>MU269990.1:66316713-66839213 GCA_021432705.1 Caranx ignobilis | reverse complement strand
TCAAAAATAGCAGGTATAAGTGGCCAATGATCTGATTGGCTGCTTAAATTTGCCACATAACTATGAGGAGTAGAGCACACACAGACACGGGGGTGCAAGATGCCATTCAGATCGTCACATCTCACCTCTGGCTCGAGCTCAGATGTCATGGCAGCAAACAGTGGGTTCAGTCGGGCCAATCAGAGCCAGAGCCAGCAATTTCCCAAATCTGCTGCAGAGTGCACTCACCTCACTCTGAACGCCTTGGAGCTGAAAAACGGCCAACATAAAATCTTCTGAGTGCAAGCTCAAATTCCCTTTGTAGGCGAATAACCAACTGTGCAGGTGTGGTGACAGCAGAGTAACATTTTACTAGCAACATTAGCTTTGGTATTTCCTGACAGCAGACATTTTCCACTTCAGTCAGCCTGTCGTGCGTTTCCCTCACATACACCGATCAACAGGGAATAGAATATAGAAACATGTTTGTGTGGACTGTGACTGAAAAGCTCAAATCTGCATTATGTCACGAAATCGGCAGGAGATCTTTGTTCATGCTCTCCGCTCTCATGTCCCGGTTTCTAGAAGTTACTGTTTCAATCACTGGGCATCCTCACTGCTGTTCAACTCATAAGTTCTGTACTTGTATTTGATGGTTGGCGTGGAAAAAGGTTTTATGCAGAGACCCAGGTTTAGATAATGAGTGATGTTACCGTGTTTGATGTGTTTGGTGTAACATGCTGAGCACCTCGAATGTTACTCATCGGAGCTGCCAGGTTGTTGCAGATATTTACAAATGATGATCAGAGGAGTTGAAGATGGTTGTACACAAGAGAAGGAAAAACAATGCCAGAAACGTTTGGTCTTGTTTAGGGATGAGTATCGAATTCAGTACTTGTTGGTACCAGCAGAATTCCTACGGTATCGATTCACGTAAAATCAAACGGTAACACATTTTGGTACCTGAACGCACCCTCGTGTGTGTGTGCTGCGATCTCATGAACAAATTGATAATGGAGCGGTCTCAACGGGCTGGGCCGGCCTGACCAACACGGCCCAACATGCTAGTTTGGGGCGGAAAGTACATACAAATGACTCGGGTCTGGTCGGGCCTCGGACTTCCTCAGGTACCGTACCGGTACCAGTTCCCAAGATCCGGGTATAGGTACCATATCAGTTTAAATGTACCCATCACTAGTCTTGTTGTTGGTAGCAGGTTATTTCTACCATAAAGTGAAATCCAGCTTCTTTTCAGTTGTTTGCTCTCCTTTTGTGTCTGCATGGCATTGTCTGTAGTTATTTTAGTACGTCAAATTTCTGCTCACTTCTTGAACACAAACATTATCCAACTTCAAAGCTTCAAGGCAGAATGAGCTGTGGTTGTCATGCTGCCGCGGAGGGTGTGATACATATATAGAAGACGGGGGGGAGGAAGAGAGAGGGGATGGAGTGTCATGGAAAAGAAGAGAGAGAAAGAAGAGGGAAACGGCAAGGCCCCAGGGCCCGCTTATGTCCTTTTATGGTCACGACGAACTGAGGAAGAGCAGAGATCGTCCAGATGCTTCTGGAGCAGCAGAGGACAGAGGGAGGGTGGCGAGGCATTTTGGGGGGGGAAAGGGTGACGCAGAATACAAGTATGATGATAAACTATGATGAGGTGTCGGGGGTGTGGGGGGGGCGGGGGTTGGGGGTCGATGCCACAGAGGCGGGCATGACAGCATCCTGAGTGAAATGGTAAAGCTGCAGGCGACAGGAGAGACAAGAAAAATAGGGAATGGGGTGAGAGCTCCTTTGTCCCCCCAGGGTCTGAGAGGGTCAGTATCAGGGCAAGAATGTTCCCATGAAATGCAACACCCACCAGCTACCCCCACCCTCACCCACACACACACACACACTTACATTATTCTTTATTCAGCATTCAAAATACCAACATGCAGACAAGCAGTGTAAAAATCAAAGCATTTCAAATGATTTAAAATCAAGTGTAAAAATTAGATGGTAAAAAAGGAATGTTTTTAGCTTTGACTTAAAGCCGGTCAGAGTTGTGGGTTTGTCTAACTTCATCTGGGAGGTTATTCCAGATTGTGCTGTATTATAACAAAACACTGCTCCACCATGTTTGTTCTAACCCATAGCACAGTCAGTTGGCTAGCCCCAGTGGTATAAATGGTCCTAGAAGGTTTAAATGTCACAAACCATGTCAGACATATATTTATTGATTTATTCAGCAGCGTTCTTACTAAGATGAAGTTGTTGAACAGCTTGTTTTTAGAAAATGCTGCATACATGCTCCTGCAGAAGTCTAATCTTATGGGAATATAGGCATGGATGAGCCTGCCATGGTCTTTGTTTTTGCGTGAGGATGAAGACGACACTGGTCTGAGACTAAAACCCTTTGGGCAGAGCTCCAAACACCAGGCACTGCTCATCACATGGATAATAGCATCCCTGCAGTGCAGCTTGGTGGTGGACGCATCATACTGGGGAGGGCGGGGCAGTCCACAGCGAGAAGAGGGAGACTGGTCAGTATCTAGTCAAACACACAGGTCATGATGATGCAGTCTAGTCTAGTCTACAATGTCTTATTAAAAAAATGGAGGCATGGGAGGGAGTTGTATTGTTGTTGTCTGCTCAACAGGCTCAGTTCAATGTCTCTGTAAAGTCTGGATGTCCATGACAACATGGTGATTCTGAGCGAAAGTCACGAGTGGTTCCTTCTTGCTAAATCTGATTGCAAAGTATAATTTGATTAGGTCATCCACTGCAGAGCTTATACACAACAAGCACCAGCATCTGGAGTCTGATGACACTGATCCAAAACAGGGACGTGGTGTGATGTGGTTAGTTAATCAGTTGCTTATATATTTATGACTTTATATACACAGAGAATATGCATTTTTTCCACCACCCAAGCTTGTAGAGACTCACCCAGGAAGACCTGAACCTGCACCTGCTGCCAAAGAGGCTTCTACAAAATGTGAATATGAGAAAATTTGAATACATGTTTTAAATGAAACTGTGAATTCAACAGTAAAGTGATGTGGATTTCCTTCTCTTTGGCCCCACACTCGTGATAGAGATGACACAGCTTGAGGTGAGTTAAGTGTTTCCGGCCTGCTATCCAGTGTGAACCCTGGATGGACTGTTATGGTTTTGTACATTGCGACAGATGCAAGTTGCAAAGGCAGCTGTTGTCTCCCAGTGTGCTACAGGCAAAGCCTCCTGCAGCCTCCGAGTCTGGAGTTTGTTTTGAGCCTTTTAGTTTGACTGTTGAAAAGTCAATATTTCACAATTTAATCTTCAATTGTTAAATGAAGGTTTTTACAGAAACAAACTCAGTGGGATACAAAGAGAAGATTTTCAGTATAGGTGCTGATGTAATACAGAGTCATTAATGACATTCTGTCAAAGGGCTTCACAGATCTTCTCTGCAAGACTATGTCATCAGTTCCTTCCTTCAACAACACTACTGGACGTTCTGTGATGTCTGAGACTGTGTCCTCGTGCACCATGTCCTAAATTATGGGCTCTGAAAGCGAATCAGGTGATGTCACTGTATCCTCTGCCGGGTTCCAGTCTCTGCACCAGCACACTGCGAGATGTGCTCTGCTTTGGGCAAGACTGAACACATTAAGATTCCTCTGCTCCATCACTCGCATCAAACCTCATGTGAACCCCATGAGCACAGCATGGCCATATCTGCCCTCCTGCAAGTAACAGTTAGCGTGTGCAAGTGTATCTGCCACGGGCGCTGTGGTCTGAGGCTGAGGAAAGAGACGGGGTCAGTTTATTTTTATTCCAGAACAATCTCATGTTTTGTCGCTCGCTCACATTCCCCCGGATCAGATTTCTTTTAAATGATGGTGTTGAGACTGACGGCATTTTTGAGGTTTTTCTTCCAAATTTGTTTTTCTTCGCAGAAATGGTGGAAATAGCAGATTTGGTTTTGAGATGGCAGACATGTCATGCACAAACACTTACAGTACAAACACACACTTTAAACACACATGCTGGATGCACAATTAAGATCACATATGTCAAATGGCTGCGGTGTGTGATATATATGCTCAGCTGTAAAGTCAGACAGATTATCTGAAGGTTTGTGGAAGCTGAAGAATGTTTGTGTTAGCGAGAGGGCTGTAGTTTGAGTTAAAGGGGTGATCCTAAAATAACTAGATGGCCTTGTGAAAGTATGCAGCAATGTGAGGGAACAGCAGAGGAGCTGCAGGAAATGATGGATCTGTGGGCCTGACTGTGGATAAATATGTGACTGTTTTCCTGCTTTTACCATTTCAAACTCAGTTATTTTAACAACAGTATGTCGGGTCCCGATTTACTTCAGCACCGTGGGGCGGCTGTGGTTCAGAAGGTAGTGGAGGGCAGTTTACTTACTGGGAGGTCGGTGGTTTGATCCCCAGCTCCTCCGGTCCACAGGTTGAGGAATCCATGGGCATGCACTGTATGAATGTGTGAATGGAGTGTGACTGGATGTGTGAAGCGCTTTGAGTGGTGGTAGAGAAAAGAAAAGTGCTATATAAAGGCAAGGCCATTTACTAGGGATGTACCAATTGTGAAATTCTGGGCCAACACCGATACCGATATTTGAAACAACAATTTGGCCAATGGCCAGAGCTGGTACAGATGTTTTTTCTCTCTTTGTGTAAAGGAAACAAAGAAATCTTCATTACTCCCAAAAAAATGTCATTTTCCCACACTTCACTTCAACTGAATGTGCACGTGGCCCCTGGTGTCTCGGCAGAGTCATGTCCAAAAAAGAGAAAAAAAAAGAAAGGCATCTCCTCTGAGTCAGAACAATGTGCAACAACACTGCCATCAGTCAGTCAGTGAGGCAAATATCGGCCGATACCGATGTTAAGCTGATGCATTGGTGCGTCTCTATTTCCTATTAACCATTCACCATGCGGCAACTGTATGGAAACACCATGTGGAAACTGGTGGTCGATACCGATCTCTACACCACAGCATCAAAGGATAACAGAGGTTGTTGGTCACACAGTGCTAATACAGGACGCAATGATGATGATGATAACATGTTGATAAAAAGTTGAAGAGCCCTCCAGTGAACATCCAGATGATGTAGGAGGCTCAAACATGTGGCCAAGTCGCTCTGATGTTTCCTCCTCTGAACATCTTGATGCTCTTTGCTTTTCCACCTGGAGGCAGCAGGTGGTGGGCGGGGCACAAGATCAGTACACAAGATGAGCTTCACACCCAGTTTTTCATTCATCTTTTCCTCTTTTGTTGTGTAGAGTTGTTGTGTGGTGTGTAGATTATTTCTGATTTGTGTGCACTAGATGAATAATGATGGTGATGAGAGATCACTGCTGCTTTGCTTTTCCTCCATACAGCCTGGTTCGTGTCAGTTCAAGGATGCATTCATTCAGCAGCATATTACTGACGGGTTGGTGATCATCCATCTCTCACCTATTTACACATCGCTGCTCTAAATATTTGCCTCTTGGAGGAAGGAAAGAGTCTGAACACTCACACACATACGAGCAGCAGATACGGGGATCTCTGAATCTCCCTGCAGGCTGCGTGGGTGCACTTCCAGTGTGTTGATGTACTATCAGGGACCTGAGTGGGATGGTGTAGTGTAGGCCAAAGTGCGTGGGCCCACTATTGCTGCCAAAATGTTTTCTCTGTGTCGAGTCCTCCAGGAAGTTCCTCAGAACGTTCCTCCAACAGGATTTGCGACATGACACGACTGATGACATGAAGCAAGGTTTTATCGTCAGTGCACTAAAAGGTGATTTGTTGGTGTGTTTCAGGTGGAGCAGTCGAAAGTGCTGATCAAGGAAGGAGGGGTTCAGCTGACGCTCACCATCGTGGATACACCAGGGTTTGGAGATGCAGTGGACAACAGCAACTGGTGAGCAGAGTGTTTTGTTTTCCTCTCTTTTTTGATGGGATTAGATTTTGCTCTGATCAGTCTGCTCTGTCTCTCTGATCTTCCTCTTCCTCTGCCTGATGATCAGCTGGCAGCCAGTCATCAACTACATCGACAGTAAGTGTGAGGACTTTCTCAACGCAGAGTCGAGGGTGAACCGCAGATCTATGCCAGACAACAGAGTCCACTGCTGCCTGTACTTCATCGCACCCTCTGGACACGGGTAGGTACTGCATGGGGTGATGCGATGAGACAGATGTTTACACCTGGATATTATGCATATTAAAAACGAGATGTGTTTATATATTTGTCATAAACAGCTGCTTACTGTTAACAAAAACCAGTGGTAAATCAAGGTGGTAAGACCAAGCACAGTTAGCTGCAGGTCAGTATTAGAAACCACTTTCACAATTATCATCAATATCAACTTTTGACCTATAATTTATGCAAAAATATTCATTAGTGCAGCAGCTTTCAGTTCCAAATATAGACATTCACTTCACACAAAACTGGTAGTTCATGTAACCATGGGTCCTGTTAATTAATATTACTCTGCACAGGTTTAAATATGAGTTCAACCAGTGACACAAGCTGATGTTTGTTAACATCCCATGAAAACCTGAACATTTTTAGACCTTTCTTTGGTTTGGTTTACTCTGAGGAAAAGTCTGAGGTTCCACCCAACTTCCTCTCATTCGCAGGCTATGAGGGTGTAGTGAGTGTGTGTCTGTGCCTAAGACAAGGGCGGCTGCCAGCCAGTGTTTGTGACCCACAAAGGTTACATAACGCAGCTCTGCTCATGCTCAGTAGAGCTCTGCTCTCCATCACTAAACCAGCCAGTCAGAGTGCAGACTAACAGAGGCAGGCCTCTCATCTCACACAAACACACTCTGTCTGCTGATATATACACTGTGTGTGTGGGGGTGTGGATCTTTGTTTCCAATAAACAGTTAAACCTATAGTTGTATTTTTGTAGTAAATGGATGGTAAATGGACTTGGATTTATTTAGTGCTTACCTACTCTAATGACTCAAAGCACTATACACTACGAATCATCCATTCACCTACATATGATGCATTTCTGTCTATCACGCACACATTCACACACCAGTGATACACTGGGGATCATTTTGAGTTCTTGCCCAAGGAGGCTCATGGACTAGAGGAGCCAGAGATCGAACCACTGACCTTCTGATTTATGGAAAACCCTCCAGTAAGAAAGCAACGTGGCATCGTATTAATTTACGTTATCCAGGATAAAAGGGGTATGAAGTGTATAAAGAAGGATTGTCCTTGGGAAAAGAGGGAGAAATTCAGAGTGCAAACATAATTTTTAAAAGGAAGCCAAGTACTAAATCTTCTCTCTTAAATTTTTGGATTTCCTAAACTCCCCTGTTTCCCTGTCTCCAACCTTCCTCTCACTCCTTCACTCACTCATATGTGAACAGGAGTTTCAATGCAGAATCCTATCATGTTGTGTGTTTTATGTTTGCACTGTCAGCTCGCTGGCCTGGCTAATGTAGTATTTAGTTCATTGCATACACAGACAGACTTGTTCTATATTGGAGGAAGGAGATAATACAACTCAGACTCCAACTGCTGTCATGACTTCAACTGAAAAATCATCCAAGTTCATAGTTTTCACAAGTTCTCTGCAGTAGGAAAGTAGAGGAGGAGAGAATGGAGTTATGATCATCAGCGTTATAAATTAGACGAACTCACTTTTCTGTAGATTTAAAGAAACATTTGTGATTGGTGAAGGATTGTTTTTGTTTTTTTCATTTTGTGAAAATTTAAAAAGAGTTATGCTGTAGCTACAACAAACAGGCTGTGGTGTCAGCTTCAGCTCTGTAGAGAGCAGAGAGTTCATTTCACTGGAGATATGGAGATATTTGCCAAAATATAACTTCTGAACAAACTGTTTACATCTTTTGCAGCAGCTCAAGAAGAGCAGTTTGTATTTTTTTTTGTCTCCAAAACTCTCTGACATGTGACTGTAGAATTTGAACTCCGTCCTTGGAAGCTCACTTCATCCTCATGTTTTCAAGCCTGGCTTTGGAAGCAGACAGCAAAAGCTTCCCTTGTGAGTCCAGGCTTCTCTCTCTGCTGCTCAGATAAATCACTGTCAGTGTGCAGACATGATTTACCGTGTAACACTGACAGTAACATGTGAAGATCACACGGTGCTGGGCAGTCAGTGTCGTCTCCGCTCCTCAGATCTACCCTCCTCAGACCACGCGGCCTGACTCCTGTTTTTTTCTGGGGTCACATTCACTCTGGCACTGGATGCATCATACACAAACCTGACCCTGTTCTTACCAGGTGGTTCATTCACACTCTCTCTCCGTGTCCCTCCGTGAACTAGTGAACCACTGAACAGCTGTTTTGTGCCCCCCCTTCAGGCTTTTGCATTTCTGGGATGTGTAATTCTCAGCCCCTTTATCAGCATCCATCACACACAGGCACGTCCACACGTCACATGTCTCATTGTGATGCACACAAAAAATGAAAACAACCTCATTTAGATTTACACACACATGCTGCACTTTCCTCCCAGTCTGCAGCACCTAATCACATACCTACACCCTGCCACAATAGCAGTCAGAGCCTCACAGTTGAATATGACTCCCACTTGTCATTCAGACAGAGATGGAGACCCCATGGAAGTATTATCAGGACAGTCTGATGAAGTAAGAGTGACACAACTGTGAGTTGTCACTACAGAATAGGAAGTAATAAGACAAATGGACTGTCATGCTCAGTTGGCTTCGGTATGTCTTTGCTCTAGGCTACATGTCATGTACAGCTGTACAGCTGGCCCTCTGCTGGTGACCCACATTACTTTTATTTTGAAAAGCCACACATGGAGTAAGTACAGTGTGGTATTTTGTTTAGAATTACTCAAGTAAATTAATTCTTCATGTACGGGATGAGTCACTTCGCCTGACAGTGCTGCTGGAGGGCCCAAAGCCTATCCCAGCATGCACTGGGTGAGAGACAGGGTATCAGTTTCCTGGGCAACCAGGCCCAGAAAAATGCATTTACTGAAAAAGACTGAAATTTACTGAAAGAGTCTTGTGTCTTAAACAATTAACCTGTGCAGGAAATGATGAGCTGGTGATGATGTTTGTCATTAGGTGCTTGTAGCTCTTACAGCGCTGTTTCTGTCCCCCACCAGTCTGAAGCCGCTGGACATTGAGTTCATGAAGAGACTCCATGACAAAGTCAACGTCATCCCTCTCATTGCAAAAGCGGACACTTTGACCCCTGAAGAGTGCCAGCTGTTTAAAAAACAGGTATGTGTATTTGTGTTTATCTTTAGGGGTCTGCATCCACACCAAAGTTCATGGTATGCAACAGCTGGTCCAGCTTGTCTTGTTATAGTGAGCACAACCAGCAGAGATTCTGCCTGGAAGAACAGGAAGGGTGGATAAACGACTCCCTCAATGCACAAACTGTCGTTGAAACATTAATCTTTGTGTGTATGTTAAATAGATGAGACACAGTATTTTGATTAATGAGCTTTGGTCAGATGTTACATCGTCCTTCAGCCCCTGCCATGCCAACATAATCTGAGAAAAAAGTTAATATATATTATATAAGTATACTTAGTATAAAACATTTCAACTATTTCTTCAAGTGTGTTAGGTTTATGAACCTAACAGAGTAATAAAATCCTTCTTCAAGCTACATGTTTCCAGTTCTGTGCTCTGTGTGTGTGTGTGTGTGTGTGTATGTAACCTTTAATCTGATGATTTTCTCCTTTCTTCAGATAATGAAAGAGATACAAGAGCACAAAATTAAAATTTATGAATTCCCAGACACAGAGGACGACGAGGACAACAAGCTCATTCGGAAGATAAAGGTAACAGACCAGACAGTCTTGGTAGCCATGCTAAACATGCTTGAAGTGCTTCTCACTGATCTCTGACGAGCAGAGGTTGCAGACAGCCAAAGGTCAGGCTGTCTCTCGGTCAGTATTCCACCTCTGGAGCAACCCCCACCACCACCACCACTACCGCTCCACTGCCTGGCTGCTGAACTGATCATTATCTTTAGAATAATCATCAATCAACGTCATTTGTGTATCACCTTGGAAGTGGAGCACCAAGAGCATTACAGCAAAGATATGACATGCACTAAGTGCCTCATATGTACATAAAAGAAACTTAAAAACCTCTTAAAAGCGTTGATGTCAAATGAAACCTTCAAAATGGGAACCTTCAGTAAACCAGCAGTAGATGAGCTGGGTGTTCTCAGAGAGCTGTGGTTTATCAGTGAGTTACCAAGTAGCTTGGGCCTCATTCGTTCAGGCCTTTGTATATAATCTTGAAAGTGATTCTAAATGTAACAGGAGGCCAGTGCAGAGCAGCTACAACAGGGCTCACATGCTCTCTCCTCTTGGTTATGCTAAATAGCCGAGTTACAGAGTTTTGAATGAGTCTCTCCATGTTTTGTTTTTCGGGAGCCCACTAAGAAATCCACTGCAGTAATCAGGTTGGCTTGAAACAGGAAGGCCGAGTCCTGATTTAAGTCAAGCTTGCGTCCTCTCTTTCTCTCTCCATTAGGACTGAGACAAAAAATAAACTTTAAGTTGGAAAAAGAAACAAACAAAAAAAAAAACACGATGAACCTGAAAAGTGTTGTTCAATGACTAATTGTGACATGTTAAGTTAAAAGCAGACAAAATCACCTTTTAGTGTCCCTTGGAAACAGCTCCACTAGTCTTTGTGGAGGGACCAACCCTTTAAAATCACTGTATATAAAGCACTCTACAGCACAATATGAGACCCTCAGCACAAACACTCGCACAGTTCAGTCACCAGGAAGCAGCCAATCAAACACTGAACCGAAAACAGGAGCAGGAATGAGCAGGACTAACAGTGAGTGGTGTGTCTTCTCTCTCCAGGAGAAGATGCCCCTGGCGGTAGTCGGCAGCAACGTCGTTATCGAGGTGAATGGCAAGAAGGTCAGAGGTCGCCAATACCCTTGGGGCGTGGCAGAAGGTAGGTTCACCGCCAAAGAGGAAGAACACAACTTCCAATTTGTAGCCAAGCTGTTGAATCCTGGATGATAAACATATCAAAGAAATGTGATGGTTAATTAGGCGAAACATTTAGGTTCTTTTATTTTGACATTACTTGCTGTTTGTCTTTGCACCTTTGTCACACAGTGACAGATGTGGGAATGAAAGAGGCAGAGGCATGCTGGGCTATGGAGTGTGTCTTGTTTTCAAATGTCCAGCTGTCAAAGTTCTTCCTTTGTTGGAATGGATGAAGCATGATGTTGCTGAGAGTGTGGGGCACGGTGCATGATCTCCAGTACGACCCCCTGTATCCACTGAATGTATTAACTATGGCTGAAACAATGAGTTGTCACAATCTAAAGCCCTAGAAGATGATGTCACTGGAAGTTAAAATCCCACTGATAGTTGAAGGGGATGACTCACCGCAGGAGTTTGAGTATGTGTGATTTACTAGATGGCAACATTCAGGTGATAAATTTAGTTTATGGTGCTTCCTGTTTTCTTTGGCACTGGTTATGTAATATCATGTTGGACCTAATGTTAAGCTGTCTACCTGGATGTGTCCTCATCTACTGGTGGTAAATTATTTCCATTGAGTTTGATACAATAAGCTGCATTCAGAGGCGTGAAGAGGGGACCATGAGTGACACCTGCTGGTCGGCTTGGAGAGTTGAATGGGGTTGGGAAGATCTCACCTATAGTTGAAAAGTCTTGAGATCTATCAGAGAGAGTGAAGTGAGCCGCAGTATCTGAGCCACAGCCTGGTAAGAGCTGGTGCGCTTCTGTAAATGGAGAGGAAATTAGCTTCTATCTTATCTTATTTAAGAGAAAAGGACAAAATGCTGTTCTACAGTTCCTTGCAGAAGCAACTTTTAAAGCACCGCACCATTTTAGTTTCACTAACCTAAACATGGAGTCAGCAGAGCAGATGATGTATGTTTGTGATCTGACCCAGAAATGATGGAAATCCTGGTCTGATCATCTGAGCTTAAAATCAGTTGATACAGATTTGTTCTCTTTAAAGCTGGGGTAGGCAGGATTTGTTTTTTAACAAGCCTACAGCTCCCAGGATCTTTGACCAATCAAATCTATTCTGGTCTGGGGGTTCCTGATTTATTTTTATTTACCTTTATTTAACCAGGATGTCCCACTGAGATCAGAATCTGTTTTGCAAGGGAGACCTGGCCAAGGTAGCAGTGTGTGAAAACAACACATACAAGATACACAATGAAACAAAATGTCAGATTCTCAGACACAGGCCACTCCAGAAGAACAACAACATTCCTCCCTCACAAATGTTTTTAATTTAAGAACTTTTTGAATATTGTTCCACGACCATGGTGCATGGTAGGAAATTTGATTTGTTGAAGGGCTGGCCCTACTCTGTCCTAACAAATCGGTAGGACAGAGTAGGGCCAGCCCCTCAACCAATCAGGAACCCCCAGACCAAAATAGATTTGACAGTTCAAATAGATAGATAGCTGAATGGGAAAACACCATTTTCTTTAAAAAAAAAAAAAAAAGTTAATATTTTGTTTTTTAAAAGCGATCTGCCTCCCCAGCTTTAAATCTGTCTGTAAAGCTTAGGTAAATGTAAGTGCAGTCCTTTTCTCTCTGGGACAGGAGGATAGACAAAATGCAAAAGTGTTCACTCAGATTTTATTTTATTTTATTTTAAACATAGATTTTTGGGCATTTTGTGTGTCTTGTGTTACTGTGCTACTGGAACAGTAGAGAGATCACGGGTCACAAAGGAAGACAGAGATGCAGCAGTGGTTCCTGTCTGGATGTAAACCATGGAGTTGCCCCAGTATCATTACAGTTCAAGAAGTATGAAGTCAACTGGCAGTTACACATTACTACATTACTACATTACTACATTCCCGTGTGATAACACTCACCATTCTTCCCCTCAACACAAACAAACACACAAGAACACCATCTTGATGACAGTGTCGGTCTTTAGTCTGACTGAGAATCTGAGAAAGGAAGATTGACAGAGTGCATTATGGGATATATTGTATGAGTATTGCAGCAAGCACTGACTGAACCCAGCTGACATCAGACTGTCACCTCTTTACCCTTCGCCACAGTGAAGTGTTGTTGCTCCTACTGGTGTTTTCATTTGTGTTCAAGTCCCCTGAAAGATGATATGCTGTATCTATCTTTATATAAAGAAATTTACCTTTGTTTCTCTGTGGTTGACCGTTTATCAGTCTTTCACTTTTCATTCTTTCTTTTCTCTCTTTTTTCTTTTTTCTTTGTCTATTCTTTTCCATGACTGACAGAGGGCATTTTTGGTAAACGAAACCATCTTTCACTTTATTTCAACCTAATTTTCTCCTCCTCTCCTCCCTCCTCAGAGTCTCCCCTAAACTCTCCATCCCTCCTCTCCCTCCACTTTTCTGTTGCTGTGCTGTCTCATCATTAGGCTGATGGTCAAACCAATGCTCTGATCAGACTTGGGCTGAAGACTTACCAAAACTTTCCCGAACACTGGAATGCACCATATTTTGGAAATGTTTGAAAACAAGAGGAACATGGATATATTTAAAACGTGAACATATTATATTCTAAAATATGAAAGAACAAAGAAGAACAAAACTATTCATATGTTCCTGACTGAATGTAGGCCCACATGCTTGTTGCTAAGGCTTGAACTTACTAATGTTGAATGAACCCTAAAAGGTAACACCTGCCAAAAAAAGAGAATCTCACCTCTTTAAATTTTTAATGTGGGAATTTTAAATATAGTACTTCATTAACCTACTTAGATACTGATATGCTGTGCAACTCACACTTGAGTGGGACAGAGTTCCTATTGTAGTGCCTTATTGAGAAATCTCAAATATTTTGACACGGTCTGTCCACTAGAGAGCACTGCCAACTTTATTTTGAAAGGTTTAGAAAATATCTCTGTATCTCTTGACCACAACTTACACAATTGAGGGAGGCTTGAAAAAAACATTGTTTGATGGATATGCAATAATAATAAATAAAATAATCATAAATATCAGTTGTTCTTTTGAGATACTGCTGGTTTCAGCAAATCACATAAGCTCAAACCCACCAAAGGAAAAGATGAACAAGCTAAAATCCATCCTGCGTTGCTATCTCCAAAACTCCATTAATGATTTTTTATTGGTAATTGAAGCCTAGATGTAAGATTAATTTAAGCCTAAACAATATTTAAAGGTCATCAGAGTGTATGTCAGCAGTGGGGACATATGAATAATTGTTTATGTTCTTTTCACTTAATTTAAAGTCAACCCATGAGATGACCTTTTACTGAATGTTCACTGTGTTCCAGAGTTATTGCAACTTGGGTCTTTTTGTTGTTCATGGTTTTGACTGAGCTCGTCACAGTTTTTACTGAGATCTGGGATCAAGGTGGCATCACTGCAGGGTAAGAGACACGAGCAGCGAGGTGATCACACAGGTTGTAAACAAACCAAAGCAGCTTTACCTCCACCAAGGAGGTGATGTTGCCACCACTGTGTGTGTGTGTTGTTTGTCAGCAGGGCAACACAAAAAGTTCAGAAGGGATTTGCTCTGAAGGTAATGGAGGGATGAGCATGAGTCAGGGAGGAATCCATTCAGCTGTGGACATGGTCTGAATCATTTACTAAGCTTAAGATTTTTTATATTGCCACGTCAGGGGGAGTCAGAGCCAGAGTTTGTTTTCAGTCCATCCTCAAGATTTTGAGATGTAACGTGAAACTAGTCTTAGTAGAGGAGGCAGACACCCATGAGGAGACGATTCTAGTTTGGCATATGTCATGGTGTTGCTACTAGAACTGCAACAACAGCAACTACAGCAAACAGTTTGAAACTTGTATGGTTGTGTGGTCCCTCCTGATTGTTGCTCCATTAAACATTGTGGTGATGTCACTGTGGTCCCAGATCTCAGCGATTAAACTGGAGATAGTGTTTGTTAAGTTTAGGAGCTGAAACTGCAAAAATAAGACCATGGTTGTAATATATGAAAATGATCCTCAAAGGTGCATTTGACAACATTTGCTTGACGTGTATCTCAAAATTTCCCGTCAGTCTGGTGTTCTCACGAGGTTCAAGCTCTCATACACTCGGTTATTTTGTCCCAGGTCTGATGCTGTGAATAGTCATGGAGAGAACTAGAGCCTGTTTGGTGCTGAAGCTCCTGCTGCAATAGAAACATCACTCTAATGCGGTGGTTCCTTTCTTTGCTCCTGTGGTATGATGTGTCGCAGTGCCGCTTAATCTCAGCCGTGCTTTATCACACGATTCAGCTGAATTCGTTGTGCTGGTGCAAGTTGAGAAGGGTGTGTAAGACTCAGTGTATCACTGGACCAAGGACTGGGATCCACCATCCTAACACATTGCTTATAGGTTCATGAGCAGTTAATGGTGAGTTAGCGTTTTTGAAGAAAGGCATGAAGCAGCTCATTGAAGTCATCAAGATAACATGGGCTTGGTATCATGAATTCTCACTCATTAGCATAGTCGGAATTCTAATGTAAGACTTTTAATGGCGTTTGCACAAGAACTCCTGCATACTTATACACACGTGTTGCATGTTTCAAATAAACAGTTGATTGCTCTTGATTCATCAGACCAATGCAGTTCATCATCATGGCCTAAATAAACTCTGCTGGTAGATCAGGCTCTCTGGCTCAAAACACCTGATGAATGGAGACTGTAATGTCCAGATCTCGCTGATTGACAGATACAAACTGAAGTGATATGGATTAAATGAATGAAACTGAAGTATGCATCAGGTTTTTTCTGCCATTCATCAACAAATAAGATGTTTACAGTTAGCTGTAACCCATTTTTTTCTCCCATGACCCTTGACCCTCACTTAGGTCCTCTACTTGTTCCCTCATTGAGACTGTCCACAGCTGGTCATGCATAGATCCTCATATAACTCCCCCTCCAATAACCATACTCCCTCTACAAGCCTCTTAAGCCAGTTAGCTTGGACACATGCAGGCAATGGTGTTGATCCGGGCCAAATCTGGGCTGAATCTGGGCCAAACATGGGATTGGTTCCGGGTCCAAACCGGGCCAGGTCTGAGCCATAATATACCCAGCTGCTCCAGACCCAGATTTAGCCCCCGCTGGGCACAGACAGTAACTGAAAAACCATACCCCTCCCCCCTCCGTCAGAGCTCCCTCCTCTAGAAGAGACAGGAGGTCAATGGCTGGCTTGGGATGCCAAGGGGCGGGACTGCTTAAGTTTCATCAATGGTAAGGTGTCCTCCTTATTCGCTCCCCTGATGACGATTGACTGCCATTCGGGGAAGGCTAACCAATGGGAGCTGCGTATTTCATGATGAAGAGGAGGTTGAGATCCACCACACACATCTATTACAAGAGATTTTCAGTCCTTTTTCACCAAAATCCCATCTGAACGTGTAACCATGTCTTTGTTGTTGAGATGAGGACTCACAATCATCTAACTGTGCAATGTTGAAGAAGACCACTTGTGCTTACTGTTGTCCGACCAAGACCTCCTGTTTGTTCTAACATTGTGGCGTCTGTGGGTCCAACAGTGACAGGCTGTGATCAGATAGGAGTGTTTTCCTCTGTTCCAGTACAGTAACTCAGCTGTGAGCTTCAAAGAGTGTCCTTCTCATCGTTCCTTTTCAGTCTCATGGGCTTCGATGATGTTGCTTCAGCTGTTTTAAACATCAAGCTCTGTGCAGCCCATCAGGTTGGACAGAGATACAAGGTGAAGTGTCAGTTGATGGTGCTCCTCTCCTCTGCAGATGTCCTGTCTGCTGCTGTCTAACCCCCTCCTGCCACAGTTTCATATAGAACAACATGGACCTGTGTTCACTACACTGGTACATTGGTTCTAGTGCTACAGCTACAGCCTGGCTCACATTGGCCAGTGGCTAAAGCCAGAGCTGGACAAAGTCCACAGCTTCAAGACTTGAGTCACAGTGCAGATCCTCCTGCTCAAATATCACACCAATACAAGTGAAAGTTGTTTAGTCAGATTTTTATTTGAGTTTAGACATACTTAAGTTTTCAAAAGTACATTTACAAAACCTGATGACAAAGGTCGAGGGTACCGCACAAACACGGTTTTGGATCCACAGTCGGTTCCAGAGAACAGAGTACTTGGACCACATTAGGGCAGAAAGAAAGAAGTCAACATTGAGAATGAAGTTGTAATTTTACAAGAATTAAATAGGTAAAGTTGTTTTGATGCTGATGAGGCAAAAGATGGAGTATCTCTTTTTTTTTTTTTTTGGAAACCTGTACTGATGTAGAACTTCACAGGAGGCTCCATGTTCCTTGTTTTAAAGCTTCTCATGTTTCTTCTTAAAAACAACATGTATCCTAAAATTACAAGGTAATTCCCATAGTAGCCTACTATGTTTTGTATTTTCTTGAAATATTATAAATTTACTCTCACAGATTAAGATTTGCTTCTTGAAATTTCAGATTTGTTTCCCCTAATGTACAAACATGTCAAAGAAAATGATGAAACTGTGTGAAAATGGCTGGCGGCAGTTTGTTGAAGCCTAAATCTACTGCGACAGGTGTGAAGTTTCAGTGCATCATGTGAAAACCATCCTATGTGATCATGGCCTGACGTCTCGTTCCCTTTGCCGCTTGTCTCTGTTCACGCGCTGCTCCAGCTGATAGTGTCGTCTGCCTTTTTATTCTGTTGCTTAAAACACTGAAAGCTCCTCGCTCTCAGCGTTCCCCCCTCCTCCTCTAATGAATGAATGAGCCTAACATTTCGTTGTATGACGTGTGTTTGACCAGTGAGGTCTCCTTAGAGATGGGTAACCTTATTTTTTACTTGGCAGTGTTTTCCTTATGCAGTCTGTCTGTATGATTATTATATGTTTTACTGTGTAAATAACACACACTACTGTTGAATTGATTTTACTCACCACAAACACAGTAACACATTGTTACTACTGGGACTGCCTCTGTATGTGAACACATAGCCTGACAACTACCACAGCATATTGACAGCCATTTACCCAGAGTTCATTTCACTTATTTTAGCACCTGTGTAGGTCTGTGTGGACAAAACCTCTGTAGAAGCTCAGATATTGATGCTTGCAGTTCATTTCTAGTCCATTTTCTCCTCAGACCAGTTGATGATTGCTCTGATGATTCCTATGAGGGGTGGCGGTGTGTAATAACTTTTGGTTTCTTCGTGTCCCTCCTCCTCTTCCCTCTCTGTTCTCCTCTCTCTCCCTGTGTGTTTCAGTGGAGAACGGGGAACACTGCGACTTCACCGTGCTCCGCAACATGTTGATCAGGTGAGAGACATTTTACAAACTTAAACTCAGGAACACGCCTTCAAAAATCTGTTGATGGATGAAATAATATTTATTAAGCATTAAAGATTTTATTTCTAGAGCACTTCATTTCATTTCCAGTGGAAATACAATGTGCTGCATAAGTAGGTTGAAACCACAAACAAGTAAATGGTAAATTAAATGCATTTAAGTAGGAGTAAAATGTGATAATGACGCAACAGTCCAGTAAAAACAAGATCCGTGAAACCAATTTGAGGAATCAAAATAAAATAAAAAAGTAAAGTCAGACCAGTGAACAGGATGCCTGGAATGGTGGATGTCCCACAATTAGCTGGTAATATAGAGATGTCAGTCTGAAAGGAGACAATAGTTCAATGAGCATCATTCACCACTTCCTTCTTACTGTTACTGTGTTGAACAAACTATCGATAGATTTATGAACTAATTTGAGAAAGCAACAGTGAATGAAGCTAATTTTGTCAAATGCATTAGTAGGTTTAGCTTTGTTACAAGCGAACTTCCCTCTGGCCTGAAGTCCCTGATTCTTTTCTTTTCTTTTCCACAGGACTCACATGCAGGATCTCAAGGATGTCACCAATAATGTCCACTATGAGAACTACCGCAGCAAGAAGCTGGCTGCCGTCACCTGTAATGGAGTGGACACTTCCAAGACCAAGGGACAGCTCACTAAGTACGGCCTTGCTCATTCATCACATGACACAGATCATTTAGATTTAGAAACACTACAGTCCAGCTTGTTGCTACAGGAAAAGTCTCTCAGCTTGAGAGACTCAGCGCCCTGCTGGCTGATGTGGACGACCGCCAGGTGACACTGTTCTAGTAATGCCGGCTTTAAGCATGGCGCTCCTCTTGTTTATGAAGAGAACAAAACATTTCTCAAGCTTGGACAGCTGTTTTTACCATGAGCTTGGCCCCCGCTTTGAAAAGCGAAACAAGACCAGTTTGAGATTTCCTGAGGAGAGAGGTTTGAAATAGAATCAGGAAACAGACAAACTGTGTTAAAGTATTAAACCTTTGACAATCAACAAATTGATTAAAAAAAAAAAAAAACTCTTGGAGGGCTTTCAGTCATTGTCAACAGTTTCCGCCAGCTTCATGTCTTTGTCTGGTGTTGCTGCTTTGTAGTTTACTTTATAGCAGCTGCTCCTTGGCTTGCAGAGGAAATGATCCAGTAGGAAGTATGCAGACTTCCTTTTCATCAAAGGGGAAAGGCCCATACATCACCTCACTAGACAAAAATCCCACAACTATAGTTGTGCTACTGGGAAAACCCTGCAGTCTAGTGTTTTCTGTCTCACGTCCACTTCTGATGACACTGTCCCCAGTCGATTTGTCCTGTCATCATCAGCTCCATCCTTCTGGATAGGACTGAGTCCATCCAGCTCTCCTCTCTCTCTGTCTCTCACTATCTCAAGCTTGAACTTAAGTATAACAAGTAATGTAAAGATAAAAAAAAATACTTCAATTAAAAAAATAGACGTCTAACTACCCGCAGCAGCCAGAGATCTCGCAAAACACTGGTTTGGTCTGGTGAAAGCAATGTCTCCAGAATATTGTGAGGGCACAAACATTCACTTCGACTCAAGGAGGAACTTTGGTGGTCGAAGGTCAAAGGTCACGGTGACCTCACAAAACAATTTAGCCGTAACCCTTCACACAGCAATTCTGTCCAAATTTCACACTATGGCCAGGAATTAACAGAGATGTCACCTGAGAGTAGCCTGAATGAAGGAGGTGGTTCTAGGTTCAAAATTTGAAGTGTGCACTTAATTTTCATTTTGTGTTATTATTTCATTTATCGTTCACTCATTTATGTTCAATTTCTCCTTTCTTTTTCAATTTGGATTTGGATAATTTCATAATCCTTTGTCACTTTAATGTTTTTTTGCAAACACAAACAAACACGGATCAGTTACATTACACCACTGACCCAGATATGGATTGTGTGGATCTGATGGGCGCACGCTCCTGCTAATGGTACATCCTCAATGATGTAACAGCAGGTGATAGACAGGTGGCTAACTCAGCCTTGGTCAGCTGTAGTGGCTCTGACTCCTACATGATTTCCGTGGTCAACAGGAGTCCACTGGCGCAGATGGAGGAGGAGCGCAGGGAGCATGTGATGAAAATGAAGAAGATGGAGGCAGAGATGGAGCAAGTCTTTGAAATGAAGGTGAAGGAGAAGAAGCAGAAACTGAAGGATTCAGAGGCCGAGGTGAGTTTTAGGATCAGTGTGTCTGTGTTTTTTTTGTTGTTGTTTTTTTTTCAGGTGGACAGTAGCACCACCAAAGTACTGGAGTCAAGATTTAAAAGCAAATTTTCACAGGTATATTTTCAGCAGTGTTTTAATTTGGGCCAGCAACTCAGTGCACCTGATCTCCTCGAGCAGCCCAGTCCAGAGTCTGGGGGCTCCAACTGCAAATGCACAGTCGAGGACAGAATAGTTCTGAGGTTTTATAAAGTGACAAACCCTAGAGGGTCTTAAAAGTATTTTAAATTGATCTGAAGAGGAGTCTAAAATGGAAGCATGTTTTTTTTTAAACATGAGTCAGGCAGTAAGATTACATCATGCGTAGAGGAATGAATTGTCTGAGCTGTGAGTCTTATCAAGCCATGAATGTGATGCTAACGATTAATCTTGATTTCATTCAATTTCATACACCTATATCTACCTACAGCTGTGCTCTATTCAAAGTCTCTATAGTGCCATGCTGTAGTTACACTGATGGTTCCCAACATCCAGTAACTAATTGTTGGATTTTAATGGTGTGAAATTTTCTATAGTGGGATTGTTTTAATTTATATTAACTCTCATAGACATGATGAATGTTATTCAGATGTTAAATTAACATTAAACTGCGTGGTGGACGTGTAACCAGACATACAATGCAGGTGTTAATAAAGATTAACCTGAAGGTCAAGACAAGATGTGAGACTGATTTAAAGAGTCTGGAGCTCTGGTTTTTTATGTAACTGATAAAAATGCAGCTTTCTTCTTCACCAGTTGAAGGAGTTTGACTGGAGACATGTGCAGATGAAGACAGTGGATATATGAAAGCTCTTGTAGTGCTGTAGACCTCAAGTTGAATATTTTGGGTCAGCCAATCAGTATTTTCAGGGTCCATGTGCAGCTGTCTTAAGCACACACGCTGAATGTTTGAGAATAAACATATGAAACGTTGTCACCTTCAGCTGGAGCGACGCCACGAGCAGATGAAAAGGAACCTGGAGGCCCAGTACAAAGAGCTGGAGGAAAAGAGACGAGTGTTTGAAGAGGAGAAGACCAACTGGGAGGCCCAGCAGAGAATCCTGGAGCAGCAGAAGCTGGACGCCTCCAAGTTAGTAACACCCCCCCCACACACACACACTTTTCAGTAGCTGAGTGATCAGCCGCACATGAACCCACCAAACGGTGGATTTGTCCAACTGATGTTTGCACAGTGTCTGCTGCATGATACAAAAGCTATCTATCTAAATGGATCTTATTACAGCTGTATTTCCTTATAAATAATTTTGATTACCTATTTGAACCATGCAGTTATATAATCTGTTAGCTTCACAGACACTGAATGGTTACCAGTTACAACGACAAAATATTTACAACTGACACTTCATTCATACAGGAAGCTTTCAATGACTACTTGGTATCTTCGTGTCTCTCCAGCGTATTTGCCCCCTTTAAATGGTTTTCACTTTTACTGCTTTTTTGCTTAATACTGAAACAAGGATATTTCATCCCTCCCCGTTGTGGTAGTGACGAATAATGAAGTAATGTTTTTTTCACTCTTGTTCTCACACAGGACGATGGAAAAGAACAAGAAGAAAGGAAAAATCTTCTGAAGAGAGACACAACCTGTTCCTTCAGCTTAACACAAACTCATTTTTTCCTCATCTTCCCTGAAGCTCACATCTACTGTGGCCCTCAGAACACACACAAACACACACATGCACACACACAGACACACACACACAACAACATAGACAAATAAAATAAAACCCTCAACCTATTCCAATTCCTATTCCTGTGTTACATTTAACTTGCACCACATGTGACATGGACGCCACCACACAGCCATGTTGACACATGCAGACGCCCACGTGCTTGTCTCTCTGCAGGGTTTTACTGTGTTTGTTGAGACTTTTTTCATTTTCTCGAGGAATGCATGTGTTTGTGAAAATCTATTTTCCTATATTTCCTGACAAAGAGGAGAAGCCCGAGTTCCTCTGAGCGTACAGTGCTGAGTAAACACATGGCAGGGACCATGCATAGCCATTCGTACACATGTAGTCGTTGTATGTTCTCTAGATATTGGTAGATCTGCAGATAGACATACTATCTCCTTCCTCAATGCTCTTTTTTTCTATCGTTCTCAAAATTGTAACACAAGTGTTAACGCTTTGATACTCGGTCATAAGAGCGTCTGCGAGAGTGTCAGGAGAGGGGAGAGTGTATGTGAGTGAAGGGAACCAGGTGGCAGCTGTGGAGGATGAAGTCACGTGGAATAAAGAAATAAGGCCAGGTCACACTAAAAAGTGACTCTCTGAAATCAGCCTGTCTTCTCAGGCAGGTAATTAGTTCATTAGTAACACAGCGACACACTAGCCTACCAGGAACATTGTTAATGCCACTCCACAGCCGCAGTAGCTATTTGACCTAGTTTGTAGTTTCCCAGCACTGGGCCCTGGCAGGTCATTCATTCTGCATCATTTCTTTCAGTGAAGAGTTAATGAAGGTGAGGAGCTTGTTAAGTGTAGTCGATGGTACAAATACTGGTATTACTATAAAGCAGTATGTGTGCTTACAGAGCTTATTGTCCCATAAGGAGTTCATTGTCCTGTCAACAAATGCATCTTTTGAAGACAGTAAACAGAACCACTCGAAAATGTCTTTGTACCATCGACTCCTGCCTCACCTTTACACAAAGACCATTCAACAGAGGACATTAAATAGTTAAGAGGTAATCATTTCCTCAGTTTTAGTCTCAAACTGTTTGTAAAAATATTCTCTTTTTAAATGGTGTTGAGCCTGGGCAGGGTTTAGACAGGATTTACAGTGCAGGTGTGTTTCATGGAACGTCTGAGTCGTAGATGCTGATCTCAACAACACAGGTGGAGAGAGGAGGAGGAGATGATGAGCATCTCGCCTAACAACATCAGAATATTGTTATTGCAGTGTGTATTTCCCTTTTTTGAATAGACGATATTATGCAAAAGCCTCGTCGTTGTCTACAACTTAACAGGTGACAGTGTGACAAAGATGTTTTATATCGTGATGTAAGTGATGGGTGTTGTCATAGACCTGAACCCTCATGTCCACAAGTTTGTGACCAAAGGGACAGATCATCAAAAATAATTGATTAAATCTTTTTTTTTTCCTCCCTGGATCCCCGCAAGGTGCAGCTGTTCGGAAGGAGGTTTAGAAAAATGTAACTTTACATCATTCCACAACAAACATGAACCCTTCGCTTTCCTGTCAAGTCCAGGTCTGAGCCGATTCACAGCCAGAATGTGGCATCCTTCAGTGAACCTTTCCCAGAGTAGCCATGTTTTATTTTCATATGATGATGATAATATTAATAATATTATATGCACGGTTGAAGAGTGACTCCTTCCCTTGTAGTTTTCTTAAATAACTCATAGATTAATTGTTATTTTAGTATAGTTTTTCAGACTGCCTGCGTTGACAGCAAAATGCTAAAGGGACAAACCTGAAACCTTCAGCATAAATATTGCCTGTTTGGATTTGTTCGAGGTGGGAATCCGTGTATTGTGTACATAGCAGAGGCTACTCAGTGGCCTTTTGTTCTTGAGTTTTCTTATTTTTTCAGAATATTTTCTGCCAGGACTAACAACAGAACTTGTACTCTGAACAGAACCTATTATCAAAAACTCCTCTTAAGAGTCCATGAATACATGTCCATACATTTATACACACATATATATTGTATACATCTATGCCAATGACTACACCTTCTCAGGACTAATCCATTATACTAGATTTTCTCTTTAAGTCCAGAGAAAAGAGATTCTGTTGTCCTACGAGTTAAAAAAAAAAAAAAAAAAAAAGTGAATTTTTCTTTCAAGTGCTTGTGAACCACTCGCCCTTCCAATAACACCAAGTTAAGATTTAAGTTTAGGTGGATTTTTTTGTAATATTTTCTTTTTTTATATATGTACACTGTTTTCTGCTTCTCTTCTGTACATGGTTAATAAAATAAAGTTGACAAGGTTATGCTTTAATTCCAGCGTGAGTAGGTCCTCTTTTTTAAGATTCACTGTTACAGATATCAACACATCTGAAGCATGCTTCATATTTTAGCTTATGTAAGTTAGCGACCAGTACTGTGCCATTAGATAGACAGAGGGCCTCACAGCAATCACATCAAAAATCAAGATCAGTAGTTACCTGTGAGCCCAGAGTATTCAGCCCCATCCCAGTCTCATTTTTGGCACATTTTGTTGTTTTCTAGATGTAATTCTCAACAGATAAAAGGTGCCATATGTGGCCATCGTCTTGCACTCAGTGGCCACAATAGTCCAAAATATGGTTATTCACTACTTTATGAAAAATCAAAAGGTGAAATCTCTCCTTGCATAAGACTATTGACTGCGGTCAGGTGGTCCCTCAGATGATTGCCCTGACAATTCACAGTGCATGTCAGGACAGAACTACAGTGGAGCATGTTTGTAGAAGGATCATGGTGTGATGGGACTTCTCATAACAGGATCACTCATCTCAATGTAAAGTGAAGTGAAGTGACAGTGTGGTCAGTCATATCCTGGTGTAAACTGTCAGCATCAGTATAGGCAGACAGCTGGCACGCTGTCTGACACCACTCTGCACAAAAATAGGCACAGACGCCAGCAACATCACATAAAACTAACACATTGAATCTGAATATGACACAGGCATGAAAAAGTATAGATATATAATGAGTATATATATTTTCATTTCAATGACATTGTAGTTACGTATTTAAATGAGAAATAAATTAATAATGAAAATAATAGGCACGTTTAACCCCTTGATCTAGTGTCCAAGTGCCTCTACCCCAGGATTTGTGATGGTGTGAATGGGTGGAATTTAGGATGGGTGGGACTGGGACTGGGACTGGGGCTGGGACTGGGATAGGATGGGTCTGAGGGAATCAAAGTGAATCATTTGTCATGGAGCTATTGTTTGTTATGATTGTTGTTCACAGTTGACCCTGTTTGGTTCTGTGCTGTTTGGTGGTGGCAGCGGCACAGACAGAGCAGGTATGAACACACACGTCTGCTTCTCTGCAGCGGCTCAGCAACATCAGCTGCCACACGCAACGCAGGAAGTCGCAAAAAGCATCTGAATTTTTTTTTTTTATAAAGTAAATTTAAAAAAAAACCTTTAAAGAAATATATACCCAGATAACCTTAATGTGCTTCATATTATTGATATAATTATAATATAGTTTTTGATACAGAGACTTTTGTCCCTGAAAAAACATTAGTAGATTTATTACAGCACCCCAAAAAGGTCTGAGTGTGGGATGAACTAAAGATCAGCAGCTCTGTAGTGAGCTCCTTGGAATAGACTGTCACTTCATACAGTAGCACTAGAGTCAGCGCAGTGTGGTGATGCTGCTTCTTCCTAACCTAACACATATTTTACATTGACTGTGAGAAGGACACATCAACTCAGTCTCTTTCATGAAGTGAAGCTTTAATGATTAAAAGGCAGTCAGAACAAGCATTCATCATTACATTGTTAACAAGTTATATAAAAATGACTCAAAAAAGCAAAAATCAAAATAAAATGCTGGTTGTTTATGCCAGAGCTCTGTCATGTCTTGAGGGTGAGAGGTGGAAGCTGGAGCTGGAGCTGAGGGCTTTCACTGATCCAAGGGCTGATTCAGTGAGACTTGCTGGTTGAAAGCTGCTGTGGCCCACTCCAGGGACTGGCTCACACAGATCTTCCCACTGGGAGTGCTGACTCTGCAGAGAGGGAGAGGCAACGCAGTCAGTATTCAGATTATTCATATTAATAGACAACTTGTATAGAATTTAAAATGTCAGCCCTAAAGTTTTGTTTTAGTTTAGTGATGGGGTGTGTGCATGTGTGTGTGTGCGTGAGTGTGTGTGTGTGTGTGTGTCCCTCTGTCTTTCTGTTAGAGAGAAGCTCAGACTCACACAAAGGCCTTTTCAGAGCATCTGTTGTGAGTTTTGGTGATGGAGATAATGCGGGATTGCGGTATTTTTTTGGGATAGAATTGAAAGCAGCATGCTGCAGGTGACATCGCATTCGGTCCACGCACTGTGAATAAATAAATAAAATGAAGAAATAAATTTATTATAATATAATAATCATAATAATAAACAAACAAACATGAATCTTTTAGTGGTCTTCATCTTTAAAGCTGTGACTTCCTGGCACCACTGTGCCATGTTGTTCATTATATATAAATAAAAATGTATGATTATACTGCAGTACTGTAATAGCAAAACTGTATATCATGTAAGTCATGGCATAGATCCATGTGTTAACTTAAATGAATACATTTCCGTTTTGTTCATAATCCACAGAAATTTATTTCACAATTTTCATGTGTTCTGACTGACTGTACCTCTGCTGGAGCCGTGTTATCAATATATCAGGTTCAACTGTCCATACAGTTACACATCATTTGAAGTCTACCATGGATTTGTAATTAGTAACATCCTGGAGCTCAAAGAGTGAACATTAAAAAACACTTCTTTCCAACCAGGTACAAACTTACGCATGGCAGTGCAGTGCTGAACAGTGATCAGCAGCAGCAGCAGCATTCCCCCAGTAAAGATCCTCATGGTGTCTTCAATGTAGAGCTGATGATGCCCTGACTAGTGATCACTGACTGTCTTATTGCATCTTATACCGTCTCATTTGCATAATCAGACCAGTTCTAAGAAAACCAAGAGCATCATGGATGACTCCGCCTTTGTGTTTAGTTGCCATGTTAGGTAACAGGAAGTTTGAGGAGGGGATGATAGATAGCCCATACCAAACCACAGCAGTCAATGTTGTTCAACCTGTGTACATTGTCAATACATTTAAGGTATGATCAAATAAAAATACAAATGTCATGTCTAATTAGGGATTAAATATTGAATATAAAATGAATTTAAAAACAGACAGGAATCATTGATTAAGGGCCTCGTAATGAGCTGCCAACACACATGGAAGTAAATGCTCTGACCAGATTCTGAACTGTACAAATCTTCATATATGAATATTGATGAAGCTCATTGTCCTAGAGAACAATAACTCCAGGCATTGGTCAATACTGACGCTACTTTTTCAAAAGTCTTCGCAGTCTGCATTGCCAGCACGCATCTCAGCTAAACAGTTACACTCACTCCCAAAACTCTTTCTCACCAACAAAACACTTTTTCAAAATAAGCTTATCTCTTCACACGGGCACACCACTGGTAACAAGTCTCACTCAGGAAGAGAACACTGTCTAACACACACTGTTTAACACACTGACTGAACCAAAACTGACCGAAAATACTAACTAACTTTTAAGTTTGAATGCTTTGTTTTCAGATAAATCAGTGTTTTGGTGTAGAAAAATATCCTGACACTTCACTGCCTGCACTAAATTACAGGTTGTTGTTGTTGTTGTTTTTAATAACTAACAAGCTGTAAATCTCTAACACCAGCTGTAACACTAACACCCCAGCACAATAGCTCTTTTGCAGTGGTGTGGCATTTACCTTGTAACTTAATTAAAATAGTATGTCTAATGGTATAAAACAGTGTTTCTCTGTTGTGAGTCAGTCTGTATGTATTAGTGTGAAGTTTGTAGGTTTGCTGCTTTTTAAATTGTCAAAATACACCAATGCTAAAAGTGTGTGCTATCTTTCTTGAAATATTGTTACAAGCCACACTGCATTTAACTTAACACATACTCCAGGTTACATGTTACAAAAGCTTTAAATCCTTGAATCATGTACGTGAATAAATGTATGGTAGGCCAAAATACATGAGCTTTATCGTCCCTGTACGTGATAAATGTACTGTAAACTAATCTGGTCTCTATAATCTTAACGCAAACATCATCTAAGATCAGAACTTGCAGTTGCACTTGTCATCTTGATCAGTGAGATGATCAGTGAAGCCACACATGCTAGTTTTCACATGTGGTTGATTAGATCAGCAGTACTTGGTGCTACCAGAGCGGATAGAGGTTTAGCTGATGTTGAAGTAAAAAAAAAAAAAAATACAGAGCATAGGAAATATATCGTGTGAGATTAACAGCATGTCACAGAGAAGCTGAGTCGCCTTGGCTTGCAAATAAACCTCACTGATTTTATCACAACAAGAAAACCGTTTGCGGTGTCTGTGCAGGAGATCACTCCTGGAACTGTTGCAGATTTTTTGATTGTTTCTCAAGCACCACTAAGAACCATCAATACCCTTTCTACACTCATAGAGAACAGAATAATCAATTCAAAAAAGTGTGCTTGAAAGTATATTATTATGAATCATATTCCACATAAATGACACCACTGCATTCGTACAATACAAGTGGGGCACAACACAGAAACTGAAACCTCATAAGTGCATGCCAATTACCGTACCAGTAAGTCTCGTGTATGATTTAAAGCAGTACTATGTGACACACTCATTCACTCGACTCTTCAGGACTTGACTTGAAGGAAGAAAGCTGTTCAGCTGCAACCTCTTGTGGTGGCGAGATAATAAACTGCATGTCCTTTCTGAATGACAAAAGGTCAAAGTAGTATGAACGGACTGTAGAGAGTTCTTGTGCCCTCAATGTATTTTTCTTTAATACTTTTGTGTCCTAGTATACCACACCTTGACATGGTGTACTAACCTCGATACGACACTTACGCTCATTCAGGTGAAATTCATTTCAATGGTCTTTGGTTAATCCATGTTTGATCATTTGTTAAAGGTAAAAATTGTAACCCTGTGATACAGCACATGGTGTCACCCTAAACTTTGTGTACTGTGCTCAGAAGACACACACACAGCCACCAACAGAGTCTGTTATAAGTATTTTATTTAGGCTAAATACAAAGATTTCTTCAACTGTGCACAAAACATTCATATAGGTAAGTAACAAGATCCTCATTGCTGCTGCAACTTATTGTACATGTTTTCAGCCCATGGAGTCGGACTGTAGCAGATCTGCTTCCCTTTAACAGTCCGGATTCTGAAAAACACAAGGCAAACAATAAACATAACATCCACCTTCTGTTGCTCAAGTTTTAACACTGTGGTTTTGTGATGAAACCTGGAAGTCAAAGGTTGTGTATTTTTCTATTGATCATTCCAGTCACAAGAAAGATTCAGCAAAAGACTTACATGAATCCCTTCTCCAGACAGAGACTGTGGGTCCTGGTTATACTGGCTATGAGATTTGACGGTAATTTTTTCTCATAAAAGCTGAAACAGCAGTTTCCAGGTGTTGTCGGGAATCTCAGTGCTCTAGCTGTGAAAGATGAATAGAAGAAGTCAATACATAACACCTCTTAGCAAAGATGTGAAGATGATAAGGAAAAGGCAGCACTCACGCATGGCTTGGCAGACAGTGAGCAGCATCAGCAGCCCCAGAGTCAAGCAACAAATCTTCATGGCACCGGCAGTGAAAAGGTGATGATGACGCCGTTAGTCTTTGTTCTCTCCTGCTGTGATCAACTCTCCACTCTGCATCCAATATATATCCTGTCCACTGTAGAAATGGACCGCCCAACTCCTCATCACCACTACCACCTCCTCAGTTTTCCGTCTGAAGAGGGAAGTTCCAGAGATAAAGCAGTTCACACAAGAATAATTAACACTGGATCAGAATATCTCCTGTGCCACAAACAATGGAAGAATCTGTTCAGCAATTATCTTGACATCTTGGAAAGTACAGAGTAGACAATATATTTACATAATACTTAGGTTGAGTAGACATTATGTCACCAACAGAGCAAAACAGCTGTCACACTGGAGGCTTCAAGGTGGGTGTGAGTGTGACAGTTATCATGTTTCAATTTTATTATTAATTCATATATTCCAGGCATTTTTCCACAGAAAAAACAAAGAAGCAAGGCATAAGAAGAAAGGAGCATGAAAACAATAAATACTAATAAACAAATAATAATAATCAGAAGAAGAAGAGACAGAGGAAAGCATATAAATATGGTTCAAAATGCAAATGGAAGGAATCTGGGATAACCAGTGGCCCAGCGTTTTCATTTGGCCCAGAGCAGAGGAAGCAACCAGTTGCTGAAAGTGTTCAAACAGGTGAATCATAAAATAAAAATCAACCAACAAACAAAATGCTTAAAAAAAAAAAAAACCCTCATAGATTAATTTGATATGTTAACATGAAGACCTTTCCCCACACGTCTGCAAGGTTCTTAATTTAGAAAAAAAATTACCAGCCACAAACTGTCTGTCTGCCTCTGTGAAGGAAAACTACAGTACATGAGTGGGGGTTCTCCATCTGTGCATGTCTATGTTGTGCACATAATGTCATGGAGAAAGCATAATGTTCACAAGATCTTATCACACCTATTTTCAGTTTTGTACTTAACCCAAACGTAGCTATGAAGCTGTGACCTATTTAGATCATTTCCGTGCAGCCCCGTCAATTTCCTCATGATCACCATCTTGTCAAAAGGCTGCCAGTGAAATGCAATAAGCTTTTTATAGCCTATTTTAAAAAAAAACCAACAACAACAACAACATATATTGAGAAGCAGATATTGCATGTATTTAAGTTAAGATACTGATAAGTTAGAAGAAAAGGCAAGTTTCAAAGACTAGTCACCTCCTCATGGTCGTCTGCCTCCTAGTTTACATCTTTGATGTTTTAGAGTCAAAGAAAATATATGAACAATTTGTGTGTGACATTGGGAGTCATGGCTAAAAAAATATATTAATGAGGTCACAACAATGTTTTTACAAAGCTCATGTGAATCCTAATGAACAGCCTCTCCTGACATTTAACTCTGAGAACGTGCGCAGTGCCCCCAGCAGCAACAGCTGTACCTTTGTTCATACATAACTTGGCCAGGCCACTGTAGACACACCCACACACACACACACACACACACACACACACACAGAAATCTGAATAAAATGAAAACAAACAATGTACTGTAAAACCCCTAATGAAAAAACTAGCACATGGTTCAAACTAGATGTTATGTATATATACTTGTGTATATAATATGTCACTATTTAAAATGGAGTCCATTGGCTGAATGTCAAGGGACAGATGTAACTGTCTGAGGTGTTATTTTTAACAAGTGAACATCCTGTTCACTGTGGTTTCTTTTGAGACATCAGAAGAAATGGTATTGGCTGACTGTTTACAAAACATGACTGCTATAGCTGACATTTGCTGACATCTTGAAGACATTTGTGGCAAATGGTTTGTTAAAATGTAATATTATAATGGAATTGTTTTAATACACCGCTGTGTTTTCTTACTCACACAGTGATCACACTAAACATTACATCATATTCAAACAGCTACGAGTTTGAGGTACATCATGTCAGCTGACCTGCTCCAAATGATCATTGTCAAGACTTATCTTATTATCTGGAAATATAAGATTAATCAACTGTTTAAACGTTATTCATTAGTTTCCATCTTTCCTTCTGGGCATATTCTTAAATCAATCAGGAATATGTATTTTATTCCTGAGTTAGCCAGCAAATCTCAAAATTTGCTAACCTATAGCTTCACAGAGTCCCACTTCTTTTTCATGAAAAATGCAATTCATTTTTACTAATGGCTCAACATGCTTCTTTCAGTCAGAAAATGAAAAGCCACCGATTCTCACTGTTTAAACCTATGTGCCACATTAAACCTAAGTGCAAACAGTTTCCTGTTTTACAATGTAATGAACAACTAGGCCTATTTCAACATGAGCCAACGTGTTTAAAGTAAAAGCACAATTACAGTGCACTGGTACAAAGTAAAGTAAGAACATATCAATTAGTTGTTTATTTTTGTTATGTGCTAAAATTGAGAATGACAGAAAGTTTAATTCAATCTATGAAAGAGTCACAGGCCACAGCAGGAGCCTACAGTGTACTACAGTGTACACTATGGCTTCAGTCCCTGTTCCTCAATGATTGAATTGAGAGCATTGTGGGTGTATGAAGACAAAAATGACAGTATGTTGGGACTATCTATTCAATCACCACACGGATACAAAAAAAATATGTGAATGAATAAAAGCAGAATTCTGAAAATAACGGAATAAAAACAGAAACAACATTCATAACCAAATGTATTCATTTATTTATTTACATATCTATGACTTTGTACTCATGTAATTTACATGATAATTTATTGGAATTACTCAACACAAACCATCCATTTCAGAAGGTGGCGGTAATGCACTCAAACACTGGTTACTCCCAGCCGCCACTAATTAACCCCAGAAGAAGAAGAAGGTTCCGCAGACGTCAGAGGACCCGCTGAAATTCGAAGTTAGAGGAGGAGGGGACTGAAAGCATAAAACAACAAGAAGGTTGTTTTCTTGCATCCCGTCAGTTAGCGTTGACCTGCTTCACAAGTGTAGCTTCATACACACCTCTTTTCAGGTAAGAAGACGAACGACTTTCTTTGCATGTTTCATTACCGCCTCTAACATTAGAGCGAGTGTGCTTTCCAAGACAGTTTGTTGCGGCTAAAGTTAGCTTGCCGTCCGAGGCTAGGCTAACGTTTTGTTGGTCAAACTTAGGATAGGTCAGCCTGAAATGAGCTGGCTACAGTTGGCTCTGAAGTTTGTGTTGCTAACAAGCCAATGTAGGTAGCTTAGGTAACTTTTAATTCACTGGCGGATTGTCAATGCCCAGAAATAGTCGTATTAATCATTCTTTTTGCTGTCATGAGTTTTGTGGGGTCATGGGTATGTGCTGGGTTAGCTGTCTTGGTAGCGCAGATTGAAATGAATGTACATTTACTTACCTTGAAACTGGAACACCGGGGCGTTGTCACGTTTCATTACACCTGCCACACTGCTGAAACGATATAGTGAATTTCTTCCGTCCATATAAACGTGTGTGAGAGCTACAGTAGCATCGTAATTTTAACCAAATGACTTGTGTGGCAAAGTGGGTCCATGAGAAATGACCTTTAAGCAGGTGTTTTGGAGACCTGCCTCTCAAGACACCAGACGCTTGTTTGACTGTTGCTGTTAATAACAGTCAATAATAGTTAGAGCTGACATCTTACCAAATCATTTCCACCCTGTAATGTCACAGAAGCTGCAGCACAGTATGGAAGCTGGTGAGGAAATTATTGGTGTCGGCTTGAAGAGGCAGAGAGCCCCTCTGTCAGATTCTGAAGACAATGTCTTCTCATCATCAGGTTTGTGTATCCATTTATCTTTGTTCATCTATATTAACATCTGTTGTAAGGTTTTTTTTATCTTAATAAATACAAAATATTCACAACCTATTTGCAACCGTATTTCAGTTATTTATATTTGTGACTAACGTTTTGTCTCATTCATTTTTCTTGTTTACATTTCAGAGGTGAATGATGGCCAGAAGCGACGGCGTCTGGAGGCAGCTGGTCAGGAGAATCGTAGTCCTAAACCATCCACCTCTGGACGCTCAGTTGAGCTAGGGACAAAGCCAGACACACCAATAGTCTCCTCAGTCCGTTCCCGAGTTCAGCAGCTCACCCAACGAAGAGAGGGTAATACTAAATTACTGTGATATTGAAGTAGTCATTCTAATGTTTTCTGTGCCTAATTTTCTTTTATCAACAAGGCTGACTAAACATTAAAACCAGCTGGAACTGGTACATTGTACTAATTGTACATTGTACTAATGAACTGGTAAACGGGTAAATATTTACATGGTACAAGATATTCACTGGTATAGTGTATTTTTGCAGGACTTATAGTACAGGTGGTGATATGTCATGGTAGCCAAGTAATCTGTGTCAAGCCAATGTTACTTTTTTTTTTTTTTTAAATAGGCGCTCCACTGGCCCAGAGGTGCCTCTCGGATCCTGGTGCCGACAGTCCATCAGTCATCATCCATGACAAGGGCTTCAAAGAGCATCTCCTCAGTAAGCATGCATAGGAATACACATTTAAAAAGTTTTTAGGGTAAAGATCAGATATGACTTGCAGTGGTGTTGACTGCAGTGCCACTTTTCTATTTCCAAATTTCAAAACAATGTGCACAGAAACTGAAGCGTTGATAGAATGGACCAGTACAGTAAACATTTCACTTGTATGTATATGTAATTGAAGATTAGTAAGCAAATGTGAAAACCTGTTAGGGTACACTGGATGTATGTTTATCTGGAGAACAGTTCTAAACCCGCTCTCACTTTGTAAGGACTGGGAGCATTTGAAGCACGATTTGAACCACGTGTGCCACTCCCAAACCAGTTTGTCTTCTCTCTGCATCAAGAAGGGGGAGGAGAGAGGATGAATGAGTGATAGGGACTTATTTCAATCTTAATTTAATTAACTTATTTTAATGTCACACTATGCATAATGTACTTACTTTGTATTGATATTTACCTTTCAATACTAAGGAGATGTTATTCAGTATGTATACCGGACAGATGAAAAGAATTGATGAGGGAAGTAATTAGAAATCCTTACCTAACTCACACTTGCTCAGTGAGTACAGCATGAACATTGGTTGATCATATCAGTTGTAATTACTTGTGTATGTTACCAGGAAGCTCATTGCACCTGGTTCCCAAGTGCATCTTATGTCTGAAAATTTTTTACTACTCTAGCTGTAAATGTAGGAAAATAATAATAGGTCAGAATTTGCTAACAGACATTTGACAATAGCAAAAAGAACATCAGGATAATACCAAATTCTACTAAAGTCTGTAAATTCATATACTTCTGTCCCTTCAGGTGAGGATGAATTCAACCAGAGAATGGAACGGTTTAAAGCCCCTCTCTTAAATGCTGCCCCCGCACCGGCCCCTGTTGACCTCTGCCCTCGATCCCGTTCTACCTTTGTATCTGACATTCATCAGAAACTCCAGGGCACTACAACACCCAGTTCCAAGCAGGCCTCTCGCATTCGCCAGGTTGGTTTAGTCTGTGTCCACTCTAATACATTTTTAGATGAAAAGGAGTGTTTTAACCTTCTAACTAATGCAAACACAAAGCAGATTGTCAACTCTGCACCTGGTTACGTAATACATTTGTTGTACTCATACTTAAACAGGTAAAAAAAAAAAAAACAGATTTTTTTTGTGAGCTAAATCTTTTATAATTATGAAATATTCATAATACACCAGTGCTGCCAAATCATGATTTAAATCTTTGACTAAAATCTCTGTTCAATAAAACTAGCAGTGACAGACAGTGCTCTTTAATGGTATTGATTTTAAAATGAATAAATTTGTACAGTTTATATTAGGATCATGAACTTGTAAAGATTACCTAAAGAGGTGACACATGACATGTGGTTTCCTGGCTCAGGAACGGGAGAAGGAGTTGAACCAGCTGCAGTTTCAACCAATCAGTGAGAATGCCTGGCTGAAAAGGAGCAGCTCAGATCCATCATTAACTGAGGTGGGTTTGTGATTTGATGTGTTGTCAAACATTTATGTATGTTTTTGGCTCAGCTGTCAGTTTGGTCTTGTCTTACTGAATTTTCAGATATATCGATGGCAATGTGTTTGATTTTCTTAGCTTTTAAACCAATTAACCATGATAAACTTGTGATTTTCCCACAATCCTGTATGTTGAATTGATTTATTTAATTTGTGCATTTCATCACAGTCGAGGATTCTGCAATTTTTGGCCAGTGCAGTGTTTCCATACAGAGTTTATTTTACAGATGATGACTAATAACTCATATTATGTTATTTTCGTTTTTCTAATGTTTAGTGGACTCTCTTCCACTTTGTTTGAGATTTATTACACACCTGCTTGTGTAAACATTAGCAGGGATGGACTCCTCCTGGCTCCTCATCTCACTCCTGGATCCCTAGATCTAGAATGAGAGTTCACTGGCCGCCTCCCAAGCAGCCATGGGACGTGAGTCAGTGATTACTTAAAAAAAAAAAATCACTTGTACAGTCCGCTTACTTTGTCACATGGGTAATACGTAAATGACATTATTTATTCACTTGGGCTTTGAGAAGAATCAAACTGGATGGGATCAGGGAGTCTGCATCTGAAGCACTGGTTTAAACAGAATTTCCCTATTCACATTCTCTACTAGTCATCAGGAATTAGGTTCACTTCTTCTATGGTGCATCTTTTTTAACTCTGTGTATTTTGTGGTGGTGAGCTGTTCACTGAGCAAATACAGGATCACTGTCTCACTTGTCATGAACGCTAGGGATTTCATGACTTATTGTGTGAAGTCATTATGAGGTGTCAGACTGCTCCTCAGATGTTTGTTTGTTTTTATACATTTTGATTAAGTCTCAGTGTGATTATTGATATTTTACACACACTGAGGAAATGTGAGACAGACTCAGCCCAGATTTAGGTGGTCAGAAGTACTGTAACTGCTTTGAGTTATTTCTGGTATTTTGTGTGTAATAAAGATGACCCTCATAATCACAACAGTTTTGTTTATTTCTTGGATATTTGCGTGTATAATTCTCCCTCTCCTACACTTATTCTAAAACCCCAAAGATATTGTTTTTTCAGGTTGATGGTGCAGAGATGGAAGATGGCAGCTTCACTGAAGTTCCTTCAGCTGCAGAGAAGCCACCTGTAAATACAGCAGGTAAGACTTTCCCTGACTGAGTTCATAATGAAGAGGACAAGTACAAATGTGTCAGATGTAGAATGGGTCTGAACTGATGTACATGGTCAGCATCAATGTCCAACCATTATAATACAGAGGCTACATTCCCAGTAAAGCCTTAACAGTGACATACATGATTATGGCTTGATACGAAGACTCAGTATGTGCTCTATAGTACATGAACTACGGTGCTCAGGCACCTGGTGTTAAGATGTGAGACTAATCTTTCAACAGGTGAAAGGGCACCCTGTGAGTCTGATGGCCCAGCAGCAGCTGTAGCACTGGAAAGCTCCAGTGAAGTGCAGCTGCAAATCGAATGGAAGAACCAAAATACTCAGAGTGAAGAAGTTGTGAAGGAGAAAGACCACAAGGCTTTATCTGGAAATGAAGATGAGCAGTTAGGTTTACAAGAATCAGAGACCCAGACTGTGCTCAAGTTGTCTTTTAGTGAGGCTCAGAGTGTGTCCCAAACATCTGTCTTTGAGGATGAGAATGTGTCAGGTGTCGAACAGACACAACTAGAATCAGAGCAACGAGATGAGATGAAAACCCATAATGTTTCCAAAGAAACTGAACGTAGCAGGTCAGATGTGTTTTCATTTGGAGAAGATGAACAGATCGATGCTTCTTCGTATGCTGAAGAGGAGGAGATTGAGCCTTCAACAGAGGAGGAGCCATATTCATGGAGATATCCTCAACACAATGTGCACAAAGAGGGAGAGTCTGTCATGGCTGAAGGGCTGGAGGAGGATGTGTGTGCTGATGAAGAAAGGTTAGAGTCGTCTAGAGTGGACAAAGAGAAAGGAGGCAGCGATCACTCTGAACTCCAGGATGGTGAATGTTGTATGGGAGAGACTGCTGGTTCCTCTGAATTCCAGGAAGACAAGGAAGCTAGAGCAGATGAGGGATCTGTGAAAGACCAGGCTACTTTAATCAGAGACCAAGAGAACATGGAGTCCTCTGAAGACTGTAGTAAGGAACCAGCTGAAGGAGGTGATGACACTGTTAGAGTAAGACCAGACACAGAAGGATGTACTAATAAGGATGATGCCTGTCAACAATCAAATGACATCCAGGCGACCAGTATAAAAGAAGACGATGTGGACCTAGTGTCAAACTCAACAGGTCCAAATAGCATAGTGACACAAACAGAGGCATCTCCTCTAGCAGATGTATCACAACCTCTGAGAGAAACACAGACAGAATATATGGAGGTTCACACTGAAGATGAAGCCCAGGCACAGGCAGAGGTTTATGCTGAGCCAGTAGACATGGATACAAAGGATCCAGCTCTGAGTCCAGCAGAGGTCCAGGTGTCCGTATGCATGTTGGAGACAGATGGAGCAGAGCAAGAAGCGGTAGATGAAAGGCAGGGTGATGGACAGACAGGGGAAACTCACAGAGTAGAGGCAGGAGAGACCTTGAAGAAAGTCACTTTTATCCTGGAGCCTGAACTAATCAATAACTCATCCCTGTCTGAGACTAGTATCTCTGTGGACTCCAGGGCAGAGACAAGTATATCAGGTGAGATCAGCAAGATTTATGTGTGAGCACCTGGGCTGACTGGGAACACCTGAGGAGAGGTGGAGTACATTGGTGAAGGTGTTAGGACTGAAAACCCCTCACCACTGGGGAACAGCAGTCACTGGGTTTACATGAAGAGCAGCAAATGTATGATATCACAGGGTTACTGCAGACTTGAATCTGTTTCTCCATGCTGCACACTAAGAAGACACTACACTACTGAAGAGCGGGCTTTTGCTGCTTAGTCATCCAACCTCCTTCCAGTAGATGGCAATGTTCCCACAATAGACACACCTAAATTAACGGAAATTAACAATAGTTTAATTGACCAACATGGCATCTCAAGTACACAGCTGATTTCACACTGGGGCACTTAAAGGAAGAAAGGTAGCAGGACGTACAGCATAGGACAGGTATGTCTCAGTCATCAGTTGTGAGGTCACTTTAGTTTTAATTATTTGTTTTCTTGAAACTCACTAGCCAGCAACCTGTTGTTTAAATGTCTTTATTTGCATCTGAAAGTGATTTAGTACATTTTTCTTCCTATAGATACTGAATTGAGCTCTCATGATGAGACCAACACCTCTGAAATAATTGATCGGATGTTCGAGGAGGTGCTGGAATACGCTGGAATGATGGAGGAAGAGAGGGGGGGAGATGATGATGCCGAGGATCGCGATAGTGGTATCGGCGCTTGTTCTGGAGACAAAGATAAAATGGACACAGAGTCCGAGAAGGAGAAAAGTGAAGAAGAGCCAGAAGTCAAAGAAGAGTGTGATGAGAGTAATGGAGATGAGCTGCTCACTTTCCCTCCAAGTGGCATCCTCTCTCCACTCAGCAAGTCTGTAGAGGCTGTGGTGACTCCTCTGGTAAGATGAAGTTATCACTTTGAGCTGCTAATACACAACTTCCCTTAGTGTCACTGAGAAGAGAGAAAAATATTTGTTGTTTCATGTTTCCATATTCCACCAACAGCGGCTTGCAGCAAGCCAGGAATCAAATCCTCCATCTCTGCTCCTGACTCCTGAAGAGACCATTACCCCTCCTGTTGAATCTGCCCCTCTGTACAGGTTAATTAATTACATACATAGACATTTTATTTCACTCATGCTTTTCAAGGCAAATGTAAATCTGTGCAAAAATTGAATTTACAGTGTTTTGCAGGTATCTGAGATATATTCTGAAACACCTCAAATGGCAAAAAGACAAATCCATCATTTCATTTGGTTGGTTGTGTGCTGAGTACATATTACACTATAACATGTGTAACTATAATTTGATGTTGGTTGTTGGCAGTGTGGATGCCTACAGAACACAAAGGCAGAATAAGCTGCCCACCATCCAGAGTGTCACCCCCGGGGTTCAGAGACGAGCTCCAGAGAAGTCACAACCTCAGCAGTCTGTCAACATGAAGGAGAAAATTGCGGTGAGGCCTTTTTTATTATTGGAGAACGACACGGTTTCACAGTGGGTCAGTTAATGGTCACAGTGATTTTGAACCATAATTTTTCACACAGTAAAACACCAACATTACTACTCAGTCAAATGAATATGTGGTCTGTCCTGTGACTGCTGAAACTGTTGGATTGAATTCAAACTTCTGCAAAGCTTTCTTTATCTATAATGCTTGGTGTCATACTGTGTCTCTCCAGGCTCTTAATGAAGAAGCAGGGAAGCTGCAGAATGTGATCAACCAGACACTGCAGGCTCTGAGCTGCTGTACTGATGAGGAGCATGGACGAGGCTCACTGGAGGAGGCTGAGGCTGAAAAACTACTGCTGGTCTCCTGTATGTCCACATTTTTGCTTTGATACCCCACCTGTGTGAACCAAAACAGGACACTGTGTTCATATCATTGTGTTTGTACTGAAGCTGCAGCTGCATTTGTTTGTTATCTGGGTACATTTAACATTCTGCTGATGAAATGTATAAACAGAATAACATTAGTGTTGATAACGTAAGGCACAAAAATATGTGTTTGGTTAACAAATGTTGATCATCAAACATTTTAACAGACAAGACAACAGTCTGGGGAAAAGTAGAAGCACCTTCTTGACAATATTTCAGACTTAAATCTAGTGTCAAAAGGGAACATGGTGACAATTATGTCAACTTGAAAAATTTCAGTTGCTACCAAATTGTCTCACCATCATTTGACCAAACTTTTGAAAGGTTGTTTAAAGCTTGTTCATATCTTAATGTTAATGGGGCAATGGGCCAGGGAGCCACTGCCAAAGCAAATACAATTGTTTATCGGTCTATTGAAGTATTTTGAGACACGCATAATAAAAATGTACCTCAAAACTTAGTAGACAGAATTTCACCAGTTTAGCAGTAGGTTCTCGAACTCAAACCCAAATCTGAGGTGACATGTTGATTGTTGTTAGTGTGTGTGGCCCAGTGTATATTTGCTTATTTGAAAATGCATTTTAGAAATCCTGCATAATTCGAACTACAGACATCATGTGGCATGTCCTGAACATACACCACAGTTTTGTTGGAATCTAATGGAAACTTTGAGCGTGTTATTTTCGAAACACTGTGTACCTTGTAATGATGAAACAAGTGTGTGTGTGACTTGCTGTCTGTCCCAGGTGAGAAACGCTCTGCACTGCTGGCAGAGGTGACCAGACTGAGGGAGGCGAGGAACTTAGATCCCGCAGAGGCAGCAGGAGAGGATAAGGAATACGTTTCCCAGCATCCCTGCAGAGGAACTGTCAACATCACAAATATTCAGCTCCCCCTTAAGGTGGAATTTGTCTGCTCCTCACACAGCCGAGCAGGTAACACAGCAAGAAAACAGTTCTGCTATTCTCATGAAAAGCCTCTATTCTAAAATTCAGGGCTTGATGAACACAAACATAGTAGTTGACATCCACATTGTCCTTGTTCAGGTCGACCAAGCCACTACTTTTTCATCCTGATCCGTTACGGGCCCTGCAACATCGTCGCCACTCCTCTGGCCACAGCTGCTGACGCTAAGAACGGGGACACCATCTCCTTCCCTACATCTGTCACTCTGTAAGCTGCAGTTTCACATTTATTTTATCACTTAAAAATGAGTTTGAGCTACTTAAGAGTAACATCCAGACTCCTTTGAGGAAATGAGTAAACTAATTTTCTGTCTTTTTGCACAGATTTCATGTTATCTGAGTCTGTCATGAGTCTTGTGACTCTACTGTACAGAATATAATTGATTTGTTTTATTTATAGGCACCTTTAAGGGCTCTCAAGGTCACCTTACATGAAAACAATGGAAATTTAAGATATTGATAAAATCTTGTTGTTATATTTTAGGGAGGATATTCGCTCATGCTTTGAAATTGATGTGGAGGTCTACAGTCTGGTAAGACACAACATTGATATTTTGATTTTCTTTGGGTTAAACTGCAGTTACATATTAATTAATAGAAGAGTGAAATGTTCAGGGCCCCAGAATCCAGCTTTTTTTTTCCTAAATCACAAATTCACATTTACACTTTCATATTCAATTGTCTTCCCATTTGTCCTTCATTTACCATGATATGAAGCAAATAAAAATATTATAATTTAAAAAGAACAATAAAAACATACATTAAAATACAGTAAATGAACAATGTAATGGCAACAATTAATACTGCCGCAAACCATAGTTCAAAGGTCAGAGGTCAAGGATCTAAAATAACCAAGAGAAACCAATGAATTTCTGAAATTTAATTATTGTAAGTGCTTTGTATTGAGTTGAGGTGGACAATGTAAAGACACCAAAAGCAGTTCTTCCAAATTCAGTGTGAACTTGAGGGACGCAGAGCAGGAACTAGTAGTCACTAATCCTGGTCTTATGTGGACCACTGGAATAGACTGATATGGATCTAAAATATGACAGCGGTTTTTCATTAAGGGCTTGTAAATAAACAAATAGATATGCAAATAGTGCAGTTCCATACAAAACATTATCATCAGTGTAAAGATGCATGTTCCATCCAGTTTTAGACAGAAAACAATATGATTTATTGAAAGAGAGAAAGCGAGATCTCCCTTAACTGTACCAAATATATGTGTCCAATCCTGTTTTATTTACCTGGTTTCATCTAGTCCCACACCTCAGCTAGCAGCTCCAGCATGGATCGGACCACCACCAAGTCACGGGTAAGTGTGTGTCTTTCTCACAAATAATGAGCTAAGTGTCTGCTTATCAATGACAGTCTAACTCACTGACACATATTTGCATATTCAGGTCACACCAAGAAAGCTTCTGAGCACCATCACAGTGAGTGTTTGTATTTCTAGCCCAAACATTATGTGATTTCTGTGAAACCTTGCACAGACGTATCATCTAAAACTTTTTTGTTTGTTTCAGCAGAGATCCAATAACAGTCTGACATGTGAGTTTTTATTTCAGTTAATTTTTCACACACTTGAGTAACTCTAGAAAACTAGCTACAAGTACATGTCTTAAAATACTCTGCACCAAAATGAACTGTGACTTTGATGTAGAGGCAGTCCTGCTTTGTAGCAAAGAGGCCTGGCAGCATTTTGTTCATGCTGGTCATGAAGTTTGATTGTGTGTTTCTTCATCAGCCGCTGCTCTCCCTGCTCTCAATACCCGTCGCTCCAGTAACTTCTGTCTAGTGGGCTCTCATAAGATCACCTTGGCCTCACTGGGACACAGCAAGTTCCCTCTGGATAAGGTAATTTTTGAATGGTCTGATATTGGTGTGAAGAGCCACCCACACCGTACCAGGTATCCTCAAGAATTACATATCACACTCTGAGCTCGAAGATTGCATCTGTACCATGTATTTAGTGATGTTGAGAAAGCAGCATTGTTTAGCAGCTCAAGCATGTAAAAGATAAAGTGTTGACAAGTTGCAGGCCAGAATGCTTTGGTGGAAACTGTTAATTAAGTTTCAACACTCAGAGGGGTAGGCATGGCCCACATCCACTGTCACCTGGCTCTGCCCCACCCCCTCTGTACATTTTGTTTTTGGTCTTTGTGTTCTGCTGTTGCACTTTCTGCACACGGGTGGGTTCACTGGTGATGTAACATGTCTGTCTCCCCTCCCTCTGTCTCGCTTCCTCCACTCAGATGAAACTTGAAGGAAAAATCAGGAGGCTGCTGGGAGATGAATTTCAGGAAAAGGTTTCACTCTTTCCTCCACACTGTCACCCACTCTTCACCCCTCACACTCTTCTCTGCTCCTTCACAGAAAGTAACCTCAGGCTCAGACTCATGATGGCAGTCATACAGATAAACCACCGCCTAGCTCTTAATTTCCTTTAATCCAAACTCTTTCCCATCTAATCTCTAATTTTCATTATGCTAATGTTTTGACTCAGTTTGATTTAGTACATTTGTTGTGATGCACAGCTAAGATGTGTATGCATGGGACAATGTACAAATATTTTTACTTGTCTCTACTATGTTCTTTCTAGAGATGTCCCTGATCCAAGTCATCAATAATGAATATCCACCAATACTGAATTCCAATCTGATACTTTGCACATTGCACATTTGCACTAGTTCTGCAGTGTATGAAGAAAATCCTAAATTTGTAATGTTTTGATATTGTTTAACTATTGGTTTTATATAAAATGTGAAGTTAATCAATTACAGTGAGGCCAACCAAAGATAAATATCTGTGGCAAAGCCAAAAGTCCTCTGATAAAAGACCTCAAAGGCTGGTCACTGGTAGGACAGTATCTGAAGCGTAGTGTTGAGAGGTGAGGGCGTACCGTGGTAAAAACCTGTGTTTAAAAAGTGTCCTGTGTGCTGCCTTGGTGCAGCAGCCTAAGTTACTTTCATGCTTTCAGGTTATTTTTTAGCTGCTGATGTATTGAACGCAGCTTTCTTTCTACCGCCTCGCAAAATACCAAGCTTTGAGATCGGGTCAGGACATCTTTAGGTCTTTCATTGTTCAGTGTTGGGTTACATAACATGTGGGAAGATAGTCATGTCAAACATTTTTTTTTCCCCGTATTAGCAGTGTGTATTTGTGTGTATGAGTTTCTATGGGATGTAGGATTTCCCTCCAAGATGGAGTCAGCATCAGAGTGACACCTATTCCTAATGACACTTATCTAATATAAATGAGTTCTAAACACATCTGATCAGTTTCCATTTCAAACCAAATGAAAACCATGTTGGAAGGAAATTCTCCAATATGTAGTTTTGCTTCTTGTTTCTTGTCGTCTTCCTCATCAGACCGGTTTGACAGCGTGTATCCTCCTCTTCCTCCCTTCACTGCAGGTGCCGTTTCTCTCTCCTCTAGAGGGCAACATCTACTTAAGGTTGAGCAGCGAGAGTCACTCCAATGTGCAGCACCAAGGCTTTCTGGTCAGTTTTTTACCAACACATCACAAACATGTGCCGTTCACTCCAACACTGTGTTCAGATGTTAAGAGCAAATTCTTCACGTGATCCTTTTATTTTAAATTGAACTTTTCCACAAATCAAAAATGGTAAAATAAAATATAGTGTCAGTGTCAGAAACCAGTTTAATCTGTGTTTTAGTGTTGTTTGCATGTTAGTTTCATTTCATTCACTCTGTCTTGTTGTGGATCTGCTCACAGACAATGTTTGAGTTGATCAGTGGGTATGGGGTGTGGCACCGTCGATATTTTGTCCTTGAGGGCTGCAACATGTGCTACTGGAACCACCCGAACGACAAAGAAACCAAGGTAAGAGAAGACCCTCAGTCAAATGTGCAGATGCAGGCATCATGTTGCTCTCAGCAGGTCTGACTCGTGTCCCCTGTTTGAACCTCTCAGGAAGCAGAGGGCAGCATCTCTCTGTCCAGCTCCCCCAGTCAGTGTGTCAGGCCCGTCAAGAGGGACTCGTGCGCTCGACCTTTCACCTTTGAGCTGGTGAGCAACATCGCTCATCAGCAGGCGGACGACAGCCAGGAAGCCATGACCAAGTAAGTTGGAATAAAAACTAGGAATCTGTGGAGTGGAAGATGAGACAGCTGTGTTAGAACTGAGGGCCTCAAACAAATCCCAGGGGTCGGTTTATCATGTGTTTGGGTGTGAATCGTACTCCCAGAGAGCTGTTGAAATTTTTTCTCTATCATGAAAACCTGTTAAAATATATCACCATCACCACTCTTATTTAGTGGAAGTACGGTGGATGTGGCTCCTCTGGCTACACCCAGCTGCTTATGTCACAGTGGGTGTTTTTTGTTTTTGTTTTTTGTGATTTTTTTGACAGCCGATGGGAAACGCCTTCTGTGACGACACTCGTTGGGCTGTGGCTCAAGATTTGTTTAGAAACAAGTTTCAAGTTCTAATCTACAACATTTTCCCATTAAAATAGAAAAGAACACCTCATCACATTGTTCACGTTCTCCCATCAAATCTCAAACCACAGGAATCTGTGATTTTAACCATGGCAATGTGTCATTTATCACCTGTCAATGACATCATATCCTCTGATCATGGGTCAGTGTTGTGGATTGACAGAAGCTCAAAATGAAGTTTTATCAAGTTGTAAACTGATAGATATGAGGAAAGTCAGACGTATAAATACTGATGAGTGTAGATAAGTTTAGCTGAGGTGAGGAGCACAGTCAAAGGTCACTACTGATCTTCTCTGTCCTCCTCTCTCTGCTGCAGGGTATCACTGCAGAGAGTGGGGCTGCTGTTTACAAACGTTTGAGGCAAATGGAGCTGCAGCTTATTTTAGCTTGTTCATAACAGTTAGTATTAGCTTAATGTTAGTGCACAGCCCATGTGTAAAACAAACTGAAGAGGTTTGTGCACTACATAGCTAGCTATGTTAGTTTCAGCTAGCTAGTTGTAAGCCACATACACTTTTGACTTTTGACTTTTCTAACTGTGTGTGAAGCAGATGAAGGGTTTTAGTCACCAGACATCTGGATCTGAAGTGATCAGAGACACAAGCTGAGGAAATGTTAGGTAGCTCAGCTGAACCACTAACGCTGAAGGAATCCAAACTGGCAGGAGATTACAGTAATGGTGATGAAGACAACAACTCCCATGATCCCATAACACCATCCTTTGTTAGTGTTGTAAATCAGAGACCCCTACAGGCAGAGGTTACAGACCGTGACTTAAATTGTGTTCATATGTTCCTGGATAAACAAACTGATGGACGTTCCCTCCTCTTCCTTGTCCAGGTGTTGGTTTTCAGCCGACACCAAACAGGACAGACTGGATTGGATGGAGAAACTCAGCCAAGCTCTTTTGGACTTTCATACATGGAACCGAACATCAGCAGCCCAAACAGAAAGTCAGCAGTCAAACACAGTGAGCAGTGGGAACCTAAGAGAGAGCATACTGTAACTACATAACTAGGACATGAAGGCGTCCTGACGCAGCTTTAGCTGACATCAGGGTTTAGATGGAAATGAACCGGCCGTATTATAAACATAGAACCAGGCTAAATGTATCTAATGTTGATTTTTCTTTGGGAGATGTTTCTGTTTATTTCTTTTAATCTGAATCCGATCAGAACTGTTAGTCGTCACTTTTATTTGCTAAGTTACAATTGCCATTTAAATATTTTTATTTTTCCCTTTATCGTGATTTTTGTGGAAATCAAGTTTTATGTTTGTGTTGTTTATGTTTATGTTCTTTGCTTTTTTTTTGCTTTTTTTTTGCTTTGGTTTGGTTTGGTTTTCTATGGCAATCAGCTGCTTTAGCCTCTGCTGGCAATATTATTTGGTCACTTTCATTAGCTGTGGCGAAACATCTCTTGTATCTCTTATTTTTGAAATCACTTACTTTATATTTAGGTTCATATTGTATTTTTGTATCATTTAAACTGGAAGGATAAACAAATTTATATAGAAACACTAATAATATTGAGAGAGAAAGAAATCTTTAACTCCACTAAACTGATCTAGGATAAGAATGTGTTTGAAATGGCCGGGGACACTACAAATGATTAGAGTACTGAAGTAATTTGAAGTTAGAGTGGGAGTGGGAGTGGGAGCCTCTCTTAGTTATTAGACAGTTAGACAGTGTCTGCTCCTCTTGAGTAAAATCTGAAGGGATTCTGTTTCCAGTCAAAGTCTGTATCTGTTCCTTCTGTTGGCACAATGTGTCAGTGGTGTCTTGGGGTGTTACTTTCTTCTCAGAGCCCTGTGTGAAGTGTTCACATATATTCCTTAGCTCATGATTTGTGTTACTGCACATATATAAATCTGTACATTTACATGTGTAAACCAATATTATATATGTAATCCACAAATCTGTAAAGGAGGGGACTGCAGGGATGCTGCTACGATGAATGTAGTCTGTTTTGTCTGATGTCCTGTTCTTCTCTGTGTTTCAACACCATGTTATAAATGTTATTCATGTGAGCTCTCATTCTATGCACTTAATGGAAGGAACCAATAAAATGAATGGAATGAAATGGCTACAAAACTGTTAATGAGGCAGTTTGTCTAATTTCTAGTTACTGATTAATGTTGTATACAGCAAAATGATTTTTCAGTGGAAAATTAGTCAAGTGAGAGAGTGTTATCTACAATGGATGTATGTGTGCTCATTTACATCGATGTATACCTAGAAGAATGTAGAGGTGTAGGTGGCTGAGCCATAGATCCTCCATATGTATAGAGCCTGAGAGAGTCTGGCAGGAAGTCAGCTCAGGTCAGGAATGTCAGACAGGAAGTAGTCTAGAATTAGACATCCTGTTCGTCCCAGAGCCCCTCTGGGTGGAGGTGCCGCTGGATGTTATGGAGCTCAAGGTGATGACAACAACAAAGGGGAGGGGGAGCACTTGGTTCAGCGCTCTGGACACACAGCTGTATGGAATGGGCCAACAGAGCAGCAGCTGTTTGAGCATTCTTACGCTCGGTGGTGGTACAGTACAGTGGGTTTCTGTTGGTTTGTCACATTTGACAGCTTTGGCAGCTTTGTGGCAGCAATTTCAGTTGAAGTACATGTTATTGGATGGTCTCCCACTAATGCTTTCCTCACCAGGATCCTCAGTGCCCAGCCATACCAGCCATATCCTACGCACTATTTTGCATGTTTGCATTTGTGTGTGCATGCCTGAGTGAGTGGTTGTGCATGTTTGTGTGTACATGTACATGTGTGTGTGGGAGGGGTCGGGTCTTCTCTTTTCTTTCTCTTTTAACTTGTAACGCACTTTGTGTTACATTTTATACGTATGAAAGGGGCTATATAAATAAATGAAGTTTAAAGTATTGCAAATGGACATGTTGAAATTGATTATTCAGACCTCCCCTTGTGAGACATTACCAATATGCTTGACCCTTGTGATAGTCCTCTGCATCTCTCTGTCTTTTCTTTACTGACCTGATCTCCAGTTTTTCATTGAACAGGTCACATTCCCCAAGTTCTTGAAGTTTTTCTATGTCCAAAATGTCCTTGTATCTAATCACCTACCAGTGTGAGTTTGTCAGACAGAGGATGAGTAGCAGGTCCTATAGTGACACAAGAACTCATTGTCTGCATCTTTTTGGTCCATGTGAGAGGCTGCGGTTGTACCCTCAAAGAGAGTTTTGAGTGAATTTCTCCTCTGAGGATACTACCACATCCTCTCAGACCAAGAAGATTCAAGCAAGACTTTAAAGAATATATATTACACCTATACTGTGAAACTTGAGGGTCAAAAGCACTTTTTTGAATTAAGCACAACTTGAACAACTGTTTACAGAATGTGACCAGTTCAAAGACCATAAGGGACAAGAGTATTCTCGGATATCTGACCAGTTGTTTTATTATCTCTTGTAAGAGACCTGTTGCATTTTACACAGAGTTGAAAACACTGGTCTGATGATGGCACTGGAGGAGTCTCTTGTCTATGTACCAGAAACATGCACTGAATTTTGTCAGTGTGACTGGCCAAAAGATGTTTTGCTCTGAGTGAAGAGCTGGATGGACAGAGGGCCCTGCGAACACGTCACAGTTTCTCCAAAGCAGAGTGAGGGTTGCTGTCACTGACGAGACCAGAGCTCAGCAGGTCAGTGGCCTTGTTGTTCTTGGTGATTTGGCCCCACCCTGACAGGAATACACTCTGCACAACATCCTGGTGTGTCAACCACAGCTCTCTTCCTTACACCACCCTGGAGGAAACTGTTTGTGTGTGGCAGATATACAAGAGGTGATGCTGGGGTAGGCGGCCCTGCTGGTGCAAATGGCAAACAGTCAGTTTGACTGGATGGTTGTCAGACAGATATAATGTGGATCAATGGTTGTAGGTGTATGAACAAAGAAAACTATTTTTCTCCACCCAGATTCATATTATTTTTCAGTTTTCCCACCTGAGATGTTTTATTAGCCTTGGATTGTTGGATTGGATGTCCAACTCAATAACACCCTCAGAGACCAAGTCAGCAGCTCCCCTCAGCTCTATGGAGGGTCAAACATGTTAATGTTGCTCAGTGTCTGTTGAGTGAGTGTGGTGTCAAACAAGTTTATCAACTTACTCAAAGTTGGGGGCTGAGAAAGGCTGTAGTCACAATTATCTTCTTGTCCTGTCATGTCAAGATGAACTATTTTGAACTGAACCTCAGCAACAATCCTTAGTGACTTGTCAAATTTCAAAGCAGGATGATGAAATTGCTGCAGCAATGGGAAGAAGTCTGTCAGTCATCAAGAGACGTACCAAATATGTACCACAAACAGTGCATCTCCCAAACTGTCCAAACACTGGTCCTCTCTCATTTGGATAATTGTCCAATGGTTTGGTCTAATGCTGCAAAAAAAAAAAAAAAAAAAAAAAAAAAAAACTGGTGAAAGACTTCTTATCTCTCTGCTTTCTTTTATTAGAATCATTTCATCCAGTAAGGTCCCAAGTATTCTGTACAACCAGCTCAATTTTAGCTCTGATGAACACAATGCATCACAAGGTCTCTTTATGTTTCTTGAGTGTAAGGGACTGGGTAGTGTGTGTATTGTGCTGCAATGCTCACTACATAGGTAGTGTGTATTGCAGCACATGCAGGTTGTTTAGTGATTGTATTGTTGCCTGACATATCAGGAAGGATGTTATTCTTACCAGTGTTAAGTTTATTTATACAAGTCTGATACATTGTACTGTAATGTAATGTGCATTTAATGCCATGTTTTGTAGTCTTCTTGAATTGACCCCAGGAAGAATAGCCATCACTGATGTGGTGGCTAATGGGGATCCAAAACAAACTTAACTAAACTTGTCAAAATGATCTTGTATGAAAAGACTGATTTTTGTCCTTGACTGAAGTATCCTCTGAAGTTGTGATCAGTCATCCTGACATTTTCACCTTACAGCAGTAGAAGAGGATAATGATGAAGGAAAATAGGTTTGTTTGTTGTATAATCTTGCCCTCAGGATAACAGGCTTTGTTACTTTGACATACTGGGATAGAATACATTTGCGTGGCATATGTGGACAAATTAATAAAAACAAAATGTGAGCATGACCTTTCTTAGCTTCCAAACATTTAAGTCCACTGTTTTGACATGTAGGAAGTAGCCGGCTCTATTAAAAAAATGTAAAACACAGGCCACACAAAGTCAGTTTTTGACCATTATTCAGATCCAGTTCTTCAAAGATAACTCACAGAGGACCCACACAAGTTTTAACCCTGCATGAGAGAACGTGAAGTGCAGCACTGAAAAACAATGATGGTGCTGTGTTTCCTCCAGATAGTGTGTTTGAGCTGGATCCAGCTACACGGCCACTTGGCACCGCTCCTCGCTGTGTTCTGAAGAGCTACGGGAAGCTCTCAGGCGTAAACACGGTGGTGGGGGTCAGAGGACTCAACTGGTCCACAAATAAACAAAAGTTCAAAGCTGCAGAGGAGATGGACGATGAGACGGTCAGTGACACACGGTTCTGTTTCCGCCGTCACTGTCAGGTTCAGCGTCAACAACAGTTTGACACCTACCTGGTGTTAACGGAGAGGTGATGACTGACTGATGGTGTTGTGTGATTCACTGTCACATTCAGTCACTCGTCAGATGTTTCTATTAAATGCTACTTAGAACTGAGTAATAGACAGGGAAGCTTCAGTGCGGCAGGGATCCTTGGTCTAGGTTCAAGGACCTGGTGCTGATGTGTGGCTGAGGTCATGTGAGACACCTGTGAAGTGCCTCATGAAGCCAGAGTAATGGTCACTGGCTGCATTAGCTCTTGGCTCCTATGTGTTCCCATCTGTACAGTGGCTTTAGCCTAATGACTTATGCATTATACATTGTTTCTTCCTGTAACTGCGTGTCTCTTTACGAGTTGAGGAGACTCTCTGACTCCCAAAAGGTTTTGTGGAACATCAGCTCCACTTAGCCCCGACCCACCCCGCCCCCTCCCCCCTCCTGCCACCATCTGGACTCTTTTCCTGGTCCCCTCCCTCTCTCTCTCTCCCTCTCTATCACTATCTCTCCCTTGCTGCTTTTAAAGTCCCGTGGGACAAAACAAAAATCATAATTGCTTCATTAAAGCAATTTCAATTTAGTCCATGTGAACAAGTGCTTTTGATGCAATCAGTGGGTTACAACTGGTGACATGTGAACCATTTTGTTTTTACTCTTCAGATTCTGTGCAAATTAAACAGAGAAGAAGAAACATGTTGATTCGTGAGCTGTGGAGCCGACGGTATATGCAGATACACTCGGACAGACTGAAGCCAGTTGTTTCCCTTTGTTTCCAGTCTTTGCTATGCTAAGCTAACTACGCTATTCAGATGTACGTTTTCTTTTCTCAAATTGTTTTTAAATGACTCTGAAACAACAACATTTTCTTAAGATAACTATTTGTAAGCCATGTGTTTTAGCACATGGTTTCACACAGGACAAACGCAACAGTTTGACAGAAAATCATTCGACCACAGCTTTTATCTGGATTTAAACAAGGGCCGGCCACATGCAGAGGTGTAGTGAGTCAGATGTACAGTATTTGTCTTTAAGTGTAGTGGAGTTAAAGTCAGATATTTGCAAATTAAATAATACTCATGTGAATTACTGATACCCCTAAAAATGTTGTGAAGTTACTCAACATTATTTACAGTCCACCACTGACTGGGATTGATCTTCATCTGACTCTCACTAACCGGATAACGTCACACAAAGCCCCATGTGGATGAGCATAAAGTCCCAACTCAAAGTCCACTCTCTATCTTTCAAGCAGATCACATGGTCTTCATGAGTGCTCAGCTGACAGGGGGGGTGGATCTGGTGTAGTCAGGCCGTAGCTGTAAATATAGTTTCCATAACTGTTCTTTTCTCAGATGAGCACACTGTGGCTGAAGGTTGGTAAGTGGACCGTGATGGGAGCTTGTTTGAGGTCACAACTGGAATCAGAAAGCTGAGGTAATTGTTATTTACCATCCTCTCAACAAGCCCTTGAAAGCATCATATTCCATGTACCCTCCCTGTCCCTGCCCCTTTCTCCCTCCTCCTCCCACCTCCCCACCTTCCAGCATTATTCTCTTCCCTCCCCTCCTCCTCCTCCTCCTCCTCCCCCCAGCTCCCTCCCTTTCCTGCTGGCCTCTCAGCAGAGGATGTGTCTGGGTGAGAGAGTGTGTGTGAAGGAAAAGAGGAAAGCCGTCAGTAGAATGGATTTGTGCCCTCTCTCCTCCACCCTTTCTTCTCCTCCTTCTTTTTCTTGTCCTCCATTTCATCTGATCTTCCTCACCATCATCATCATCATCCTCCTCAGCCAGCAGTGCGTCCCGGGCACCCTCAGTGTCGGCCCTCAGGGAAAAGGAGACTCGTCCGCTGGATGGTCGACTGAAAACTGAACTTCAATGTCAGCGGGAGATCAGAAGAATGGTGGTGACAAACCAGGAGGTAATGCAACACACACACACACACACACTTTGCCTGTTGACAGTACTGCTGTAACGCACTTCTTCCTCCAAATTCTTTGAGTTGCTGTAGATAAAACAAAACAAATCTGCATGACTGTGCTGCTTCCCTTCCAGAGAAATGAATGAACTCTTCGATATCCATCATTCAGGGTCAGGTTGAGAGTGATGCATTGATTTGTAATAGAGCAGCACTGGTTCTAATTACAAAGTGAACATCTGGAAGTCAGTGACGTCTCTTCCTCATCACAGCGCCAGAAAAACAAAGAGTGTCATTTCAAAACAATATTGTGACTGAACTTTTAAAAGATGGAGGTTCATCAGCCTCAATATAAAGCTTTAGTGGCCCCTGGTGGCCCCCAATGCAACTTTAAACAGCGTCACCACAAAGTGCTGCTCATGGAGATCATGTGATGTGGCTCAAAAGCTCCACAACACTTACTTAATTGTCACTAATTGAGATGACTCCCCTCTGGTGAGGGCTAAGACAACTATGAGCCGCTGTACAATAAAAACTGATCAACTTTAAAAAGATCAAACCAGATAAACCAGAGGCTGAGATATCCTGACTTTTAGGATTCTGTGTATGGGTCAAGCTCCAAAAACTATGAATCCTATACTTCCCATGTTGCAATGTGAAGCATCTTTTTTGTTGTCCATGTCTTTAGTGACTGAAATAATCTGAAAACATGTGTGTAATTCTGCACCATCATGACCACAGAGTCTCCTCCATCAGTGCAGAGTGATAGTGTGGTCATCAGTGGGTGACTGCTCTGCTGTCCTCTGCTTACACAACACTCATCACTTTCACTGAATGTGAGCTCTGTGGTTGATTGTTTTGCAGAGTTGCTGATGACGATGTTACAGATTTAGTCTTGGTAAGAGAAAGCAGAGTGTCCCATAACCTCCTGAGACAGAGACTCTCCTGTTTGTGTAATTGAGATTTCCTACACACACACACACACAGTCATGAGTTGCTATACTTACAAGGACCTAACCCTCACAGAAACTTAACATTTAGTGCTAAATGCCTCCTCTGTGACTCTTAAATATTCTAATCCAAACTCATTCCCTAAATGTTTGGCCCTCAGTCACAGAGGGATGGCTTCATGCTGATGACACAGCACTGCACATTACTCTCAGCTGAGTCACCTACCAGTGCATTATTCAGTTAAGACCAATTAAGATGTGTAATTCAAATGGAAGTGTGGTCATGTGAGTCTGATGGCTGCTCTGTTGCCTGTCCTGTCCCACTGACTAACAGATGAGAGATGATATCCTGCCTGACTGTCCAGCAGGCTGCTATAAAAGTATCCTCTCCATTAGGATGCAGAGATACAGTGTGTTTGACTCCGACTGCTTACTGCTGCCAGTCATCCTCTAAATTCTCTCTCTCTATGGTTGGTATGGTTGGTAGCTCAGCAGTTAGTGGTGAAATTGTTGAAAAGCTTAAAGAGATAACAAAATCAACATGCATTAATTGTCCTGAGCTGCTACACAAGAGACAATAACGCCATCCATAATTCAGAAATCTTGTCAACAAGGAGCAGAGAGCTGCTGTGGAGACAGAAACCTGATCATCAGGCCGCCTCCAGCTTTTCTCTCATTAGGAATCTTCTTGTCCACGGTGTCGGCCATTTTTCTTTCATAACTCAAGATTGTAAGAATTACTAAAAGGCTGACGAAAATTAAGTCTCTGTGTTTGTTAACATCCGCATGACGTTTTTATATGATACAAAACAATAATGTGTGACATCATTTTCCACCTTGAGCTGCAGTGAGTCAGTGACAGTCTCATAAACACAGATTCACACAGTCACAAACCTAAAAAACACAGAGCTAGCATTATTCTTATTCTTCTTATTATTCTGACCCATCTGCTGGTCTCTGGTTCTGGTCTCCACAGACTCCTCCTCTGAGTCTGGCTCTGACTGTGATTGAGTCTCTCTGATGTTTCCTCCTCTAACCATCATGATGCTCTCTCTCTCTTTCACCTGGAGCCAGCAGGTGGTGTGTGTGGCTAAAGTCCTCATCCAGGTTTGGATGTATGAGTAGGTCCTGAAGTTTGTTTGAATCTGTCTTTCGAGACCTTCACTGGTTCACTGCAGTTATGGTGATGCTGTAGGCCATTCCTCCTTTTCCAGCTTAATTTCCATTAAATAATGTGTCTTAAACCAGAAAAGGCTCATGTAGTTATGGTTAGGGTAACAAGACATTACAGTGACTTACAGTGACCCTTGACTTTCATGATCTTTGACTGAAGAGAGCCATGAGCAGTTTAATCATGGACAGCTAGTGGAGTTTTAAAATGATACATCAGAAGAATTCAAAAAATGCTGTCATCTATATAATGTTATACGTTATCCATACTGTAGGAGGCCAGCCTCTAAGAGACATGAAATGCGAGATGAGATCTGTGCTGTCTTTGTTGCGTCGGTAACATAAAACAGTGGAGTTGTTGAGGGGTTTACATTTTTAAAACCCTTCAGGGAACATAATGCTGCAGGACTGATCCCAGACATTTCCCTGACTCTGCTTCTTCTCTGCTGATGCTGACAGACACGGTGCCGGTGGCTGAGGTCTGGCCAGAGGTGGAGAGGGCAGAATGTTTGGCCCGCGGTGCTGCCTTGAAGTGGGCGTCAGGTGTTTTCTGTCGGCCTGAACATCTAGAGCGACTGAGCCAGTACAAGAAGAGAGAGACTCAGAGGACTGCTTCCATACACACCAGACTCAAGGTGACAACATGGACAACACAGACATGCACCAAATGATGAATCTCTGCCACTAGTCATTGAATCCCCACTTAACAATGATTTCCCTCCAGTCCATGGTCCAGTCATACCTAGAGGGGGTAGGCTGGGGTCTGGAGCAGCTCCAGGAGGCCAGGGCCGAGCTGAAAGAGGTGTCACACGCTTTGAGGAAAGCAGGACGGGAATCCAATCAAAACGCGGAGGGGGTGAAGTCTCTGGAGAGGCTGAGAGAAGTGTCAGTCAACCACTGTCAGCTTCTTGCTGCTGTCAGCAACCTGCCACGACTGTACTCTGGTGAGACGCTGCTCAGTGAACACACTCATTCATAATGAATCAATCATTCTTGTTTCTAATAGTGATGTCCTGTTTCAACCCGCAGCTGAAAGTCATAGTTCACCATCCAATCTACCACAACTGCATTATTTATAATCCACCTGCACCATGAGAGAGGGATTATAGAAAGACTGGTCATTTTCCACAATACAATATATGAGCCCTGCAGTACAGGAAAAGTTTAATATGTTAAAGCATCTGATATTTTGCCACAAACCTACTGATTCAAGTTTGGTAAGTCACGGAAGCTGAAAAAGGCCATACACACAAACATTTTTTATCCTGGTATTTCAAGATAACAAAGCTTGTGACCCTGCAATAACACGATATCAGCATCATTTTCCCCAAATAATAAGATATAACAAAGAGTAACACTCAGCAACAATCCTTGATCTGAAAATGATCATGTATGAAAAGATAGAGTGTGGTTTCACTTTACAGCACAAGTTAAACACTTGGCTCGGTCATCTGATTTCTGATTAGCAGTCAACATGATGAGGAAACAAGCTTTGAAATCTTCAAGTAACGTGATAATTATCTTGTTATCTTGGACTCCAAAAAGCATTTTCTCCTGATAATATCTCAGGAAATTGAGTTTTGTTATTTTGAGATATCAGGAGATTAGTGTGTGGCTTTTCTCAGCCTCCACAGTAACGAGTGTGTTACTGTTATTGTCTCTGCTTCTACAGAACCAGAGACAATAACAACATATAAATAACAGGAAGTTTGGACTTCCACAACTAGTTGTGTAATACAGAACATTTCTTGCTGAAAACTAAAATGTTAAACTTTCCTCTTGAACAGCTTCAAGTAGTAGCAAGAGGTTGCATAAATTGTTGAGAGTTCATGGACCTAAAGTTCCCCGTCCCTCCTCCCTGTCCTTGCCCTTTGCAGTGCGTAGCATGGTGTTGGAGACCGAACGTCTGGTGGAGTCCCGGCGGCTCCTGGAGGCCCACGCCCGGCTGATGGATCTGGAGCGCTGGCAGGACGACATCCTGTGGCAGCTCCATGGGGCCGCAGGGACAACAGGAAGTGCGCTCAGCACTGAAGACCAGGAGCTGGTGGCCAAATATTTCTCGGGTGTTGGCCAGCTTGTAGAGGCACTGGGTATGTTTTCAAACCGTACCATCCATCAAACACACTGTACAGTATATGGCAGAACTACTTTCTATACCTTGTTTAGTGACCTGTATTTTTGCTTGATGCAATACACTCAAAATGAATGATGCACCAGAAAAAACATGCCATAAACATAACATAAATTAGATATAACTAGAGTCACCTCCTGGTGGTCGTCTGCCTCCTCCTCTCAGATTAGTCTCAGGTTACAGCTGTTTATCTAGAGTTGCAGAAAAAATGAACTATCTGTGCGGAATGTTGTAATGGTTGCTGTGAGGAATCTTGGCTTATGGATAAAGAGTGTTTGTGCAGTAACAGTGACTTTGACCTTTGAACTTTATTCACCCACATTTATACATTTAACAAGTTGAAAACAACATCCAGCTCTGGTGCAAGAGACATGCTAATAGCCTGTGTTCAGAAACTGACCCTTGAAACCAGCCATCAGGACTCTTGTAACTTTGTGATGTCACAACACAACAGCCACCAAGCATTTTATCTGAAAACTGTACTGTCTTTGATTGATCTTTATGAAGGAGTTTTGTTTTATTTGGCCTCTCCAGCTCTTATCCATTCTTTTATCACTTGTCCTGTCTGAGTTGTACTTGGGCTGAAAATCAGCTGTTATTGTGGCTTTGGGTATGGATTACAAACTTGCTTACTCACCATTAAAGGATCACATAAACCACCTGGAGTCACAGCTCTGAAAAACGCTGCATCTCCACAGCTGCTGCTCCAACAAAGTACCATACTTAATAGTAAGTCATAGATGCAGTTTTCCACTGTTGCCACCCCACCTCCCTCACGTGCCCAATGGCTTTGCACCACCCAAGCTCTTCTAGGTGGTCTCGCTGCACACTGGCCCTATACCAGTTAACCTGGTGGGTGTATCAGAGAGTATGAGAGCAGTGGCAGACTGATATGAGGTGTTTGCGGCAGTAATGAAAAAGTTTATTAGTCCCTAGTCTCACATCCTCAACATCCACCCTGTCACTGCAGGAAAGGAGCTGTGGGCAGTGGTGAGCAGTGCTCTGGCTCTGGCACGACAAAACCCCACACCATTTGTGTCAGCAGTGAGGATAGTGGAGCGGGAGGAGGCCCTGGATCAAGCTCTGCTGGAGGAGAGAGGTGGGAGCAACAGCAGGCCTCTACCTCCTGGACGACCTCGCTGCTGGAGAGCATGCTTCTTCCAGGTTAGCACCAGCTGATCCACGACATCTCAGCCTTCACTCAGTTGTAAATGTCTGACTGTGTTAAGATCCATCGTCTCTCACGACTCCGGCCCCTAAGGTACTAGAGGAGGCGGTGTCTGCGCGGTTTCGTAGTGTTTCCTACCTGCACACACGTGGTCCGGGTCTGGCAGGCCACCTCTCTGCTCTCCAACACGCCACCATGACAGACCTAGCCACTGTGCGCCACCTGCTGGAGCATTGTGTCCCACCTCACTACCGGTTAACAGGAGCCTACCTGAGGGCCAGCCATCGCTGTCTGCAGGCTCACCTGGCACAGGTGAGAGATGTGAGAGGAAAAAGTCTTTAGCTTTGTCAACTACAAATCTATGCAAACAACATCAGGCACTGTTTAAGCACAGTTTCTCTCTTGAGTTTTCACTTTGCAGTATCACAGCTTACATACAGATGTTAAATATGCACTAAACCAGTTATACTTTGAATATGTATTTTGAAACTGTCGATGACCTCACTAAGCGATCTTTATGGCCTAGGTCAGCAGCTGGGACCTGGAGAGTGGTGAAATCTTTGCTGTGCTCAACTGGGTGTTGCATATCTACAACAGGTGAGGTCAACAATCTGTGTTATATCTTTATCTTTATGTCTGTGGGTGTTTTTTGTTGTTGTCGTTGTTAGTTATGGCTTTCAGAGTTTTAATGGATCTAATCAAATGAACAACTTCAGATCCTAGGATAAGGAACTGATTAATTTTAGTACACATCATTTCTCTTTTCCCTATTAATGTCTAACAAAGTTGAAACCCAGAAGAAAATACATAAAAAAAAATTGATCATTTATAACAGATTCTTGGCTTTTTTTGTTTTGTTTTTGTTTGTTTTTTGTCTTAAATCTTAACTTTGTCTATGAGAAATACAGGCTATTTATAGGTCTCCAAAGCTTCTAAAAACCATCAAAATGAAATGATATGAGATTTAAACATCACTTCAGTCCTATGTCATCACCTCGTTCTAGTAAAAAGTTGTTTTTTAATGTTAATAAAGCAGGTGGGAGTTGTATGCCATCATCAAACTCTCTGAGTGTGACAGTCTTGTTTTGCAGCCCAGATATGATGGGTCATCCTGAGCTGGTGACTGAGATGGAGAAAGAAGAGCTGGGACCTCTCATCTCCACTGAGGGACTGGAGCAGCTGCAGAACAAATATGTGCAAAGCGTACGGGTGAGTGAACCACAGGGCTTTTAGTCAAGATCTCATCAACTGTGACCTGAAAAACAGGGTTCCCATGTTTGGCCTTAGTATATAAGTTTGGAAAAGAGTTGGTGTCATTCAAGTCCACCATTCTGTTACAGAAAAGTGTGTCGGAGTGGATGCACAAAGCTCTACAGGTGGAGCTGCAAGACTGGCAGAGAGACCAGGAGCCAGACACAGACCATGAAGGCTTCTACCAAACCAGCCTGCCTACTATCATCACACAGGTACACACTGTGCTGTACAGCAACATACAGATGCACAGGCAGGTGTCTGGAGGACGAAACGTGGCACTAACATCTAAATCTCATCAACTTGACCAAAACAGAATTGAAACAGATGTGAGCGACTTCTAATCTAATCTCAAGTAATCACAGTAATAGTTTTCATGCCCGACCACTTCACTTGTAATGACATTATGCACTTATGCTTCTTTAAATTGAATTTGAAAGCTGTTTCTCTGCTTCTCCTTTTGAGCTGACTTCCAGGTCTGTAAACACTTTTCAGCAGCAGGGTGGCTAAAGTGTCTCATACTTCACATTTTGTGTGGTCTTGTTTTTTCTGTGGACTGTGACAGATGCTGGAGGAGAACACCCGCGTGGCTCTGATGATCGGAGAATCCCTACGAGATCAGACTATACAGATGGGACTGTATGAGATGGAGAACCTTTTGAACAGGTGTGTGTGTGTGTGTGCGTGTGGATCCATTATTCTCTTCCTGCCTCCAGTTTAATTCTCAGCTGCTTTGCACAGTTTACCTTTCAGTCATCTGCTGCACCTTTACCTCCAGGTTTCGAGAGGCTCTGGTGGAATTTGGGAAAGAGCATCGCAGGGATCTGAGCAACAACAAAAACAAGTTCTACCTCCACTATATGTTGGCCTCCATCAGCAACTGCATCATCCTCAAGTAAGATTACAGCAGAGTGTTGGTGAAATGTTCTCAGGGCTTTACAGCACTATGTTTTAACATTTTTAAAGATGGAAATCAAGTATTTAACTTTGTTTACACCCATACTATGTTTTATGTAATGTGATACATGAGTGAAATAATCAGTCAACACCACTGAGCTGCAGTGAATCAATGACATCTCATGAACACAGATTCAGAAATCACACATACATCACAAAGCACAAAGAGATAGAGAAATAAGAATCAGGGACAGTTTGGAGGTTAAATCTATATTTGCATCTTGTTGTGTATGATGCAGAAAGTCCACAGAGAGCCTGCAGCAGCAGCAGTCATCCCGGTCGGCAGGCCAGTTCCTTCGGACTCCTCCCAACCCGCTGGCAGCTCTGGACCGGGCGGTGAGACGGGCGTGTCGCCTGGTGATGGATCAGCTGTTGCTGGACCTTCAGCCTTTCCTCCCAGGTCTGCTGACCCGACCCTGGCTGGTCCAGGGAGACCCCACACCCAAACTGTGCCACGTCCTGGAGCGTCACCTGGAGCTGTACGGCCGTGTTCGGCCTCCCTGCCGACAGGTCACAGCTCTGCACTCTTTTCATTGTCACTTTGTAGTAAAGCTGTAATGTGTGTTGTTGGGGGTGAGAAGAAGTGATGTATTCTGCAACCAAAGAGTGATGAAAGCCCAGTTAAACTGCAATCAACAGGAGAGGAAGAGCCTGCAGTTCAAAACTGAGCTGCATTGGCTCTAAATCTTTAGCAGTGTGATAGGTGCATGTAAATTTAGGTGCACCTCTATATCTTTTTATCTGGTTATTGTTGTTTGTTAGACACTAATGTTTGCTATAGCACAGAATATAAATGTAGTTCCACAAACTGACATTCATTCAAACATTAACCACTACCAACTGAAACCAGCACCACCCCCTGGTGGTCGTCAGCCTCCTCCATTCAGACTAGTCCCAGGAAACAAAGACATCTCCTGGAACTAAATGAATGCATCAATCACTCCATCTTTAGTTGATTAATATATTGGAAACTAGACAAATATTTAAATTTGTCTGGATTTCTGAGTGTGTGTTTGGACAAATAGGTGTCAGGACTGTATGTCTGTTCCGAGAGTCTCACAGCAGTCTAGGACAGGGTGATGGTCGTTGTGAAGACAACAAAACCATGAGTAGGCTACCCCTTTCACTGGTCAGCACACCTGCTGAGGCTCATGTCTTTGTGCCTGTAGCGTCTGCAGGAGGAGGCCCAGTGGCTGATGGTGGTGGAGTACGTCAGGGCTCTGATGCAGAAGAGGCTGGTGTGTCGCAGCGCTGAGGAGAGGAGGCAGCTCGCTCAGCAGATGGTTCAGGACGACCAGCTGTTCAGGGAGATCTTCCATGGCCTGGTGAGAACTATAAGTGTAAAATGTCATCACCATCACCCCAAATAACCTGGAGCTGTGACGATCCAGAAATGTTTATTGTAAATGCTTCCCCACATGGTGGATGTCATGTGGTTTGATGCACATGGAAAGTCCAGAAAACATTAACATGTGTCATTACTGTGTATTTGTTACTGTGCAGGCTCCACTTTGCAGACCATAGAAACTCATGTTCACACTGTCTCATAACTACTAGACTATAACTCCTCTTTATTCCGCTTCAGTGTCACCCAGTGATTACCCAGTATTTTACTGTAACTCCCTGTAATTACATGCTATCATATGTAAATATGCTGATGTTGCTTGGCTGTCATCTCTGCGCATTACCGACAGTAGTTAATGTACAATTAGCAGCCAGTAGTGATAACCCTTACTGATTCTATGACATAAAGATTAACTTTTACACTTATATTTTAGTCAGTGTTTATAATGGTAATTGTAATTAGGCTTGAGCAGATGTTTGATGTTGTAAATCACAGTATTTGTGCTGGACTGTATCAAAATCTTAAATTTTGGATATTACCCAAGCCTATGAAGGTGAAGGTTTACACTGCTACTGTGGTTTAAAGGCAACATTTACATGATTTATTACATATTTGTGTAAATTAAAATGGGGTGTTAAAAAAAAAAAAAGAAAAGAAAAGAAAAACTAAGTAAGCAGTGGCAGCTCAGTTCAATCACAGTGCTGGTGCTGGTATGAGCTTTCATAGTCTCATCATCAGGTGACTAACTGTGTCTGTGTAGGAAGGAGATGGTTCAGTACCTGAAGTGAACCCTTTAGCCTTGCTACCTGTCCTGGCTGACTTCATCCGACTCAAAGACCCAGGGATGCTCACCCTGGAGGTGTCAGGACTTGCAGCCAAATACCCTGATATCAGGTAATCTGACCTTCAGTCTGTTGTGTAGTTGTTAAATCATCAACCACTACGGTGTTAGTACAGTGCTTTTGTCATGGAACTGCTATTTCATGTCAAAATTAGTACAAAGTAAAGTGAAATAAACACTATATTGCTGAAGAAAAAAATGATTGCACCTTCATTTTCTTCTCTTCCATCAGTGAGGAACATGTTTCTGTCCTGCTGGACATCCGTGGTGATGTCACCAGGGACGTCAGAGGGGCCGTGCTGGATCTGCTGGAGCAGAGTGCTCCTCCTCTACCGGCAGGATATCGACCCATCTTCACTGACATCCTGGTGCCTCCATCCACGATGGCCTTCTGTCTGCCCACAGCCAAGTGTGCATGACATCAAGAACTAAAACTCTGACATGAAAATCAGGGTGGATCTTATCCTCAGATGGATTACCAAGCCAGCTCTCCTTAGCTCCTTCATACACACAAGTCTGTGTTTCTGCCTCTTATCATTTATCCACGGAGCAAAGGCAAAGCTCCTTGTTTCTTCCTCAGTTCCTCTCCACTTATACTATACTGGAAGTTGCCCAGCGCCTCCATTACACAGTCTGAAGCAGGTTGAGAGTCCAGGGCCTTTCTGAAGATCACCAACACAATGTTAGTGATTCATAAAAAAAAATCCTTCACCTACCAACAATCTCAGCTGCTTCATGCCTGATTTTACTCATTCGTCTGAATCTATGAGCCACTGATTTGGTAACAAGGAATGATTCAACACCCTAAAATATTTACTAGTAAAACAATTCATTCATTCATTCAACATTTTATTTGAGTTGGGAACAAATTGAGTTAGAGACTCATTTACAATATAGCCAACCAAAGGATTAGTTCAAGGGAAGAAACATAAATGTTGAGCGTCGGGACCATCAGACACAACAGAATCTAAGAAGTGCCAAGAAATAATACAACAATAAAAGCCACCAAAACATTAAGAATAGATAAAAACATCATGCAGTGAAGTAATGTAAGGGGATAAAAGACCAGTAAATGAAGTTTTTATTGGTCAGTGATATCTTCAACAGCCTCATCAAGTGTGTGTTGAGTGTCTCTGCTGTTTGTGCTACAGATTTAAAGCTGCACTGAGCAATTTTAAAAAGCAAAGATAACTGTTTGAACATCTTCTCCCTCTCACTCATGACATTAGTACAGAAAAAGAACAAGGCCAAATAATACTTGACCCACTAGCTCAAGATAATGAGGATCTTCAAATTATCAAATATTTCCACATATTATCAGGAGAAAATAATTTTTGATCACAAGATAATTATCCTGATAACAAAGTCCGTTTTCCCTCCCAGTAATCACTTTGATAGTCAGAGATGAGCTGGCATTCACAGCTGAGGATGTTAGGCACTAAAGACTGTTGCTAAGGACGAATGTTACTGCAACACATTTAATACCATTTTCTTTTGATAATATCTGCTTGTCTCGGGATAATGACTCACACACGTGTGTCTTCACCAGTTGTTATTTGTCACTGTTCTGAAATGTGTATTTATGTAAATGATAAAATATGATTTATGACTAAGTGAAGAGTTATAGTTACCAAACTGGCTCTGTTTACACAGCAATATCTACTGTATCTTAAGTTTCAAACATAAGCCATCTCAAGCCACCGGGCTGAGAGAGGAAGATTTAATTTCAGGTTGAAGTCCTGAGGCTGCGTTCCACTAGAGGTATAATCAAGGCCATATTTTGTTCTTCAGTGTTTAGTTACAGCCATCATGTGAGACACTGTAGGAGCTCTTTAATCAGCCAGAGAATGACATGTGGCCCATGAGATCTACAAATGATTACTGACTGTTTCTGATAACTTGAGATTTTGAATTGGCTCCTCAATTAATGTATATGATACGATGCTAGTGTCATGTTGAGCCTCGTATTTTACTGACTGACTTATTCTTAGTGTGTTCAGGTAAAGTGGCTTAAAATGAAATCAAGATGAGAAACATCATGCCACTAATTTTTGGTATCAATGCTGTAAGGTCACCGTTAAGTGCGTCTCCTTCAGTCACTTGGGAAATGACTGTAGCCTTCAATCAGGAGAAGATGTCCTCAGGTGACATCTCCATCTCCTGATCATCACTGATGTAAAGTCAGACTATGGTCACAACATCATGTACAAATGCAGCCCACAAAGAAGTGAATGGATTGCTGTTTTCATCATGTAACAAACAAATATGGTTGCATGAGATATAACGTATGGTATACAATGATTATATATATATATATATACAGTATATACTATATTACAGTATACTACACTATTGTATGGAATATTTTCAGTGAGGACCTTGAGATGTCCTCCCTGAGGAACTGAGGCTGCTACAAATCTCCCTCACTTTTCATTCATCTTTTATTTTCTTATTTGTCATATTTATTTTGAATGCATTGTGTCTTGTTGATATTGGACATCAGTATTTATTGTATTTATGTGACTGTTTGACTGTTTCCTTTTGTAAAGTGTTTCCTACAGGTTTTCACTTGCTCTGGTTCAATGGCAAGATCATCTCACTTCTGTAAATAAATTCTATATAAATGCCCTCGTATTTTATTATTGCAATTATTTTTTATTACCACCACCATTAAAGTTTAATATATATATATATATATATATATATATATATATATATATATGTCCAGATAAATTATACATTTCTTAACAGGTGACATATGGCAACATAATATGTCACATCTTTAATCGGTGTATGAAGCCAGTTTCACGTCTTAGTGAGTTGTGGAGAATTTGGAAATTTTCTCTGTATAAACCACTGCTTGCTGTGAGGAAGTTAAAATCGTTATAAACGAGTAATATATTGATTTTTACGAGAAGACATCTTTTTCAAACATTTAATTCCAGTAAGATTTATCATATATTAATGTTGTTCAAATTTATCCGTTTCATTGTTATTGGTGTTTACTGCTTATAGTTGGATGTAGAACAGTATTAAATGTTGTGTATTGTGCACAATACAATCGTTAAATAAAGTTATTTCGATAAACAAAAAAAGACGAAAGTGCGTCACGTGACCACGGGAGTGTGACGTCTCTGGCAAAGATGGACGCTCCCGTTGCGACAATGCTTCTTCAGTAAATCAGTTTATCTTTAGACTCGTGAAGAAGATTTTGGGGGAAAAACAGTTTGTATTTTTCACTTTGAGCTCGGCTGAGTGTTACAGCAGCGGCGGCGGAGATGAAGACGTTCTGCGGGAGAGCCAACCCGACCACGGGAGCTCTGGACTGGGTGGAGGAGAGCGAGGAGTACGACTACCACCAGGAGATAGCCAGGTAGCAGCAGCAGCAGCAGCAGCATGGAGAGACACCGCACACACTGTAGTGTTGTCGGTGAACATGAATTTGTGGCAGGGAGAGTGAAGTTGATGACGAGCCTCGTGAACGAGATAATCTCACTCAGACAGTTGAAGAAGTTTTTAAGTGCTGTCATTCGCTGAAAGAAAGAGTGAAGCTAAGAAATAAACAGTCAAAGCAATGTAGTGCATGTTGTTGAATCCCATATATAATATATAGCCAATATTCTATATTGATACGTTACCACACCACAATGAAATCACACCACCGTGTATTTGAATAACTTATTGTCACTGCTATTATACTATAACTATTGTTATTGTTATGTAATATGCACATAGTTTTATTATATATATTATATATGTGTGTGTATATCTGTATATACGTATAGATAGATAGATAGATAGATAGACAGATATGAAATTTCACAGTTACATATTATCGTATATTGTATTATTATTATATGTTATATGAGCTATACTATATAATAATAACAATCAAAAGTTTGGGTACACTTTTCCACATTAAAGCTGCACAAATATTTGAATATAATCTCAATTTGTCTCAATATGATCAGGTACAATATCTAAACTGCAGGAACTGCAATTGTTTGATGAATGAATTTTTTTTTTTTTTTTTTTTTTTGAAAAATGTGTCAGAACATTGTTCTGCATTTTCAGTAGCATAAGTGTTGTTTAGTCCTGGACAATCATATTCTCCACATGTGAAGGAACATTATTCTAGAGCCAACCAACCTCCAAACCAATTACTATTAGCATCTTATATTCTTCATATTCTATTCCATAGGTATTTGCAGTAACCATACTGAGATAGCTCTTTTTTATATTTCCTCTGTCACTGACAGCTACTGTTGCTGTGTTTACGTTCAGCACCTGTGTCGTATCCATTACACCTGCCTGCGTAGTTCTGTTCTGTGTCTGCAGCATGGTGTGTGCTATTTTTTAGACTTTGATCTGTGAGGATCAACTTTTAGTTCAACTGGATACTTTCAACAGTTTGCCAGAGAAGAGAGGAGGAGCGAGGAGGCCAGACTTGAGTTTGATGTTTCATGCATGCACCAACACATCCTGAATCTGTGTGGTCTGATCAGTGTGTTTACCTTTCAGGTCGTGTTATGCTGACATGCTGCATGATCATGACAGGGTGAGTGCTGCATGAAAACCTATGCTAAGTATTTCTCCATGTTTTTAGTGGCCATTAAAAGTCCAAACCCTGATGGAAATTTGCCAACATAGGGCTGCAAGTCCACCACAGATTGTTCCCACAGCTGACATCCCCTCTCACTTTCAGAATGAGAAGTACTACCAGGGGATCCGGGCAGCTGTGGCCAGAGTGAAGGCTCGTGGTGAGAAGGTCATCATCCTGGACATTGGGACAGGAACAGGCCTTCTGTCCATGATGGCCCTCACCGCTGGAGCTGACTTCTGTTATGCTGTGGAGGTAGACACACTGTTAAGAACTTATTAGACATCAGTTATAAACTGGTGTGATCTTGTACTGAACTGATCTCAAATCAGACTAGCAGATGCTGTGGTATCTTCTCTTATAGTGTGTATTTTTCTAAACTTTCTAAACACCACCGTGAATGATAATTGCAAGTGTGGCTCAGAGTCCTGATTACACCCAAAACACCAATTTAACCAGTAAAAGTAAAAGTAAAAGAAAGTATGCATCTGAGTATCATTAACCTTGACTGTGGCATGGTTGGACACAGGAGCACCAACAGATTATCATTTATTTTAATTGTTTATTGATTTGTTTCGCAATGAATTCTATAAAATGTCAAAGATCAACAACAACAAAACAACTTGTAAATCTTGTTTACAAGGTACAAAACACAACATCAGGAGATATAAAAACAATAAAAGAAAAGCGGTAAAGCAGTAAAGCTTACACAGAGAGCAATCATACATCACATAAAGAGTATGGCATGGTTTAGTGCCCAGAAACTAATGAGTTTCCAACAGCTTCTTAAAACTGTCAAACTGAGACAGAGTAACGATTTGTCCCTCCCACTAAAGGACTTACCCACTGTCCCCTGCACCTGTCAATCAGTCTGAAATGGTCACGGCCTCAGGTTTCCTCTCCTCACTGTGTCTGCAGGTCTTTAAGCCCATGGCTGAAGCAGCCCAGCGCATCGTGGAGAAGAACGGCTTCGCTGACAAAATCAAGATCATTAACAAACACTCTACTGATGTCACTGTTGGGCCAGGTCAGAGAAAAACAACACACACATCTTGTTGTGTCTGTAGTCGATATTTATCTGATTGAAGCTTACACACACTGTTTGTGCTGGTGATTCATTCCAGATGGAGATATGGAAGTGAAGGCCAACGTCCTGATCACAGAGCTGTTTGATACAGAGCTGATAGGTGAAGGAGCTCTGCCCAGCTATGAACATGCTCATCAAAACCTGGTCCAGGTCTGTGTGTGTGTGTGAGTGTGACAGTGACATCAAATCAGGACTTTGGACTCGTGAAAACAACATCATAATGCCTGAGACAGCATCTTCAATTTTGACTCTGCTTGATCCAATAAGATTTTGGTAGTCAAAGGTCATGATTACTTCATAAAACAGTTTGAGCCTTGGGAAGGTGACAATTCTGTAATACAGAAATGTAATCAGAGACTGGTGCGGGAGGAGGCAGAGGCAGACAGAGTGAAACTCATCTACCATGTTGTAACTGCTCATCCTCCTCACCCTGCAGGAGGGCTGTGAGGCCGTTCCTCATCGGGCCACTGTCTACGCTCAGCTGGTGGAGTCAGAGCTGCTGTGGAGCTGGGCTCAGCTGCAGCCAGTGGAGGTGGAAGGCGGGGCCCGGCTGGTCCCACCGCCTGACGTGGGCCGCTGTGCTGGAGCTCATTCAGTGTGTGACATTCAGCTGAGCCAGGTGTCTCCAAACAGCTTCACCCCGCTGGGTCCCCTCTGCACCATGTTCAGGTGTGTGCAAGTGTTCAGATGTGAAGACGTTCCTGTAGATGCTTCTCTCGACATGTTTTCACATCCCCTGCTTTTTCACACCCCCTCTGCACCCCGTCTTTGCCTTCCAGTGTGGATTTCAGTAAGCCCGTCAGCAGTGCCTTTCAGTCCCACTCCTCCCAGTTCGTGGCTCAGTCCAGCGGTCAAGCCCAGGTGATCCTGTCCTGGTGGGACCTGGACATGGATCCCAGTGGAAGCATTGTGTGCACCATGGCTCCCAGCTGGACATACCCACAGCCAAAGATGGCTCCAGTGAGTTACAGGACACAAAGTCATGATGCTCGGATTCAGGCCGCAGTCTTCCCTTGTTAATGCTGTGCTGTTTTGTAGTGGAGGGACCACTGGATGCAGAGTGTTTACTTCCTGCCTGTGGAGAGCAGGGTGACAGAGGGAGAGGAGCTCAGTCTGACCGTCTGCCATGACGACTACAGTCTGTGGTACAGCCTGCAGTCCCACAGGTAAAACAGCGCAGAGACATGTGTGTATTTGTGGGAGTACTGTATGACTCCAAAAACCTTTTTCAGTTTTTTAAAATTACAAATCAATCACATAGTACCTGATGAACTCAGACTGGCGCTGTCTGTCAGATGGAACTGATCACCTCTCTACATCAAGTAGTCTGCAATGGCTCTCTGCCAAGTCAAGTCAGCACTGAATAATTCATAAGTACAATTACCAAACACAATGCCATGACTATCTCATCTTACAGTCTGATCATAATCATACATTTTTTGCTCAAGTACAAATAATTTCAATCTGCAAGATTTACACTGTTGGAAAATCTTGCAGATTGGAAACCTGTTGTCTGACACACCAGTTCAGTCTAAATATGAATATTATGGATGAATATAGATGAATGTGAAAGACTGAGTCTGTCCTGCTTCTGTTGTTGGACTCACTATCAGATTTCATTGTGCTGAAGTCTAAGTGCTGCTCCAGACGCTGTGTCAGCTGATCACATTGCAGAGCTGCAGAGGAGAGACGCTGTCTGTCCCTCAGCTAATGGACTGACTGTGTGTCCATGTTGCAGCCAGCAGGACTCACAGAGTGCAGCTCCTCCCTCTCGGCCGTGTTGTACCTGCCAGGCTCACCTGCTTTGGACTCGGCCTCGTTTCGGTGAGCTCAACGACAGACGACGAACAGAGAGCTACATCAGCGCACTGCGCAGTGTAAGTCAAGTCCAGGATCCAGACTGTTTGGTAATGAAGGAGTGAATATTGTTCTCTCATCACCTGCTGCGTTACCTTCAGGTTCTGAGAGAGGACAGCGTGTGTCTGGGCATCAGTGATGGAAGTCTGCTCCCTGTGTTTGCCCACATGCTCGGAGCTAAGAAGGTACTGTGCTGGGATCATGTGAGCACATGCATTTACAAATCATCACATTCAGACTCATGATCATGGGTTGTTTTTTATTCACTCAGGTCTTTGGTTTGGAAAACTCCAGAATGTCCAGACAGGTTATTGAGCAGGTAAATGACGACCATTTAGAGCACCAACTCATCTTTACTGTTTTTCCACATGAGAGCACGGCCTCCAGAAGCAGGTGAAGAAGAGTTGATACTACACATTGTCTCTGCAGGTGCTGGAAGCCAACCTGATGAAAAGAGGTGTTGAGCTGCTGGAGATGAGGCCTGACCAGCTGACCAGTAATGACTTGGGAGGAGAACAGGTACCTTTAGAACTAGACTGCAGTGGTGTCACTTCTGCCAGAGCGTCTTATTGAAGTGAGAGAGTCCATGGCCTGCACATAGGCTTCAAATCTGGTCAAACGAAATAAAAAAGTTTTCAGCTGTTTTTTAAAAGTTCTCACTGAGCATCCTGCAGTATTATCTTTAGACTCTAAACTGCAAACTTTTCTGCTTAGCTGTGCTTCCTAGTCATTTAGTTCACTGGTCTTAGTTTATTGTTTATGCCCTGTGTATCAAAGCCACTGAAAACTCAGCAGTTGACTGAAGGCAGAGGATAGAGAGGCATCTAATTCACATTTGTCAGATTTTCTCAAAAGTTAGTTAAATATTAACTTCACTGTCTCGCAAACAGATCTCAGTCCTGATGGGTGAACCTTACTTCAGCACCAGCCTCTTACCCTGGCACTCCCTGTTCTTCTGGTACTGTCGGACCGCCTTGGCAGGATTCCTACAGCCTGGCGCCACTATCCTGCCCTGCTCTGCCACACTGCATATGGTCGCTGTGGAGTTCCAGGTAAAACAGATGAGAATACTCTCTTTTTGTGAATATCAGGGAATATGGGAATGGATTCACATGTTATAACAGTAACAGAAAAAATAGAGTAATGATGTTTTATGGTAAAGATAATTCACTGCATGACTGCTACCTCTACCATGTTGGTTAGGATCTGTGGAGGATCAGAGCACCATGCGGGACATGTGAGGGCTTTGACGTCACTCCCATGGATGAAATGGTCCAGGTAGTGTTCTTCTGTAGTTCATTTATTTTCACCTGAGGTGTCCTTTACTGCTGCTTTACTGCTATGGATCTCTAAATATGAGTGGACAGCACAGTGACTACAGTAATGGTGTGATGTGGTGTGAGTAGGGAAGGTAACAAATATTATAATGAATGAGGCAAAGCCATTCAGCCTGATGAGTTATTTCATGGAGCGAAGGCATCACATAGTTTTGAAACTAACTCATCGTCTGTTCCACCAGAAATCTCTGGATTTCCGTGAGTCCCGTGAGGCTGAGCCCCACCCTCTGTGGGAGTACCCGTGCCGTGCGCTGACCCAGTCCAGAGCCATCATGACCTTTGACTTCACTCAGTGTGTCCCTCAACAGCCAATCAGCAGTCAGGGTTCTCTGCCCTTCACAAGGTACCATGTGTTTCTTTAAGTATATATTTATAAAACTGATTCTTTTTTAGTTAAAATGCGTCCGTTTATTATTTCCCCTCACACTCTCTCTGCCAAATCATCAACAGTCTGTTAAAATCTCTGTTTTAGGAGTGGTCGTTGCCACGGTGTTGCATTGTGGATGGAATACCACCTAACCAGTGACATAACCGTCAGTGCGGGTCTGATGGGACCAATCAGCGAGCAGGTATCAAAGCCTCTATCTCCTGAACAAATGAAATATCTCTGCTAAATCTGAGCAGGAGAAGTTTACTCTCGTCATTTCAGTTTCATTCTGATCACTGAGCTGCAGTGTTGAACACGTTCAGTGGCTTTGACAGCAGCTGTTGAGGAAATCTACTACTATTAGAAATGATCAATCCCTCCAAATCACTAACTCTGAGATCACTAACTGTTCAAGAGACACGCAGTCATGTCAAATTATGAGGTTTAGGAAAATGATTGTCTCCAAAGTTATTTTTTCACTTGCCTCTCTGGGCTCATTTTCAAAGACAAAAATCCTTGCTGTTCTAATACTGTTTTTGGCCATAAGGGGGTGAAGTGCACCACTATCCCAATCTGAATCTGACTAAAAGCCTTCATGTTAGGCTGGCACTTACCAGTTTAACTTTTCCATGTCATGGCTGTAAATGCAAAGGTTTTCTACCAGGAATGCTTAAGTAAGTGACAAGTGACGTGGGAGAACTGCTCCTCCACTAGAGTTTAATGTGGAAAAATGGGATTCATGTCTCTTATTATATGTTGATGTCATTAACCATCCTCCTGAGGACTGTCGATGTCAGATTGTCTGTCAGACCTGATGACTGCTTTGTCCTGCCTCCTCCTGCAGGGTGACTGTGAGTGGAGTCGACACAGGAAGCAGGGGGTGTATTTCTTCAGGACGCCGTGGGAAAGCTCGGGTGATGGCAGAGCTGCAGTGTCTTACAACTTCACCTTTGAACCAAGTTTAGGAGACATTAAGATGGACTTCAACATTGAGTCTCAGTGATGTGGAGCAACTGCTGACTGGAGGACAGACTTTCAACACTGCTTAGCTGCATATTCAACACCTGGGCTTCAGGCAGTGCTGCGTGACTTTTGCCTTCATGATATCTGACAAATTGTAATGTAACCATCATCATCCCTTAAACAGAGCACAGCTTAGTGTCATTCGACTGGGAAGATTAATGTTATTTATGATTATATTAATATGAGCATAAATACATGTATGCAAGTAATTCATATGAAGGGCTTCTATAAACAACTAGTGAAGTATTTACAGTGCTACAATAATTGAAGAGCTGAATCCATCTCCTCAGAGGTGGATAACACTGATTGGCTGAAGTACATTCAGTCAGGTCTCTACAGTTAAGGATCAAAAAGGTGCTTGAGTTATACATCTTTTTCTTTACTGCAAAAATTTGGAGAAGGTTGTGCAGAAGAGATGACTGACAGGTCACTGGTCAGACAAAGCCAGATGTGTTGTTATTGAAATGTTAAATAAAGTTTTATATTGGTTTCCTGTGTCTGGTATATGAAGTGCAGTGTGTTTCCATGAAGGAAGGTGGTTTAATTGTGTCAAAGGCTGCAATGGTAAAGTCTTTTTTGGTTATGAAGGTTCCCAACTGAGTGAAATGACCTCTTTGTTATTGACTCTATGTCTATCAGCTCTGCTGGAGGATGAACACCATTCTGCCAAAACTGGAGACTGTTGTCTAACATGTCAGTCTAAAATGTCTCTTAGATGTTCAGGAATGTAAAGATAAGGTGACAGGTGAAGGTCTCAGCCTATAAAGCACACCTTCATCAGACGCATGCATTAGATGAGTTATGATGAGGATATAAATGTTTGGTTTAGGATACAGCTTTGTATTGATTAGCAGTGACCCTTCCCTCTAACAGCAGCATAACTTGATCTCCTCACCATAGCATTTTCTTGGTGTACACCTCACATGACTGACCCTGTTCACTGACGTCTGTCCCACATATCTCAAGCTCAGTGCCTGCTCAGATCTTTTGTACTTGCCACAGGGTATGATGGGATTTTAACTGCTTCACTGAACCATGCACTGCACCTTGGTTAATGCCTCTCCATTCATTTATTCAACTTTAATTCATCAGCAGTGTATATTACTACCACTCATTTAAGTAAATGGAAGCTCATAAAAACCATATGTCTGGCATTAGTTTATTTTATCAAAATAAAACAGCACACAGTGACAGCACTTGTTTATTTACATAAGTGAGCTTGAATCAGTTTGGATCTTTCTTCTATGGACCTCTGGATGCTGTAAGTGTTGGATTGCATATTGATTCTACTGAAGTGATCGAATATAAATTGAATTGTAACTCATCATAACATGTACATCTCAGTGCTTTCAAATGCTTCCTACCTGAATCCCACAATCATCTTCATAATTAACAGCAGCAGAACTAAAACTACAATGATGGTGCACAAATCCCACTGTTGCTCACTGTCAGAGCTGCAATGCCAAACTCAAATGAAGAAACTCTGTTATTGCTGTTGTGGTGACATGACAGTATGACAATCAACACTGCTGAGTCACTGAGGAGACGTGTGCTCTCGTTTGAAACTGAACTCTTCAAACAGAGGACATCTCACTGAGTTCCTGTCAGACAAAAAGACAGACTCCCCATCGCATCAGCAGTGATGTCCACTGAAACAGCAGCTCTTACACCAGGCACTGTGTCAGAGGCCATCAGGTTTTCAGGGACAACTCGGGTTGGATGGAAAAGTAAGGAATGTAATGTTTTGAAGCACAAGTGATAAATGTGTGAACTCTGTGGTTTCAGGCGTCCGTTAGTGTCTTGTTGTCCAGAATAATCTTCTCTCCTGGTTTGAACGCTGGCATCCCCAAGTACGGACAGCTGGCACATCGGAATGCATCACCAAGGTAACACTGCCATGGACAGATGATGAAAATCATTTTTTAGTTAATTAATTAGTCAAACTGCTGACAGGTGGGAGAGGAAATACATCAACATAAAAATGTACTCACACTTCCACAGGCAGATTTTGGTAGGTTTGTCTTCTGTTTCCCTTTACTCTCTGCGTCCAGCTCCTCAGCAAGACCACATGTGCTGCACATATGACAGACAACATGAGAAACAAAACATCAACACTGAGATGCTTTTCAAAACACAGTTTTGAAAAACCCAGCAGCTTCTTTTACAATTACTACACCCGTGGCATGCTTTTGTCAGTGGTTTAAAAAACATGGGACCTCACCAGTTCTTGCAGGCTTTCTTCTTCTTTCCAGCTCCTTCTCCACAGCTGGGGGCCTTGAGTGAGGCCGGATCTGGCTTCTTCAAGTCATCTTCATCCAACAGTGCATCAGAGTCTACCAGATCCTGGAGGCAGACCACGGGAGGGACAAGAAACATTCGGTGAACACAAGTAATTATGTTTGGAAGACCTCGGTGATTATAAAATGGCATTTCATCATTTTAAAGACACATATCAATAACTCACCACATCATCATCATTCATGTCATTGGCTGAGAGTGTCCACATTTTGACAGTGTTGGGATCCAGAGCAGGTTTCTCTGCTGCAACCACAGACGTTAGTAAATATTAGCTTCACATCAGCTTTAACAACACAGTCTGATAATGCGATTTCACAGGAAACTGTCAGGGATCACTGGCCAAAGTCATGATCCGTTCATAAAAGTAATTCAGTGATTATGCATTAGCTATTAGCTATCCTGTATGCCATCACCCAAGACCCCTTCTAATCTCTGTCCAGTGCTTTCAGAAGTATTTTATGTGACAAACAAATGAATTAATCTTCCAACGGTTGCAACTTGAACTTAACATGTGATACAACACACTTTTATGAAAAAGAAAGAGAAAACCACAGGCATGAACCCACCTGGCTGGGCTGTCTTTTTTCCAAATGACAGTTTAATCTGACTGGATGTTCCCACCTCATAGTTAGGTTTGGAGGCAGACATGCGGACTCTTGACAGGGTGTTTCCTTGGTAACCAGTGGCTGTTCTGAGGGAGCTCAAGGCTTCTGGAGTGAGCTCTGATTTATTGATCTAGATGCAGATGAGGCAAGAGGGTAGGAGAGAAGAAGAAGAAGAAGGAAACTTGACAATGGCATTTAATTGGGAGAGGTCTTTTCCCAATATTAATATAAAATTTATATCTGATTTATATTCTTTTTATTGTCTTAATCACAGGATTATGGATTATGTTTCTGCTTTAAGGGTTTATTTCCTGTACTGGACACTGAGGTGTGATACGTGTGACAGTCTCCTGCAGGGAGCACATAACTTTTAAGCCATTTTTGTGTGAGCTATTTTATCCTGCAGCTCTGATTTAGGTCCACTCTGACTCACCTCTGTCACTGACATGAAACCTGACAACTTAAGCACTGACATCAGCTTCTCAGCAGTCCTCACACTCTGCATCTCAGCTCCTGCAACACAAAAAGAAATGAGCTCCAATACACTCAATGAGAACAAAAACGTTTGGGTAGCATTTCCAAATAACTTCGAGGTCTTGAGAATCAAACATCTTGTCTAACTCAGAGGCTTCAACTTAAAAATAATGTAAATAATAAAACTATGTGCATGAATTACCATTTCCATCTAGAAATTGTAGTCTTAACTTTTACAAATCTATACACTGTCACCCAACATGACATTTAGACTGAAAGGTGTTCCTTACCAGTAACTGGTTCATCAACAATGAGCTTCCCACCAGGCTTGAGTACTCGGGCCATCTCAGCCAGAGTCTCTGAACTGTGGATGGAGGAGCTATCAGCCAGAGGGCAAGAGAGTACCCAGTCAAAGGTGGATGCTGAATGAGAGGCTGAGGGGACAAGAAGAATGAATATTTTACCCCCGACTTTTGAGTCATGTCTTCTAGTGTGCATGACTGCCAATTTACATTAAGGTTTGTGGTGATAAAATACTCAGTTGCAGCCATAGGTATTACATAGGGTTATTTAAAGTCAGGCCAAATGTCACTCACACATCAAAAGTCTCTCTATGTTCTCCACAGCAACTTTGCCATCTGCACCAACAGTGGCACCAAGTTCTTCTGCAAACTCCTTCAGAGCTGCTGGGGCTGAGGGCTGTGTCCAAACAAACAGCACCTTGTCTCCTGCTTTGATGCCAAGGTCTGCCATGATTCCTGGGGAAAGTAGATGTTCTGTGAAGTTGACGTAATGCTTGCTTTTACTGTCACTGTAGTCTCCATTAAAACATTCTGATAACACTAGACCTCAGAGCCAGGCAATGTGAGTAATATACCAGTTTCATAAGAGGTAGAAAGGTAAACAACAGCACTACTGGTTCTAACCAGGCTTTTGTCAACTGAACTCTGTCACAGTAAAGGTCAAAGGTCAACAGCTTCACCTCGCCACTGAGTTTATTGTTAGCATTTTCTTTAGAGCTGGATGATACTCTCAACTAACAACTGACACAAAACCGGAGTGCGAGTCCAACTACAATGCCCTTAAGTCTCCACTCATGTCTTACAAAGGGCTGTGTTAGAGAAGAATCATCACTATTTAATGAGTGGACATCAAACTATAAATAGTTGTTTACAGACAGTGCACAAATGCCTGTCACAGTCCTGTCCAATAACAAAAACTAGCTCAGACATAATTACTGTACCTCAAACAGCTGGTCGATAATGACAAATACAGTTCCCGTATTAAAAGACTATTCTTAAGGCTTGAATATTGAGAAGAATGATCTCGAAGGTTCTCTCTAAACAATTTATCACCAACATTTACTTCAGCTGTTAACAGGCAAACCATGTGGATATTAATTCGCCTTTGAGCCATAAAGTGGTTAAAAAAAAAAAAAATAAATAAAAATAAAAAAAAGAGTTGGCTAGACTATTGAGAAGTTAACGGACTCACTTGGCGTTGACGCAGACGAAATACAAAGATTAGCTGGTGTTGCATCAAGCAGGCAGCGTGACGCAGAAAACGCCGGTTAATATCAAGTTCATAAGCTCGTTTTTAACACTGCGAGAAACCGGGATACGACGACCGGTGAATAAAATGTGCTCATGTCTATGTCTGATTGTTACTGAAAGCTTTTAGTGGCTAAAGAATTGAAATAAAACACAATTTCAATCGCATGACTACAATGACCTACCTGCTAGCTTGGTGACAGTTCCCGTGCCAAGTTGAGTGATGTGTAAGGCTTTTCCGGTTTTAATTTTCAAAATAAAATAACATCTTTGTGCGTTTATCCGGTTTTCAACTGTGGATGGCCTGGTATTTTGAATTAAAATAAATGAATAAATAAAAATCCGCAATCCCCAATTTTCGAAGGTTGTCTATTTTTATTATTATCATAATTTTTAGGAATTGTATTTTTTATTCATTCTCGAGGGACGTAGTCCGAGGCACACATATTACTACAACAGACTGCTACTTTAATCTAAACAAATATGAACACGTAAATGAATAAATAAATAAATAAATAAAAAGACAAAAACACACACAAAAATAGTCACACATAAAGGAGGCCTTTTTCTTTTCTTCTTCTCCTTCTCCTTTTACACTGTTTTAGCTCAAAGAGAGTTCCCTTTTGGGTTTTGGTTTTGGTCTTATTCTAACTAGCTTGATTAGTTTGTATTTCTGAACGGAGTCGCGCTAAAGTGACGTAGCTGTGTCTAAAAAAAGCGTCTCGGTGCAGCTGGACATGGCGGCGCTGCTGAGAGGTCTCCGGGCTGGAAGGGTACTTCGGGGGCTGGGCAGTGGTAAGACAGGGCCACCGACTTCTTGGAGAGGTTGTGTTTATCACGAATAGCCTGGGAAAATACTCCCGCTCCACCACTTCTTTCCCTTTGCAGTTACACGAAGTAAAAACGATCCAGTGTTGACGTTACGTGTCAAAGTCAACTGTCATTGGTGATCGTGAAGGACAGCACAAGACAACATTATGTTGGCTGTAGCTTTTAAATATGAAGTACTAGGGGGATCATTCTTGGTTGACATGGTGCTACGGTTTGTTGACCTCAATATTTAGAGACGAGTCGCATGGTAAACACGTTCCTGAGACTGGGGGGCGTTTCGTTTCGTCACTTGTTATTCAAGCTGTCAAGTGTTTGTTTATGGGGAACTTGTAGCAAACTAATCAGGTTTAATTCAACGGTCGTGCAGTAATCCATCTATGACTCTTCTCGTGTTCAGTTTTTATCGATTTTATCGATTCATATTAATGGTTTGGTTATTTTGTAGGATGAATCCGTTGTGTTGCTGCATTACACAGAGGTGTTTGTTATTGGACTGGGCAAAATAGTAAGACACTTGTTCGTCTACTATTCATCAGCACCACAAACTGCAGCCTCCACAGTAACCATGACATTTAATCTGCATCTCATGGTCCCTTGTGAACCAGGATGTGTTGCAGGGCTGCATTTAGCTAGAAGTTCCTACTAAATTGCTGCCAGACTGTTAAGCTTAAATTGTCATGTATGAGCATATGAAATGTAGAAACTGCCACTCTTTGATCTAGCACACAGACACTGCATTACAATCTTGCACTCCAGTGTATACTGATTATAACTTCCACAGTTGTGCTGGACTCCATATCTACACACTGAAATACAGAGTGAAGTCATGTCCTAGCACATACTGATATGATCAAAGACTATTGACTTTGCACATTGTCACATTTAACTTTGAAGTACTTTTGGCATTTACGAACTAATCTGGTTTGAAGAATAAATAAAACAAAACTGCTTACAGAAAAACTAAATCCAATCCACATGTTAACCTTTGCAAGTTTCACCAACGACCATGGTGTGATCTAATATGAAAACAACAATGGTTCCATTTGTTCATTCGGTTTTGTTTAATGTCCACACTTAAAGGCTTTGGAGCAGATTTTGCAGACTTTTTATTCTCCATTTTTGTCAGTCAGTCAGTACTTTGTTTCAGAGTCATTTGGTTCTGTAAATGTGGAGCAATACACCAGTCTATTGACCAGCAGGATCTGTGCTTCTACACCTCTGGGAAGGAGTATTTGATCTCTTTACTTCTGAATGGAAAATAACAGTAATTTATTAATTAATCTATCTATCTATTAATTAATTTGATAGTTCAGTGCAGAACTGCAGACATCAGTTGTTTTTTTTACATATTAACATATTTTTCTGTAAATCATCTAAGAGTCATTCCTGATGTATTGAAATGAATATACACGTGACTTGCTTATAATAAAGTTAAGGTTAAATGGAGTAATTTGGTTTCCTGCCCAGGTCTCAGTAACTAAATAGCATATCCTCCCCTCCAGTGGTGGCTGCACCAACAGCATCAAGCCCCCAGAGTAGCAGCCTGAGACGCGGCTTTCACTGTGCAGCACTGAGGCTTCAAGACGAATCCAAATCTGACAAACCCCCCTCCTCCTCATCCACAACCTACCATGAGCACTACCAGGCTCACAGTTCTGAACAGCACACAACGGCCTCTTCCCAGGGAGGCTCGTCATCTGACCCCACAGCAGAGGAGGCTTCCAGGCCAAACACCAGGTGAGTGGAGATACCTTCAGCAGCCAGGATATCATTTATGTGAAGATTTTGTGCTGTTATTGTATGCAGTTTACTGATCCTTAACTGTCACAGTTTCCAGGTGTAGTAGTCCAAAATCCTAATGCAAAAGCAAATTCTTCTGACGTCCCTGTGCTGAGTTTATGCTGAAACATCACTATTGGTGTGTCTTTGTAAAGTTACCAGGACCAGAGTGGAGAGCAAGGAGAAGAGTACGAAACAGAGGAGCAGCTTCAGGCTCGAATCATGACTGCTGCTCTGGAGTTTGTCCCGCAGCATGGCTGGTCAATGGAGGCCATCGCTGCTGGTGCTGAGGTGAGCTGCCATTCAACTTGGGGGGGGGGTCATGCATGAAATACCTGCAAGAGGAACAATTATAGGCATCACTTTTTTTATATTTATTGAGAACCCCAGACTTTAGACTACTATTCAAAGAAACAAGCCTTTGAGAAGTGCTGACATCAGTCCCACAGAGGATTTGTGGATGAGCCACATCTTCAATCCAAACAATCAGAATACAGCATGAAATGACACAGAAGAGAAATTCATGGATTTGGAAAAAAAACAAAAAAACAAAACAAAAAACAAACAAACAACAGAATAGCATGCACCAGGATGGTTCACCCTTCAGTTCCTCACTGTTACCGGTCACGTGGGTACATGTGCCTGCCTGGCCAGCTAAGAGCATGCACATTAGCACACTTCCTCTGGCTTCCTGTTGACTCCCTCCACACATATTTCACTTGAAATAAAATTGACTGATGCAGCTCTGAGTCAGACTTTCCAATGGAAACAGTTCTGACAAGAAAAGAGGCTGTGACTTTACAAATGTTGCTCTCCAAGTGTTTATGTTTGGGGTAAAAGGCTTTTTGGGCCTGCACATGTCATGCCTGCACATGTCATGTGACCCTGCTGTACCGAGCATAGCCACTACACCAGAATTGCCTCACAGCCCAGATCTGCTCGTGGGGACTAGGATCTGGCTCATATGCTACTGTTTAAAATGGATCTGGTTCAAGCTCATGTGTGTGCATGTGTGTGGTGACACTAGACACTGGGACTGTCCTCTGCTTCCACCGGGATGTTCAACGGAGCTGGAGACTTGGTTCTACATTTCATTGCCCACTGCAACTCCCAGCTGACAGAGATCCTGGCTGAACAACACAAGCAGATCCAGCTGGGCCAGGCTGAGTATGTATACACACACCTACACACACACACACACACACACACACACAATTGCAGTCCAGGTCTACTGTTGAAGAGTATATACCAGATTTTTTAATAGTCTAGCCTCAGGCATTTGGGGAAAAATAACAGATTGCAGATCATTATTATTATTGATTGTTTTTTGTGAGTTTAGGAGCATTATCATTTTTCTGATGTCCCTCATCACTTACAGGCTGCTGTAAGGTCTAAAAAAAACTGTTGTGCTCCAAGAAAATTGCAAATTTTGCATTTAGCTTTGATTCCTGTTTCAGACCAAAGAAGACTGCAGACTTTCTAAGAGATGCTGTAGAGACCAGACTGCGGATGTACATCCCCTACATTGAAACATGGCCACAGGTATAGTGTGCATGATGGAAAAAAAAACGGACCAGGACTGTAGCAAGAACCGTATTTGATCCTCACTTTTGTGTCCCTGTTGTCAGGCGATGAGCATTCTGCTCCTCCCTCACAACATCCCAGACAGCCTGAAGCACCTTTCCAGCCTGGTGGATGACATCTGGTACTATGCTGGAGACCGATCCACAGATGTGAGTGGATCCCATCACCCTCGATCCCCTTCCTACTCTACTCACATCTTCTTGTCCCCCTTTCATCACCACCCACATAATATCCGGCCTGCCACCTCCCAGGTTACTCACCCTCCCCTCAACTACAACTTCTTACACCATAGAACAGAGCTCTTATCTTGTGTTTATATGTGTACAAGATAACCACAGCACAGCATGGAACCAGAACAAAAGTTATTGATGAATTTACCTCAGTAACATTCCCTTAAAATGAACCTCCAATGTTTGTCACTACTGTACTGATCGCGTCTTGAAATAGTTAATTGCATCCATGGAATCACGACCGTCTCTTTTCAAACTTATGTTGCTTGAGTAGATACTTTAACACGGCATGTGTGTAAAGTCCTGTCACAAGGGGCGTCATATAGCTGTCTTATAGCTGTCTCTGATCATAAATGATCCCTTACTTAATCTAATCTGCTCCTTTGTACAGCCTGATAGTAACATCAGAAATGTTTGTCAGTGTGACATCTGCTTTAGTGACCGCTCACTAAATATTATCATCTTCCATCCAAACACAGGCCCCAATGAGTGTCCACTGAAACCCCCTGTTCTTTTAAATGACGACCTTTACTGAACAAACTGTAGTTATTTTTTTCTCAGATGTGGGAATATATCACACAGAATCCTGTTGAAGATGTTTCTGTCTATAATTGTTCTCCTCTCCTTTCCCCTTTCTTTAAATGTGTGTATTTTGTTTTATATATGCGACACACTGTACTTAGGATGAAGCTTATAAACTCTCCATACCACCACCACCCCTTTTCTCACACAGATGAACTGGTACACCAAACGAGCGGCGCTGACAGGCATCTATAACACCACAGAGCTGGTGATGGTTCAGGATTCCTCTCCAGACTTCCAGGACACCTGGAACTTCCTTGACAACCGCATTCAGGATGCGGTCAACATGGCCGGCACGGCCAAACAGGTATAGTGTAGTGTCTGTACTTGAAAAGTCACTTGAAAATATTGCTGGCAGCCCACATCTGACCACATGTCAACATGAAGCACACTTTTTATTTTATTGATAACAATCAAACATTTAGGATTTTAGTTTGATTTGGGAAAAACCACTTGTTGGCTCCCTATGCTTTACCAAATGCGAAGGAACATGTCAATTTGAAAAATGCTTTTGTGTTGAAGATGTGTGTTCCACTTTGTTCTCTAGGTTCAGTCAACTGGTGAAGCTGTTGTGCAGGGACTAATGGGAGCAGCTGTGACAGTAAGTATTTGATCTTCTTCATGATTTGTATTGTATGTATTCTTCTTTTCAAAATGACTCCATTCACATTAACAAGAACACACTCATTTTTAACATGCACAACATGCAGCCCAGTAATGCCTGACAGCAGAATAGCACTGCAGGGCTCTGCATATACCAAACTCAGATTGTTAAGAAAACATGTTAAGACATTTGAATGTATATTGATAGAAATGTGTTTCATGCAAGTGTTTTGTTTTGCAGCTGAAGAATCTGACAGGAGTGAACCAGAGGCGATGATGTTCAAACATCTCTCAGTCACACTGATCCTGACAGAATGGCTTGTTTGTGTCATGAGCTGAAGATCAATTTATTTTTTTTGCTTCTTTATGATAGCCTGTTTGAAATGAATCTCAGAATGGAATAACGTAAATTCAACAAGAGAAAACTGTCGTTTGTCACAGGCTAGAGGTCTCTCTTTGTGTTCACTGCCATTTTTAACATTTCACAATCCTGCTCAGATCGTTTTCTCTCTGTATAAAAGGACACACAGATCAGTCATTTTGTAGATGGATTAAGGAAGACTTCAATAAAATAGTAATTATTGTATATTTAACCTTTTTGTTTGTCTTTAATTATCGGATTAAAGTGAAATCAGTCATTCAAAGATTAAAGACACTATCAGATGTATATGAATAGAGGAATAGTCAAATACAAATACAACATACGAATAATTTTGAATAGACAACATTAAATTATATGCACAGCCTTTAGAATGCCAATATCTACGGAGGCCAAGTATTTGAAATGATTTTTTATGCCTTTATATTACGATAACAAGAAACAAAGTTTGATTTCTCATGACTGTATTGCTATTAGTTTATCCAGAAAACCATTGTTTTCTCAAGATAAAAAGATAATCAACAAGAAGAGCACAACAGACTCTCCCCTCCTTTTTTAATCAAATATCTGTTATTCAACATGGTGTAATGACTACCTTGGAGTGTACATCTGACAACTTCATATCATGTAGACTTAACGTCACCTACTTATATTAGACAACATTAATGATAGTAATAAAGAAAATACTTACTTAGATTATTAATGGGGAGGAGCCTAATTAACAAAAAAGAAAAGGAAAAAACATCTAAATTTGCGCTTTTATTTTGAAAGAAGGTTTCCAGTCTCCTATGACCCGGATATCAAATGGAGACCCGCCTCCATGCTTCATTGTGACCAATCACTAATCGGATTTTCGTCTACTGGCCAATCAGCAGGCGGCAAATACTTCCGTGGAGGCCTTCAAGCCGGACAGCGGTAGTGTTATGTGTCGAGTTCACAACGTTGTTGTCCGTCGTCTTTAACGCCAATAATGCCGTATGCTAACCAGCCCACGGTGAAAATCACAGAACTCACCGACGAAAATGTCAAGTTTGTCATTGAAAACACCGATTTGGCGTAAGTCCTCTTTATTTCTTTAGTCAAAGAAAGTCAGAGTATGTGTGGAAGTGGGTAGCCATTATTCTCCTCAGTACCAAAACACACTGATGTCAGGAGACTGTTCACCCTAAATAACTGTATTTGATACAGTTCTGCAGAAAAAGTCCACAATATTTGTCAGCCGTCGTGAAATATATTTGTTTGTATCCAAACTCAGTAGTGTATTAAGAACTGCATTAACTAACTGCATTAAGTAAATAATTGTAGAAGTAAGTGTAAAGCGACATTTTTGTTTGGTGCAAGTGCCAAAACAAAAGACACACCATCAATTGTATATTTTCTAAGTGAAAAAAGAAAGGAAAAATTAAACTCACAATCGCAATATCTGCCCACACAATCACAATATGATGTGTTTTGCATTTCCTCTTAGTAGCGCAGCACACTGCAAATCCCTAAATAATATCATGCAAAGCCTAGTCAGTAGTTGTTAGGAGCCCCTAAGACAGTCAGAGGTTATTTGTCCTCAACATTGTATAATCATTATTTCCTCAGACCTGCTCCTATTTTAAAGTTAGTCATCTTTAAAACAGGCTACAAACATTGACAGGACAGAAAAACAGTAACCGCATTAATATAAAATGACATTGAGAAATGGGGAAAAACGATATATGGAATAAATAAATAAACATAGTAAAAGAAAAAAGATTATGAACTTAGTAACACATAAAAAATAAAACACAACATAACCTTTGTTTCACTCAGGACAGGTTTTGAGAAGATGTAGGAGTATCTGCCCAGCTCAGGAAGTGAAGGATTGTTTTACCTCTGTATACCTAATAAGTAATTAAGAATAACAGAAATATTTGGCTAAGCATTTGCTGGTTACATTCAGAAGGAGCCTATTAAAAATACTATTATTAATAATAACAAGTATCAATAACAGTATTGATATTAGTGATCCTGGCCTTGGACGTGGACATAAAACCAGGCTGTGGTGGTACAGTGGTGTGAAACTATCCCAGCTGGAAACATTAATGTTCATTTCAGCGTAAGCTCAGTTCACATCTAAAAGCATCTGTCTTTCTCTTCTCCAGGGTTGCAAACTCTATCCGTCGTGTCTTCATGTCAGAAGTTCCCACTATAGGTGAAGTATATTGCTTTTTTGTTTCAGTAACTTTGCACACATTTGGTAAGAGCCAAAGAGTCATGTCAACAGTTTGTCATTGTCTAAATGGATTTGGAGGAAACTGGCCTCACTAATTGTCCAGTTAGTGAGATGTTGAGCAGGATGTTCCCTTGTTTTGTTGGAGGCACATCTACTGTTCTATTCTCATACTGCATGATAACGTGACACTGAAGTAGCATCAACAGCCCGTTTTCACTGTGGACAGTTTGGCACATCATAGCAAGACAAGCACTGGTGCATTTAGTAACATTAATAACAGCTGATAGTGTGTGTGCTAGCTTGTGGATGTGACTTAATGAACATGAGCCAGTAAAGTTTGTTTCACCTCTGCTATGGCAAATGCGAATGACCACCCTAAAATATCTATCCCAGAATCCTTTAACAGAAGCAGATGAATGGATTTTACAATCTGTGTTAGTATTGTTGTCTAGCACTTTCTCCCAACACAAAAACTCTAACTGAATAACCGGTCTGACTTAATTTACAGCGATTGATTGGATCCAGATTGATGCCAATTCCTCAGTTCTTCATGATGAGTTCATTGCCCACAGAGTCGGTATGTATTTCAGTAGTCGTGATAAGCCTCCAGTGTGACTGGGTGATAGTAATTTGATCTGGAGTTAAATATAATCTCAGAGGTCTGATACATGTGAAGGTGACTGTCACGTGTTTCCTGTGTTGTCAGGTCTCATACCTCTCACCAGCGATGACATTGTGGACAAAATGCAGTATTCTAGGGTGAGTAAATAGGTGTCTGGCATCAATTGGGGAGCCCAGTGATTCTTAAATGCATCACCTTTTAATAGTGGACAACTGATGATACTGAAACACAAGTGACATATGATATGATGATATATATGATTATGTTAAAAACAGTGAGGTCTGAGTGACTCACTGGATTTTTATGTTCAGGATGTTTGCTTTTATCTCATATAGTAATGGCTGTTTGATTTTTTTTATTATTATAAATCTTCTAAAACCCTTTTGTGTTATGATGTGTCCTTGTCAAGGACTGGAATTTTTTGATATCCTAAATCTTGGCACACCATTAAGCCCATGTTGGACTACACCCAGATCAGGCATCAACTGAACTGTAGGAGTTGCTGTACCCTAATCACCTGTTCAGTAATGGATGCAATGTTGTTATGGCCCCACACCAGTCACAGTTGGGTTAAAAAATTATCTCAACAACACGTTGATTGGATTTCTTCAAAATTGACACAAAACTAGTCTGAGAGACAAACAACCAGCAGGAGGTGATTGTCCTGTTATTTTTTTAATCACATACGCAAAGCCTAGTTTTGTATAACTGATGTGATATTATACTGCAGCTCCTACAGAGGTTTTCTTGTAACTGTTTACTGACATCATTTCCTCCACTCCTCCTGCAGGACTGTACCTGTGATGATTTCTGTCCAGAGTGTTCTGTTGAGTTGACCCTGGACGTTCGATGCACTGAAGATCAGACTCGTCATGTCACCTCACGTGACCTTTTGTCCAACAACCCCAGAGTCATCCCAGTGAGTGGCTTCTCAAATTTATTGAAGTTCTCACGCAGAAAATGAAGCTGACAGTTGTTTTTAATGCGGTTTTCCAGGTGACTTCCAGGAGTCGAGACAATGATCCCAATGACTACGTTGAACAAGATGGTGAGCGTAATGATGTCATCTGGAGGGATAAACATTAGTCCTTTTCTTTTCCCGTGCCATAGTATTTGGGTTTCCATCAATTAATCCCGCATTATAAAGTCTACCTGCTCTCCTTGCTCTCTCTATTTCCTCCTTCGCCAACACAGACATTTTGCTGGTGAAGCTTCGTAAAGGTCAGGAGCTGCGTCTCAGGGCGTACGCCAAGAAGGGTTTTGGTAAGGAGCATGCCAAGTGGAACCCAACAGCGGGGGTGTCCTTCGAGTACGACCCAGACAATGCACTGAGGCACACAGTGTATCCACGACCTGAGGAGTGGTATGTTATCTATTGTAGTATTACTCGCCATAAGGGATAAATGAAGAATAAGACAAAGTAATCCCTCAAACAAACTTCTTGTGCACTTCCCCTGACAAAAATTATGTCACTCTGGTTTCAAGGCCGAAGAGTGAATACTCAGAGATCGAAGAGGATGAGGTTCAAGCTCCATACGACCCCAATGGGAAACCAGAACGGTGAGGACACAACCTTCTTTACACTGGAGAAGGCTTAAAGTTCAACTCTGTTTTATTTCAGCCCCTAATGCTTATACAGAAAACAAAAGAACTCTCATAAGACTCACGTTGTTCCATTTCTGCACTTATAGTGATCATAATCATCCCAACTCATCCACAGCTTTCCCGCAGTGACATCTGTTGTTCTACATGTGTTTCTCCTGTTCTGTTCAGACTCTCTGGTTTCAGACTGTAAATATTTGTGCTTTAGACATTATATATTGTAAATCATGACATTTGACAGTATATGAATGAATTCATGAATAGTGGGTTGGTAATTCCATGATGATTCTCACCACTTCTTTCTTCAGCATTGTTTGAGCTTCCACAAGACATATCAAAAAACCATAAGTAATGTATGGTAACTAGAGAGTATTGAATATATGTAATGATATCTAGTGTAAACACTGCAACAGTTGTGAATAAGTTTGTCTTCACTTTACTTACATGTGGCTTCCAACAAGGTCCATGTTCGTTTATGGCAGCTTGTTCCTTGTTTTTCCATTTGACAGTTTCCAAACACCATATCCTTGGTCCTGCTTAAAATAAATGATAACTTGAAATGGAAACGTCTAGAACATGACTCATCCACGGCTCATCTTCCCTCCTTCCAGGTTCTTTTATAACGTGGAGTCCTGTGGCTCCCTGCGACCGGAGACCATCGTCATGTCGGCACTGGCCGTCCTAAAGAAGAAGCTTAGTGACCTGCAGACTCAGCTGAGCCATGAGATCCAGAGCGATGTGCTCACCATCAACTGAGGCCATCTCACTGTCAGACCGGGACTTGCCTCACACAGCTTTGCAAAGATCAGAGGGGCTGACTTTAGGATCACTGTTAGTCTCATGGCACACTTACTTATTGTTAATGGAATTCATGGATTATTCTGCAGCAGTGATTGTGACGTGCAGCGGCCGTGCTGAGGAGGCAGAGCAGGTTCAGTGGTAGTTTGTCTCAGAATTATACCAATTCAGTTTTGTTGCTATCAGTGTAAATGTTCTCTTTTTAATAAATCTGTTTTTGAACAATCAGGTGCTCATCACTCATGGTATTTCTCAGGGTGTTTACTATACATTTATATGCACAGATTATAAACACATGGAAAAGAGGGTGGGGCAAAGCATGTCTACAAAAAAATAATATGTATATTCTTGTATTGAGTATAAAAACTTCCATTTAAAGATGAAAAAAAGCTAAATCAATTAAGAGCATTTATCTGAGTGGTCCGAAAGAGAAACATTGGTCAGAGGTCTTACTGACTGATAGGTGCACAAAGTGCTCACCAGCCTGAGATTATCCAGGTTCCTGGGTGGTTGGACTGGGAACAGCATCTCTGTATGGGACTCTCAGAGATTTAGCATCTTTATATCCACAGTGGAATGTGTCAAGTCACATCACACCAGACCAGGGCAAATCACAAGGAAGGTCGGTAGCTTCAAATTAAAAGCACAAATGTGAAACCAACCGGCTGAAGTCGGGGCTGTGTTATAGTCTGAAAAATTAGGCTCTTTGTTAAATTTTCTTCAGGGAGGCTTTTATTTTGAATATTTGCACGGAGCTTCAAGTGCGTCGCGACAGAGAGGATATCCCAGGTGGAAGCAGAGGTCAGTGGCTCTGTGCGGCACAGACACACCCGGACAGGAGGCTAATGATCTGTGGACGCCGTGAGATGCCGCTTTAATCTGGGTCGAGGTACCTGGGGGGGGCGGAGGAGGCGAGGTTTCTGCCGGGGATGACAAGGTAGGTCGTTTTCTGTTGTTACAGGAAGTCACACCAGTCTTCATTCAGATTTCAGCCAATTTAAAGTTTCACTTAGGAGCAGTGAAGGCAACACGGGACATTACAATCACACAATGTAAGCTCTGGATAAGGTTAATTAGCTGTGTAATTCGGCATATATAGATACTCTAAGCAGCAGCTGCATTAAAATAAACCCCAGCTTTTATAAATGTGCTGTCTGTCACAAGACACCGCCACATCTGGGAGAGGAAGGTTCCCCCTGTGGTTTCCACACTATTAGGTTTTCATTATAATCTAAATTCTGATTTTTTGTTAGTGTGTTCAGGCTCCTTCTCCATGTCAGAGGACATCAGATGTCCCACACTGTCTGTGTTCATGAAGGTGCCGCATTCACAGAGATCACAGTCTCAGGATGGCATTGGTTACACAGCACAATCAAAATGAACAGTCACAGGAAATATGATTCCCCACGCTACTCTGTGCACACGAGACACATTTGAATACCGTTTACAACGTTTTGTCTATTGGCCAAAATAGAAACACATAGAAAACACTGGAATTTCTGAAGTTTGTGAATCTTGAATGAATATAATTAAGAAGTTTTAGGGGTTTTTTTGTTTGTTTGTTTGTTTGTTTGTTTTTGTCATGTTTAAATAATTTCAGGACTGATGTAGTTCTTCCTTTTGCTTTTCATGTTTTTGTTGTTGTTGTTGTTGTTTGTTTTTAATAAAGACAGTGATGTAAATTAAAATAAGAATAATAATGACACACATTCCTTCATTTGCCAGCACAACATTTTATCTACAGATATAATCCTGTGATGAGTGATGAGAATGTAGTATTTCAAAGCAGATTGTACAATAAGCCCATTTCTGTTTTCTCCAGCTGTATTCAACCAACTGTGGGGATGGAGCCTCTGATTCAGATGGCTGCAATGAGGCGAAGGTTCGTTTCTGTCTGTTCCTCCTCCTGGCCTGAAGAGGACACTACAGACCTCTATGACTGTGCTCCCATCTCTGCCTCTGATCCACTCAGTGAGCAACAACATCCCTGTGCAGCTCTGCTCTGGTAAGTTCAATAATAATAATAATAATAGCAATAATGATGATAATCATTACAGAAAAATGTCCAACATGAGAGTATGTGTTATGTTATGTAGCATTTTAATGTTGTTATTCGACAGAATAAATGATCATGAAATACTCTTGTCAAAGAACATTTGTGTAAATATGTAAATAGACTTGGTTACAGTCCATCACAAAGACAGAGCCATAAAATGACCACAATTGTACAGAAAACAACAACAAAGTGGTGTAATAACAGCAAATAGATGTGAAACAACAGGTAATATTATAGCTGTTAATAAAGCAGTTTCACATTTAAAGTCATGTTTCAAGTTTCAGATGTCAGAGTTTAGAGCTGAGACTGATATTAACCTTCAGTCTGATCGCTTCTCTCTGTGGTTTAAAGCTAGATGCGAGTCAGTACAGGCTTTTCATAGGAAACCACAACTCAGACACATGATCACAAAGGTTATGGCATCATTGATAGGTGACCAATGACACTGAGAGTCACCATGATTAAAATCACATATCTCTGAGGATTGATGGAAACATTTGTGACAATGTAAGAGCAAAGCTCAACAGCATACAGAGCATTAAAACATGCCCCTCTGTTCTGTTCAGTTGTCACAGTGTCCAGGACTCTTTGCTGAGCTCCAACAGCAGCTTCACCAGATACAGAGGCATCCTCAACTGGATCATCATTCTCTTGGTCTGCTCTTCTTTTTCTTCTGTGCAGCAGATATTAGATATTTATACAGGTGCTTAGGGCCCTACTGACACCTACTCACACACTGTATGTATGTCTGATTTTCAGGTCCTGACCCATGCTCATTTGTTCTTGGAGAATTTCATTCAGTGAGTATAGTGAGTATAGTGGATGAGACACTAATGCACTCTACTGTACATTTCTTTCTATAGATCCTGGATTTCATATCCTCTTGAAAGTGATTGTTCACATAATTGGTGTTAATTAAAATATTATAGTTTGACATGAAGTTGTAATGTGGTTGTGGATAAGACAAAAGGTCCTCTTGAGGAACCCTCTCAGCCCTCATTACTAGCCATGCTTGCAGCATAGATCTTTGGATGACAATGCTGTTTTCCCTGCACAGTGAATGATTTAATGATTTTATGATTTTTTTGTTCTCCTCTGAACAGACATGGCTTTTTGATTGATGTCAAAAAGGTCTTTCAACATGTGATGGAGGACAACTGCAACTGGCCATGTGTCAGCCTCATCCTGGGTGAGAAGCTCAATGCAGCATAAATACCAGCAGTCATAAGATGAAAGAAATTTGCATCCCCATAAACCCTTCAGGCAGTGAATGCTCATGTGACTGGGTAAAGCAACACACTGAGCCTGTTGTTGTGATTGAACATAGTATCTGTATGTCCTCCAGGTGCCAACATGTTTGCCATCACGGCTATGCACCTGGAGAGGTTTCAGGAAAAGGTGAGATGAGTTCATCTTCTTTTTCTCTTTAATCTCGGCACAACTCACAGTGACTGTCACTTAACGATCAACACTGTGTGTCATCCATGTCTGTCAGGGTCTGCTGTCCCCCACCAACGCTCATCGATTACATCTTGCAAATCTAGCATTGCTTCTGCTGTTTCCTGCTGCAGTCATTATACACGGGCCTATGACATCAACAGGTAACAACTACATACATGTGCACCACTGTATCACATCTAGTGTGCACATGTGACACAGTAACTAAACATAGACAGATAAGACAAACAGACTTTAATTGGCCTTAAAAATGTATCTAAAACATTACAAAACACACCACACTACAACAACAACAGACCACTGTGCAAATGGAAACAACACTTCCCTCATCATGCTCTACAACAGACGGCTGTATGTTGAACCAATGTTTTCTCAGTTCGTTGACTTTAAATGATGCTGCAGCTTTGTTTGGGATGTTTTTGTGGTTGTGTCCACCAGGTGGAGCGTTCTTCTCTCTCTGGTTCTACACAGTTCTGGGAATGAAGCTTTACTCCTATCAGGAGGCTAATCACTGGTACCGACAGGCTCATTTAACTGAAGCAGGTGTTTATTTCTCCAACATCATCAGTTGCACTAACTTCAAACTAGGTCAAAATCAAACATCCAACATTTAATTTCACATCTGTGTATTTTTAGATAAAGACCAGAATGGATCAGTCGCACAAGAACCCCGCAATGAGCATCTGACCTACCGAGGTGAAAGGCTCCTCATGTTTAAGATGATGGTGGTTTCTTTACATTAAGCCTTGATCATACATGTTGGACTCGTCCTCTATGATTCTGTCTTTGACTTCTCAGATCTGTATTATTTCCTGCTTGCCCCCACTCTGTGCTACCAGAGGGATTTCCCGCGTTCTCCTAAGGTTCACATCAATAAGCTATTGCACAGACTGATGGAAATGGTGAGCTGAAGACTGGCACCATTATCACGCTCACATGACACAAACCACTTTGAAAATATAACAATTTTGTTTTATTCTCTTTTGTTACATTAGCTAATGAATCAGGAATACATATATAAAAATTAAGATGCTAGAGGAAAAATTAATCACTTTTCCTCTAGCATCTGGTCCTCCATATTATAGATAGAAACACTGCACCTTGTTAATTGTGGCACCTTCTATCTTTAGGTGATTGTCATCCAGATCATGGTCGGCATTGTGCAGCAGGTACAGCAGCTGGTTACTTTTTTCCTATATTGTATCATATGTCATAGTGTACTGTCATATCTTAGTGTTGTCACAATACTATATAGTATATTGTGTGAGTAGTGACATCAGCATGGCTGTGGAAATGTTGGCCTGTTGGTTGAAAATGAAATATCTAAAAACAATTTAGTCTCTATGACTCATGGTCCCCAGATTCATACAGACTTTCTTAATCCTTTGACCTTTCCTCTAGTGCCACCAGGTCAACTTTTCTGGCTTTTGATGAAATCTGTTGACAACTATGGGATGGATCACCCTGCAGTTAAATACAGACTGTGACTGTGTCCTCTGTGTTTGTCTCCTCAGTGGATCGAGCCCATCTTCCAGAGATCAGAAAACTCTTTCTCTGTGAGTGAAACACAGAACCTTTCATAAGTGAGCATTCATTCATTCACCTTCATTTTGAGGGCAAATTGAGAGCAAGCTCTCTTTTCCGATGATGCCCTGATTACAACAAGTGAAGTAATACAATTCACAATACGTATAAAATTAATATACATGCAAATCATAAAACAATATACAAAAAACAATAATTTCAAAAAGAACATGCTCATTCAGAATGAATGAAGTCAATGAGAATATAAAGAAAAGGTGACCTCTACACTAATTTGTTCTTGTTCACAGAGTATGGACATTACTATGAGAGTGGAGCACCTGGTGGGATTAGTAGTGAGTGATTTGTATTCGTTTTAACATTACACTTTCTTGACATGAGATATGTTGATTATTTTCACTTAAGTGATAGTACTGCAGAACTTGACTTTACAAATATTGCAGTGTTCAAAACATGTCATGCATTTTCTTATGTCTAGTCATTGGTGTATTGTTCCACATTTACAGAATCTGATGACTCTGGAACAACCTGTAGATGTGAAAAGAGAAAAAAGTAGAATATGACAGTACCCCAGTAAATGTTTCTTGTCACATTTAACCTCTGATGTGAGATGTTAGTGGTGCTGTTGACAAAGGAGTTGTATCTTCAGGCAACACTTTGTGCATCACTGTACATGACCCATTAACACTGAGGGAGGAGAGAGACTGCTGTCAGACGTGTGCTGTGTTGGTGATGCTGTTGTAACACATTATCTCATCAGGCTCCGACACATTTCCTCTGGCTGCTCTTCTTCTTCTTGAATCACTCCTTCTTGAACTTCTGCGCAGAGCTCCTGCAGTTTGGTGATCGACATTTTTACGGAGACTGGTGGTCAGTTGTGCAAATCACATTCCGTGTATTGTGTTGTTGTACAAGCAGAATCACTGGCTCACTGTGGTTCATCTTTCATTAACAGGAATGCTACAACTCTGATCACTTTCTGGAGGAACTGGAATATTCCTTTCCAGAAATGGTGTCAGAGGTATTTTGTTCAGTTTTCAATCAGATGACATAAATCCTAAATTACAGTCTCTCCTCTGACATGTCTTTGCTTCTGATATTCTCATTTTTATGAAGACACATTTACACACAGCTGGCGGAAAAGAATATACCTTCATCACGAGCAGAGTTACTGGTCTTCCTGATGTCTGCAGCTGTTTGTGAGGTATAGCACTAATACCTGGATCTCCCTAGCCAAAATGCATAGTATCTTAGACCATGCACAAGACTGTAACTAATGCATTTCCTTTAATGCTTTATAAGCACGTGGAGCTCCTCTCCCCGCAAGTGGCCAAAAGCTCAGTTACTGCAGCTTTAATATAAGCTTTAGTTGACCTAGGTATCACTTGTTTTACAAATGGAGAAGGAAAAGCTAACCATTATGCACATGGAGGAACAATTACAGCAGCTAAGAACCTCTGAGATGAACTCAGGTTCACTTGAGTAGTCATTAATAACTGACAGACCTAGGCTTTAATTGATTTTTTTTTTTTTTTTGGATAATTTGTCTGCTGGACATTATTGGATACTCTTTCAATGGATGTGGAATGCAAGTATAAGCAGCTCTTATTATGTGACAAATCAGAGTAGTGATCATTGATGATACATTTCTTATAACTGAACTGTATAATTTTGATCATGTCAGCCTAATTAGAAGATGACGGCACCGTACTAATGTTTGTACTGATGTTTTTCCCTCTCTACTACACAGTATATGATTGCACTGCCTTTGCACAGCTGTCGTCTGTGGATATTTCTTGTCTTGGTGTTGGAGGTGAGAACATTATCTTGTTTTCACATGAATCCATTAGAAAAATTGTGAGTTAAAGGGAAACTACATTTTTTTTAACACTTTGGTTTCATATATCCTATTGTTTATGAAACCAGTGGGAACATGATAAAAGAATTAAATGGAGCAAGAAAAACAAACAGACATCCATACAGGGATGTAAACAACGCAGCAGGTAAACATTTTGAGGAAGGTTAAAGATGATAGGCAGTGAACATCCACCTCAGTTTATTGAGGGATTATTACCACTGTGGATATTATCACTTTCAGTTTGACCTCAGTTTTACTTGTCGGTCTGTTTATCATGTGATCATCTGAGTCATTGTCCTGTGACATAAAGGGGTATTCCAGCGTAAATGTAACCCATAGTTTCTATAGAAAAGAGACATAACAGAACTCACGCACTCACCTCCAGCCGCTTGCGGGTTGTAGGAAAGCCCTGACGAGTTGATTACTGAATGCATCAGTGTTCCTCTCTGTCTTGCCTACCTGTGTGTTGACAGGGAATTGAACGAGTTGAGTTGCTCAAACTAGCCAGCAAACACAGTCAGCAAAGTGTGTGTGCATTTTTGAAACTAAGTGTCACTAGACTCCTTACTTTTCTACTGCGTTCAGTAATCGACTCATCAGGGCCTTCCTACAACTCGCAAGCAGCTGGATCAGAGTGGGTGAGTTCTGTTTAGGTCTCTTTCCTATAGAAACCAGGCAAAGCTAGCAGATGTTTGATGCCTTGTTTTATGTGCTGAGACCCTATTTATACTGTTGATGAAGTTTGGTGCTGTTCTGAGCATTATCTGTGACTATAAGCTGCTTTTTTGACCGCGTTTGGTTAATGGCCCCACAGACAGACGTTTTACTCGGTGTCACGGTGTGTTAGACCATGGGTTACATTTACGCTGGAATATCCCTTTAAATTTCCTTGCTTTTTCTTTAATGACCACTCTGTCTTCTCTTTGTAGCTCTTGGTTGCAGTTTTCCTCGGAGACTATTTCCAGGGAAACTATGGCAACGGTTTAGTATGGCTCTGCCTTTTGCTCGGCCCGCCACTGGCTGCGATCACCTATTTTCACGACTACTACATCAGCTTCCACCACTGTTATCAGTCATCATCCCCACAAACAATAACAGGCCACCATCCTCCCAGCAGAGATTGCCTGCATCCTCAATGACTATGGAGAAATGTCTGAAAGATATGTATAGATACTTTATTGATCCCAAAGGAAATGAGGAACTGTAGTCATGAACAGACCAAGAGAATACAACTGTCTGTATTCTGTACGCACTGTTTATGCAATACATATGTTGTGTAGCTCCATTAATGTACCTACTGCCTGGCATATTATGCAACTATATATGTAAAAAAAGAAAATGAAATGCAATAAACAACTGTTTTTGTAGTCTGTAGACACTTTGTATAGCCTATTCCAGTTAAATGACTGAATCATGAGCTGGCAGACAGCTGCAGTCAGCCAACATGTTAGTCAGGAAAGGCTTCAGTGATGATTCCTGTTAGAAGATAAGGTTGCTGCTTACACATTGCTGTGCCAACATGTGGTTAAGAGGCCCGAGTTTATTCAGGTTTACTGTAAGTTTCATGGACACGATCCAATCAGGAAATACAGGGGATGATTGTGCCTCATGGTTCAATGAGTCCAAGTGTGGAAACATTTTAAGGATGTGTATCTGCCAAGAAAAGTTTATATGGGTTTAATGTCCAGTCTCCTGATCCAGTCTCCCCAGATTTACTTTTATGTTTTATTTAATAACATACAACAACTTACATTGGCCCATCATATAAATCCAGTAGCTATGTGTTTTCATCATTAGATATCTTAGAACCCTCTGTCAGAATCTGCCATGGTCATTATCACAGATAATATGCACTCATTTGTCAGTTTATTAGGTACACCGACTTGAAATAAACACATCCTTATACAACCACCTCCTTCATGAAGTATGAATGTACTGCGTTTGTTGGAACTGGGTTAAAGAAAGCTATACTGTTTGACTATATGATTGATGTGCAGCCTGTAGTTTGTGATGCTAATTAACTGCAATGCACCACAATGAAAGGTGTTCAGCACACTCAAATCAAAGAAGGTATAGGCGAGCTAGACAACGGTGCACTGGCCCTGAGAGCTCAATGCACTGCAACTTCAAATGTGCAAAGCAACAAACACACTGTCATTATTTCGCTGGAAGGGATCATCGATCCCAGATGTGATGTCACTTTTCTCCTTTCCATTCCTCCAGGTTACAGAGGCAGCACTTTAATTAACATCTGCCTGTAACCTTGGTTTCCCATCATGTCCCTATGGCAACAGAGAAAGGATGAAAAAGGTACAATATGTATTATATGTCTTTTATTTATTTAATTAATCTGTAATGAGTCTGAGTTTGAATATTATGGAACATTAATTGTGCAAATTGAGTTTTTGTATTTAGACAAATGTGCCTCTTCTGGAAGTGACCAGTCTGGGTTAAATCAAGGACCTGTACATATGTTACATGCAACTACATACACAGCAATAGAAATGTGTCTGAAACATAAGCCAGACTTGTGGTTTAGAAGAATCTAACTTAAAGGGGACAGTGCTTTGGGTTCAGAGCCAGAAGACAGACATTTCTGGAGAAATGCTCTGATCCAGAAGGATCCATCTGCTGCTTTCACTGCTGACAAGTCTTCATCAGATCACAAGAAAGGGGAGAGAAGGGGAAGAGGAAGAGAGTGGGCTGTGGGGAAACAGGAAGCAGACAGACAAAACTACACTTCAAGAGTTTAAATGAAAAAAATAAAACAAAACAAAAACCCTCCCACAGCAGTCAGGCTCGTCCTTCCATGAAGGGCTGTGACAGATTGTCCCTGTGAGATATGTTGTCACTTCTTCATTTCAGGCAAGGTATGGCACCTGGATAAAGCGTGCATAAGAAATAATAGAAATGTCATCAACATGCCCACTTTGCTCAAACATGACATCATAAAGGTTTTATACTGGGCAGATGGCAGGGTGAAGTCCATTTAATGTCCTCTTCAGGGTTGAATGGCACGTGTAAAAGCACCTGTTCATATTGCTATCCGTCTTCTCACATAACACTTGGCAAAAACATAATACATGTACTTCCCAACATGTAAAACTATCCTCCAACAACTCCAGAGAGGTCTTGTTTGCACATTGTAGCTTGTTTATTAGACACATTTGAGAGTAAACAAAGACATTGATGGATAAACCAAAATACTAAAATAACTAATATAAAACCATGTATCACAATCATACCGATACTTGCTATAAACATTACTGTAATGTCTTGTAAGACCATATGTGCTAGACACCAGACAGGGTGCAGGACACTAAACAACATTAAATCATTCAGTCACTGTATGTATTGTTGTTATTGTTACATGATCATTTATTCTTTCTTTGTTTGTTTGCACATGTGGGAAACATCATAAACCCTTTGTAACTACTACTTCCTCCATCAGCTTCATTAAACAAACTGCAAAGAAGACAAGGTGGCAGTTAGTTCCCCCTCTCAATAATAAATTCCAGTTAGTAACAGTTTACATTAACCTCAGGCAGCAAGACACTTAAACTTTCATGACTAACATGGTCTGGTGTTAAAAGTTGCAATGGCCCATATGTGCTACGTATTAACAGTGATTCAGCAGTTACTCACATACATTTCAGTAGATTCTGTCACACCCACAGCTATGTTGTTTGCTGTGGGCTGCACTGTGTCTTGGTGGTTAGCACTGTGCCTCACAAAAGGGTCTTTCTCTATGTGGATTTCCCATATTTCCCCTGTGTCCTGGAACATTTTCCCCGGTGCCATAGTTTCTTCCCACAGTCCAAAATCATACAGCTCACGTGAACTGGCACTTATTGTGCAAGAAATACTGGATAGTATTGTATAGGTCTGCTTTACTGTAGTGTTGGCATTCCCGTTTTGATACCTATTCATTATCTTTAATTCCTTGCTTTAATATTGATATTGTAAATGTTTTTTGTATGATGTACATTTTTTTTTACTATAAGGTGGGATGTTACTTAATTTATCTGTTTATTTATTTTTATTTTATTTGCATAGAAAAAATGGGCATGATGAAGTGATTATTATTATTATTTTAAATCATTATTTATGACCCACAATCCTTTGTGGATCATTAAAAAAAAAAAAAGAAGAAAAAAAAAACCTTGTGTCACGTGGTTTTGTCACTGAGGCGGAAATGAAAGTTCGTTAGCGACAGCGGCGGAGCACAGCTGAAAAAGGTATGAGGAAGATTACAATTAAACCTCGTTTTTCAGAGTGTCAGTGGGTATGACTTGTTCCGACATGAACAACGCAAGTATCAATGTAGCTCAACGTGGGATCAGGTGATTAGAATAGGTTTTATCAGCATGTCCTTTGACGAGATCCCCCTACGATATTTGGTTGCTAACAGTTAGCTTCTTGTACGTCAAGCTAGCTTCAGCTAGCCGCAGCAGACCGGACATGTAGTGACATTACCTTTAAGCAAAAACAGGGGAAGGGCAGAGCGTTGGTTTAAGTATTGCTATATTCGTTAAATTAAAAAGTCTCTCAGTTTTAGTTTGTAGTTTCTCTTCTGCACGAGGCATAACACATTTAAACAGGGCTGGTGAGTTTTATTTTGGAAAAACTGACCGGAAGTACCAGCGTTGTCTTAACTCGGCTTGACAGCGATGCACACAAACACCTTGATCATCTTCCGTGTTTGTGTTTTGTGCGCAGCAGCCAAAGGTATTTCAATCCAGGGACAATACAGTGAGTGTAGCAGGCTGCCAGACGCATCTGTTCTGGTCTGTAAGAAGTTTCCACTGAGCAGCGGACCTGACTGACGCTGCGTGGTTAGCAGCTTGACTCAGAGGTGGACGGACGATGCTGTGCGCTTCTATTGTCACAGCTTTAACATGACTGTCTGCAGCCCGTAAACGACCCTCAGGTGGCCAGTTGGTTAATACAGCACTTAATTATTCGTTATGATTATGGCCAGGTCACATCTGACCACGCACCACCGTGTTTTGGTCGCTCTCAGGCTGAGATGCCAACGGCAGTCACCTTGGTGCTGCAGCAAGAGACGTTAGACTGATAACATGAGGAGGAGGATCCCCTTTACCGAGCTGCTCTAGGGTTAAGATCTGTTTTTGATATAAGCTCTAAAGATCAGTGTAAACAGCAGTATATATTAGCTTTGTATATACAGCTCTCTTTGAATTGAGTGCAGCAGGCGACACCTCTGACTTTGCTCAAGGTGATGTTGATGGGCTCTGATCAGAGTCTGTAACAAAACAAGGGGGACAAATCTCTGCTGCCACTGAAATGTTCTGGTTGCCAAATATATCTGTCATACACCTCATGTTTGAATGTTGTGATGTAGTGAGAGTATGTTGTAATATTGTGTGGTTGTGGTTGTTTCAGAGCTGTGATGTCATGGCAGCTGCCAGTGTGAGCAGACCTGCCGGTTCCCAGACCACTGAAAAGTCTCAGTTGATCTTGAAAGGTAATTATCTCCTTTTTTCCCCCAGTCATCCCATGTACAGATCGGAACATACTGTCATAAATAATAGTGACATGGCATCGCCTTCCTAGATGAGAACAAGACAGAATTTCCCTAAAACATAATATGCAATTATCTGTGTATATTGAATCCCACGAATAGTCTCCAGATGACTGAATGCATTGTGTTGAGTTTCTATTCAGTGCGGCTCTTTTCTTCACCTGCGCATTAGGCAGCAAGATTTCACCTGTGCAAATCTGTCTATCTACCATAACTCAAAGATACCCTCTCTGTATCATGCACAGCAGGTCAAGCTGACACATCACACTCAGCTTGACCCTAAGGCTCTTTTTAAAACAAAAAATGTTCTCCATCAAGACAACCGTTTTAGCTGCATAGTTCAAGAAATTCTTCATCTAGACTAATGCACCTAAAAATGCATGACCATTCATGTACACTGAGCATGTACAAGCCTGGGTAAACAGGAGGCACCTTGTCTGCTTTGCAGTTCATTAGTCACACAAAATACTGAAAATGAACAGTCGTAGTGTTAAAATGCAGAATTTAACTGAACAACAGCTGGTAGCAAAGACAAAAGCTCTATAATGCTTCATTTGTCATACATGTTAGTTCTTATCCATGTCTACCTCTGGTGGTTAGGGTTAGGGTTAGTCAGACAGTGGGTGTATAAGTCAGCATTTTCTCTGTTCTGGAGATTTGAAAATGTGACAAAAAAAAAGATTGTTCTGACAGGATTTAGCAGGTTTACAGTGTTTATAAAAGCACTAGCACACATGGGACTGTGTTCATTAGCATTTGTGTAAAAAACACTTGTCTCTGACTCTTGAGTATTTGTGTGTCTTGTGTTCACCACCTATCATAATTTAACTCACAAGACATTTATAGCCAGTTGTTATTCAGTCTGTATTTACACGGGACCCCCTGTTTGGTTGAGTTTTATATTGACTCAGACCAGATTTATTCTTCTTCTTCTTATCACCTACACCAGCCCAAAAATATTTGGGCTGGTTTAAGGACTTATTTTTGCAAAAAATCATAGACAGGAATGTTAGACCCAGGATGCTCATGAGGGTTCATGGGGTTATCAACCTCTCACACATGATGGTGTCATGCAGCTCAGGTAGCTCACAGCTCAATTTCTCAGATAAAATGCACTCTTCCTCACTGCAATGATGTCACATTATCTAGCAATGGCAATGTCTTTAAAATTTAAAGACTGTCAGCCTGTGTGACATTTGCATGGCAATATGGCTTAGTTTTCATGTTGACAGCCCTGTTGATAGGTCAGGGTCTCCACACAGCTCATTGCTTCACTGCATCATTTTGACATCTCATGTATTTTTCACACATGATGCATGTGGCTCCGGATAAACAAGGAAAACATCCACTGAAAGTCATACATCGACATAATGCCAGCACCATTAGATCAGACCAGTTTCACTGCATCATGTATTTGTTTTTAACATTTTAGCGGCTGCATGTGGAGGCCTCATGTATTATATAGTTATGACAGAAACCCTGGGTAGGCTATAATTATATTGTGTCAATAATTTAACAGGATTAGAGCAGTATTTTTCCAGGGTGTTCTCGCTCTGTCTGTCTGTGTGGGTCTTTCCCTGAATGAGGGTAAAATAAGTTAATAAGGTTTATAATGAAAAGAAATCAAACATTTGATCAGTGATGTCCATTATGTGAGTCAGAGCTGGCAGTAACAGCAGCTCAGCTTGGTAGCCATCATGCACGTGAATCTCAGTCTGTCTAGAGCGTAACCGTGTTGACATTGCAGCTGCTCTCCCCTGCCAGTCGATTTTCAAAGTACTTTCAGTTATGTTACTTCAAGTTTTGCCTGTATTGAAACAGTCAGATGCCTCTGTATCAGCTGAACATCTCCACCACAAATGTTGTCTACACATAGGACCATTGCATCAGGTCGCTGTAAAACACAGCTGATTTATTTTCATAACCACAAATCAGATTTAGTAACAAGTGATTAAAAATGAGTTCAGGTTCAGTACGAGGTGATATGCAGATTTGGTGATGGTGATGTTGGAGCTTCCTCTTTGGCAGTTATTCTAGCCGCAAATCTAGTCGCTTTTTTGGTCAATCTTAGCGATTTTCCATCGGAGCGAGATGCCAGCAAGGGTTAAAGTAGAATGATTGGGGATGGTGCTCCGACATCTTTGATTAATGGGAAAAATAAATGTGAGAGTGTCTAAATGGAGAGTGAGGCGGACGAGCGAGAGCAGAGCCCCTCCTAGCAGATCATTACATAAGGTGATGTCCTTTTAACTTCATTGTTGCATAAGAAATGTCGCCCACTGATGCAGGAACATGTAAGAAGCTCTACATTATAAATTCATGAGGTTATTCTAAAGACCAGCTTTATGTGTGATTAATGAGCAGAATCACTTGGCGGCTGGCAGCGTATTGCTCAGATGACACAGAGAGGGACGTCTTACTGTTTCAAGCTTGCTCAACAACAGAGACAGAAAAACATGTCAAAGAAACACCTTTACTCTGAGTTCACTGTAGTAAAATACAACAGATGTGTTAGTGTATGTGAGCACCGACATGAGAGAAGAGAACAGGTGAAGAGCTGAAACCAGCTGAAACTTGACTGAGACCAGCTGATAGTAAACTGAAGCCAGCTCATACTGGACTGAGACCAGCTGATAGTAAACTGAAGCCAGCTCATACTGGACTGAGACCAGCTGATAGTAAACTGAAACCAGCTCATACTGGACTGAGACCAGCTGATACTAAACTGAAGCCAGCTCATACTGGACTGAGACCAGCTGATAGTAAACTGAAGCCAGCTCATACTGGCCTGAGACCAGCTGATACTAAACTGAAGCCAGCTCATACTGGACTGAGACCAGCTGATAGTAAACTGAAGCCAGCTCATACTGGACTGAGACCAGCGCATACTGGACTGAGACCAGCTGATAGTAAACTGAAGCCAGCTCATACTGGACTGAGACCAGCTCATACTGGACTGAGACCAGCTGATAGTAAACTGAAGCCAGCTCATACTGGACTGAGTGTAAATATAAAATGATGACAGTTGTGTCCACAACAGTTTTCATTGACACCTTCAATTTTATACATTGGTCATACATATGTTGGCCCTTTGCCCTTGTCTTGTTGAAATGAAAACACATGACAGACACATGAAATGTAACGTAGAGTTTTATCATCTGCAAACTCAGGATAAAAAGGAGTAAAAACTCAGGCGCGACATAAAGCCTCAATAACTGAATGCAGTGAATATGTTGTATAGTCATGAATCACAGGTGGATATTGAGAGTAAAACATAATAATGCTTACTGTTTAAACAAGACAAAGCAAGAAATATCAGGTCATAACAAATTCTAATATAGTTGGTTGTCTGAGTCCATCCTCTATGATCTGCCCACAGTGATAGTAACATATTTCCACAGAGCATGTAGCAAATACTCATAAGAGTTATGGGTAAATCTATGGAAATGCTCTAATATAAACATTGATCACATTTTAATTATGAATCGACCCCCATGATGTATTTTAGTGTATTTAGGTTTGCATTAGATTAAAAAAGTTTTCAGGCACTTCACTTTGTTCACATTTGTCACGTTGCCATTTTAAGCTAAAATCACTCACCACAATATTTTACTCCTTCTCCGCTGATTGTTTCATCTCTGACCTCACCTTTTGATCTGATCTCACTGTAACCACTGTCTGCCCTCTCTCCACCCATCCAACCTCCTCTCACTCTGGCCAAACCTACGCTTCATTCTTCCCTTTCTGGTGTTTTTCCTCTTCTCAGTGTCACTTCCTTCTCCTCTTCACACACACAGAAAATGAGTCACATTGCGTTTTGCCAAATGCTTCTGACTTGAGAGATTTTGTCAGCACAGATCTGCTAATATCTCAGCTGTTATAGGAACAAGTACAGCCTGAAGCCTGTTTCTCATCCAAACCTTAATCCTGAGAGACACTGCCAGGCTGTGTGTTTGCAATCCAACTGTGATTCAGGATTAACCAATCACCTCTCACATCACTGACAAGCGTTGTAACAGGTTTCTCAACCTGACTGAGCACCGTTACTTCTGAGATGCTTTAATGCAGAAACATGTTTTCATAAAAAGTTCCATGAAGAAGCAGGAGGTTTCGTCACATTTCGTTGTACATGAGGGAACTATAACTTAGCAGTTGTACAACTTGTTTTATGAAAGTAGTTATAGTCCAGCTGATAGGGAAGCAGAGTCAGTGAAAGTTTTGAAAGTCCTGGAAAGGTCCTGGTGTGTTATACCAGGTCTTCACTGTCCTTACACTGGGTTTTTGGCTGCCATGTTTTTTCTTATAACATTGCAGCCTCATTGTAACCATACACTTATTTTCCTACACCCCGTCTCATGATGTCAGTGGAAATGGGACCACAGATGTGGTTTTTACTTCCACTAGAGGGCACTGTTTATATTTCTCTCTTTGCTTGCCCTGCCAATTTGTGCCCCAAATCCATGCAGCGTACAGTATTCATTATCGGCACCTGAGGAGGATGTAATGTTTTCACATGGGATAAGTGGCAACAGGAGGTTCATTCAAAACAGTTTATGCACTGACAAATATGTTGATCTATTGTCTCCTCACTGTGGTGACAGTGATGCGGCCAGAGACAAAAATCACTTTCACAAATGAACGGTCAAAAGTGTAACAAGAAACACTTGAATTCCTATGAGGCGTTGCTAATATGTCTGATTTTCAATTGTCCTATTGACTCATTGAGTCATATCAGTGAGACAGAAGAATCCTGCCTCTATCAATGACCACCGAGCTTCAGAGATACAGAAACCATTACACATGCTTTCATTTCTTCAAGATTAGGTCATTGTAACAGTCTCCCAACAGAAAACAATTCATTGACTATAAATAGTACAAACTGCAGCAGCCAGTCTACAAACAAGGACTAAGAGAAGAGATCACATGACCCCCCCTCCCCACAGATCCTGAAAAACCTGTCCCATGAACTTAGACTTGCCTCCAGAATCAGTCTTTTTTTTTTTTTTAATCCATTTTAAATCTTTCAGATGTTTTTACATTTCCTACTTGTGTTTCTGTTTTATCTTTCTTGGCATATAATGATTTGATTTAATCTAATGATGCATTTGTAATCTCTAATTTTGGTTAGTGTTTTAATAAAGATATCTCATCTCATATATTGATATAAATATATATTTATTTATATTTATATGAGATGCCAAACAGCAGCTACACAGAAGACTTAGCACTTGATTGTAATTGTCTGCTTGCACAAAAACAAATCTGTTTCCTAGATGTTGATTCTCATCATCCTCATTTTTTTGTCCTCTCAGACACACATGCCTGAGATGCGCAGCATAGCTGTTGTTTTGTCAGCCATCTTGCATGTTGGGGGTTTTATCTGCACTCACATTCACTTGACATGATGCTGCTTAAGCATAAACAAGAATTTGGCTGTTGGATAGCGGCCCACTGTATGTGAGAGATCAACTCTGCTCCTGTCCATGTGGCAGTTGTACACTGTCATGATTTTGTCCTGAACTAGTGTCCAAAGAACATCTTTACTGCCTCTGTTGTATTCCTTCATAGCTGATTGCCTTTGTGTGTGTGTGTATTTTTTTGTGTGTGTGCACAGTGGTTTCAGCGAAGCCTCAGTCTCCCAAGCTGCCAAACCGCCACTCTCGACTCAGCTCCTTTGTGGAGGTGACTGCCGATGGTCTGACCAGTGAAACCAAAAAAACAGGCAAACGCAGCGGACATCTCGAGCTGCAGTGGAATGAAGACCTCACCCTGTGAGAGCACCATCAGCCACACACTCACTTTTACACCAGACTGCGTCTTTATAATTTGTAAACTTTCTTAAACAACTATGTTGACCTAAGAAATTGAATTCATGGTTCCTACTTTCTGCTGTGTTGCTGTATGGATGGTGACGTTGGCCATGACGGAAAATATTACAACACTCTTGCAGAAGTGCTGCAACCTGACTAAGATCTAACATCAGACTAATCTGTGGGCAAAATCGTGACTGGACCAACACCACAGACCAGTATGTGATATTGTGGTAAAATTGTGCCAAGGCCTCAGTTGATTATGTGTGTGTGTGTTTGTGCTGCCTTATGTGTTACAGTAATGTAACACCTCAGAGTCATCTGGATCTGAAGCTGTGGAGTTGCCACACCCTGAGAAAGGAGCTACTGGGCAGCGCCACCATAGACCTGTTGGACACACTGCGCACACACGATGGCAAGAGTAAGGACACACAAACCATTATCTTAATAAGACACAACATAAAACAAGGTATAAACAAATGGAATGAAAACAAGAGATAAGGGTGAATTTATAGCACATAATAGAAAAGTTTGCATATTATGTCCAAAATTGGAAGAGAAGTAAATGAGTGAGATGAGGGTGAAAAAGAAAAAAGACAGAGTGGATCCCAGTTGTTCTTTCTAAAGAACCACAATCTTGGATTATTAACAAAAGCCGAGTGTCAGAGCAGGATCTGGCTTATGTCCGTGTTTTCTTCGAGCCTCTGAAGACCATGTCTGTCCTCACAGAGCCCTGGGTGCTTTATGCAAATTCAGAAAGTTCATCACCAGTACGCTGGATCAGTACAATGCAGACAAACACTCAGGGTTACAGCACATTTTGTGAGAGTTTCCCCTTAATGTGACCTGCACAGCTGGCACACAATGCACCATGTTAACACTGTCAGTGTATCTATATACAGAAACAGCAGCGAAGCATCCTTGACTTCCATGCAGCAGTGACTGTGGCATTGGTCCACTTCAAATAAGAAAACAGAAATAGAGTAACTATGTATTTTCTGGCCAATAATGGATTGTGAGGTCTTTAAACAGTAGAAAATAATACTTGAATATCTTTTATTTTACTAGATCAAGTGGAAACTGGGATATCTGTAACAAGAGTCAGTTAATGTTTCACTCGTTCTGTTTAAGACTAAAACAGACATGTTCTCTATGTGTTGCAGAGGAAAAAAACCTCCATCATTTAAAAGCAGACACATGTAACTAGTTTGCATTTAATTTTGAATGCGGTGGCTTCAAAGATGCAGTCATCCCCAGTCTCCCCGAAAGTCGACCTCAAATCAGACCATATGAGAAGGTTTAGCACCCTGCTAAAGTTTAATCTTTGTGCTGATGAAACACTCTGCCGTCTCGAGCTTCAGTCCATTTAAATGAGTCAGCCAGTGTCTCTGATATTTCTGTCAGAATAATGACAAATTCAAAGATTTGTAGATTGTAGATTTGTAGATAAATCTTTCTGTAACAAAGCAGCTGGCACTGACAACTTGATAGTTGTAGCATTGACGTCAGTTTGAGTATTTACGTCACAGTGCGACTGCAGAAAACTGGATGTTCGGGGCTTTCTTATGCTGAATATTTAAGTGTAAGGACACTAATACCAGTAGATCTACAGCAGAACTGACAGTAAAGCTAAACCTGTATAATGCACGGTTGCAATAACTATTGTTCTTGGCCAAGTGAGTGAAACACAAATGACCAGTGAATACAACAATGAGCTGTCGCCCCTGGAAGTTGTTATGGTCAGTGAACTTATTACTGCTTATTTACAATTGCAGCAGTGTGGGAGAAACCCTGCTGAATGTCAGCCCAATATTTGCTTACTGTGTCTGACAAGTGCTGAACAAGTCGTGTGCACTGTTGGTTTTTGTGAAAACACTGAGAACAGAGAGAATGAACCAAAACAGTATAATATGCACACAGGTAATAAATGATCAGGAGCTCGATGCTGCAGGGAGCTCTGGATTTGGAAGATGATTCTGGACCCCCATCACATTTTTTCATTGTTATTTGATCTATCATTATTCTAAAACTACAAATTATAGCTAGGAGGAAAGGTCTGACCATAGAATAAGTAACCTATTGCCAAGCGTTCAGTGTCATCTCTCAGTACTTGACAGTTTTCTGCTCTTGGTGCAGTGGAACAATTTAGTCAGTCATCTATGGGACAGTTCTCACTTCTTGACACACAAGTGTCACATCTGCTTCTGAAACCACTATAAAGTAAAGCAATAAAGTCGAGCAGTCTGTGTCTCTGTGTCTCTATCACTGCTCCTCCCCCTCTAGTGGAGAACGTCCAGCTCAGTCTGGTGCTGCAGACAGAGAACAAAGGCTTGGTTGTAGCAGGAGGAGAGCTCAACGTCTGTCTGGACGGCATGGCTGTTGATCTGGGCTCACTGCCCAATGGCAGCACGGCAGCAGACAGTGAGTCCCGCCTTCACACGCGCGCGCGCACACACACACACACACACACACACACAATCATGCAGAAATGGAGGTAATAACACAGAGAAGCTCTCACATGAACGAAATGGGTACAGCCATATCAGTACTGTATACTGTAGTTAAGAACTTTAGGGTGGTGATTTAAATGTTTTTTGATATGATGACATGTGAGGGCAAATAGATATTTAAATAAAATCTAGGTTGTGATATTGAGGGGAAAAAAGCCATTATATAATACATACTATTATAATTAAGAAATTAAATTTTGGAGAAAAAAACAAACAAAAAATTCATAGGAATATTACAGACCACCAGTAATACTGATGTGTAAAAGGAGAGTTATTGCAGCCTGGGTAAAGTAGGCTCAGACCCAGATGTTGTAAATGAGACTTAGTGGAAAAAAGCACAGGCTTAAAGAAGAGAAGGTGAAATATATTGAGGGATATAAGGAAGAAAGAAAGAAGAAAGAAAAGTGAGTCAAATTGTGGATGAATTGTTGAATGCGGAAATTTCAAAACAAAAATAACATACATGACATCTGTAGTAAACACATCAGTATGTAGATAAATGCATGGGAAAATATACTGGCACTCAGTCTATAGCTCTGCTAAAATGAGACACTTTCCTCTGCCTGTATTCTGGTCTGGATTTACACAAAAAAAACCAAAGTATTTCTTATCCAAACTGAGAAATTGCTGAAAAATGCTGTGTTACAATTTGTTATTGAAGATGAAGGAACATAAAAAGCCCTGTATCTGTCCCTTTAACTCGATTTATACCTATATTTAGTGGGTTCTTCCCTGGACTTCGCCCCATCTCTTCACTGAGGTTGGTGAAATCAGTCCACCAACACACGAATCACCAAACAGACACAGCTGAACACATGACTGACGGAGGTCACTTAGGTCAAGAGCAGTTTCTCAGTTTGTGACAAATCTGACTTTCGTTTTTCATACGTGAGATAAATCAAAGTTAACATTCACACTCAGTTTTCCCACAAAAATCTAGACAGAGAATACACCACAGCGTCTTCTCCCCCTCTCACTCTTTCCCTTCCTGTCTTTCTTAAAGCTTTGTTAATATTGCCAACAACCACACACACATGCATGTGTTTGTAAAGTAAGATGTTTATGTGTCTGTCCACCATGGTAATGAGCTTTTTCCTCTGCTTGGGGAAAAAAACCAGAGGTTTTCTCTCTCACTCTGTGTAAATGACAGTTTTCCAAAGTCGCTTGTTTCCCACACAGCTTTGAACTAATGGGGTTTGGTCTTTCTTCTATGCTAGTGTGTTATTTACGTTGTGACAGAATAGTAGAATATTGTTCTGTTTTTCTTTGATATGTGAAAGCAGGATTTAAAAAAAAATATTTCTAATGTTACGTTCATGTCAAAAAACTCAGCTCACTCTGGCTGGCTGATGGATAGATGAGGTTGATATAAAGGAGAGACAGGATGAATATTACACAGTGATGTTCTCCAAGCTCGTATAACACGAGCAGCGCTTACTTATTATCAGACCAGTGAAATATTGTGTGGATGTATCATAGTTCTGTGGTGTTTTGCCTGAGATTCTGTTTTGGATTGCAATAAGCAAATTCATTGAGGTGGCTTTTTTTTTCTTTTTTTTTTTTAAAGAACAAGTTGTGTCATTTCCATAAATGTGTGTCTCTGTGTTACAGTAGTTATTAAAACATGTGCAGGACATATTGTACCAACAGAACAAGCCAAGAGTCAGAGTGAGAACATCACAGAAAATCCATCTGATTGATGATCCAGCTGAAATCCAGATGATTGTTTGACCGTATGTTCTAAAGATGGAATTGAATTATTAAGACAAATTACTAAATAGATCTGCACCTACATATTAAGAGGAGCAATGCAAGTTTATATTGCTGTGTTTCATCTGTCAGCTTCAGTTTTTCCACATTTATTCACAAATGTCTGTGACATTATCTCTGATAGTGACATTCACAGATTATTCCCACATTGTTATTAGTATCTGTCAGCGACAATGTCTAAAGGTCTAAGTGTTCAGTTACATTTAATTATGTTCATGGGGCATAGGATTTTTTTTTTTCTTTTTTCTTTTTTTTCACTTAAATGACATGAGAATATAAGAAGGTAGATCTCCTGAGACACTTGAAACTGACTTTTTATAGTATCTCCTTGTTTATTTAACTGATTTATTTTCTTTGTGGAGATAAAAAGATACATTTTTGTTGAGTTCTCACAAGGATATTGACAGAACAGCACATCAAGAACAAAACACAGCAACACACCCACAATGATCCATTTTCCCCAGTTCTTTTGAAACATAAGATATGTCAAGTTTTCCATGATGAAAATGTCATGGACGTTTTCCAGTCTCTGTTCCTGATGTGTAGCATTTGCATTCAGCCAATTTCTTTTAACAGCTCTCTTAACTTGTTGCGAGTACTAACTGCTCAGGTAGAGATCTTCTTTCACCACAGCACCTTCAGTGTTCCCAGGATGCATCACAGGATCAAATGACTAAGTAAAATCAAAGAGATGTCACGTTCACCAGAATGGGATGAACAACATATGATCATTAGTTGTAGCTGGGGTGGAGGCATAAAAATGTAGGCAGTAGCTCTGTAATACCTTGAGGGGACTTCTTCAACTTTGTCACTCACCTGGGCTCAGGGACAGAGTGAGAAAGCCGCAAAGTGAAAGATGGCACAGCAGTAGCACCCTTCTGTACTCAAGTTAGTATTAGCACATATTTATTCATTTAAATTCTAGATTTTGGATGAAGTTTTAGTCCTGTGTGGGAAATTTCTCTTCCTTGCCAAGAACAGCATGTCAAGAATACTGTTAAACAAAAGTCACTTAATACTAGCAGAAAATATTGACTTATCACCAACTTATATTCGCTGAACTTTAACATTGACATTAGAGTACATTTATTCTCAATGTGCATGTGCTAGTATTCCCAAACCAATATAAAGCCATTTCACAGCCCTCAGAGGAAGAATCTCCAACCCTCCACAGATTTATTGACTCTTGGTCAGCAGTATTTTCCGCTTCTAGGTGCTACGCTAACATTTTAGCTTCCTTTATGGTTTGGAAGCAAAGACTAGGTGTCTTAATAACAAATGCACAATTATTAAGCTGCTCTTAATACCATAGCCAGGTCCATGTATCCATCTCCTCTCTATGCTACACACATACACACACATATACACATACACGTATACACACACACACACACACAAGGCTTTTCATAGAGCGCCACACAGAGCACGCAGTGTAGTCCACTGAATGAACACAGGACCAGCAGTAAGGGCCAAGGCCTGCCACAGCATGGGCTGTGTAAATGTGTGTGACTGTTTAGATGTGAAGAAAGGTTAAGAGGAGGTGTGCTGTGTATATTTGTGTGTGTTTGCTGTTGGATCACATGGCTTCACAAGCATAGCAAGATGAGAAGATTCCTGTAATTGGGGACGTTTTGCAAGTCTTCACTTAAGAAATAGGCAAGCTTAAACAAACATAACATAAACAAACTTTTGTCAGAGATTATGTCTAACTCCCTCCGTTTGATATGTAGAGTGGGTCAATCCTATGTATGAAGCCTTGTTACTGATGATTTCTCTCTCTCTGCTCACTATGTTTTATGTTTAGTTCTTCCTTTGCCTCCTTTAGTGACAGTGATACATGTATTGAAAATAGTTTATCTGCTGTGATGGAGGTGAGGCTCAGTGTATTGGAAGCGCTCCTCCCCTTCCCTGTAGTTCATGAGCAGCCAGGAAACCAGAGCAGCTCAGTAGAGCATTGCTCAGCGCATCAGTCAGTCAGAAAGTCAGACAGCATCAGTATGTTAAATCACTCAGTCAAGTAAAACACATTTTCACTGTTTTCACAATATATATATTTTCATTTTAAGTGTTTGCAGTGTCAGTAAAAGGCCATTGATCGCCCAGACCATGTTAACACAACTGCTAACACTGTCAGCAGCTGCCAGACACAAGCATTTTTTACACACTTAAAAATGGAGAGGGAAACTTTCAAGTTTAGAACATAGAAGAGAGAGTACAGTAAGTTTCAATATGTGTGAAGGTCAAAGGTCAGTATACACTAAGAAGGGCCCGGCCTCCACCTGTTGTTAGAGGTTCTCTTAAAAATCCACACACACAGATAAAGAGTACTTTTGTCTAATTTGTTTCAGCAAATTGCGTAATTGGGTCTGATTGCTTTAAGCTCAGCAGTACAATTGCTCCTCTGATCCCAAAACAGTGTGAAGGGCAGCACAGGCTTTCCTCTCCTGGCTTGGAGGGGCAGGGATGACTGAGAGTGTGTTTGTATGTGGATGTGTATACAGTGAAGTATAGAAAGTGTTGAAATACATTTTTTTCTTCACTCATTTCCCCAAATTGACAAAACTGTTGCCGTGACATTGGCAGAAGTATTCAGACACTTTCCACAGGACTTAGCTGAGGCTTCTTTGTCAGTGATTAAGCCACCAGTCTTCTTGGGTATGATACAACAAGCTGCGCACATCTGGATTTGGAGATTTTTCTGCTGTTCCTCTCTGCAGATCCTCTCAGGCTCTGTCAGGTTGGATTGAGACTGTGGTGAACAGACATTTTTTTTTTAATCTTATTGAGTTTGATGTCTTCAGCTTAATCCACTGAACTCAGCGCAGCTAGTGTTGTTGTAAAACTTGCATATGAATCAAAATCCTGCCTGGAATGAAATGTGTTGGCTCAGCAGCTTTAGTGAACTTGCCACATTTTATTCTATGTCTAGTGTTTAAGTGTTGTATCAAACTGGTAGACTTGAATACAGCTTGACATTTCTGCCACTGCATTGCTAATGCTAAGTTACTTGTGCATTTACATTCTGATCCCTTTTTCACAGTTGATGTAAATTATTGGGATGAAGGTCAATCCCTGATTATTTGAAAATTGCCTATCCAATCCAATACTTGAGCTCATGATTGGGACATCCTCTAATCTCTGTTTGGGTCACTCATGTACATTTACAGTACTGTCCTTCAGACTCTTCTGTTAGCTATGTGTCAGGTCATCGTTCTGTGAGGGTGAACCTGCAACCCAGAGATTTTGAGCTCTGCTGAATTCTTTCAGTTACACTGTCTGTGTACTTTTCTCCCATCAGTTTCAACTCCAACCAGTCTTCTTGTCCCTGTTGCTGAAAACACCCCCACAGCCTGATGCCACCATGCCTCACTGTTGGGATGTTGTTGGTCAGATGATGAGTGGTGGGGACCAAACAGTTCAATCTTGGTTTCCTCAGAGCAGAGAGTGTAGTTTCTGTCTGTCGGGTCCTCTGCTTTTTTGCAAACTCAAGGCAGCTTGCATGTGTCTTTCAGTGAGGAGAGGCTCCCGCTACGTCGACACTACTAAACACCATTGTCAAATGGAAAAAAATCTCTTCTGGCTCTATGTCAGAAACAATCTTCAAGTACACTACCACACCTGAAAACACATGTATCTGAATATTCAGGGAGACAGCTTTAGTGTTAAAGTACAGAATTTAACTGAATGAGCTTCAGCTAAGAAAACAAGGTTAGTGATGCTTGTAGTTGATTATCCACAATGTATTCACCACTGGTAGTTGAGTGTGTGCAGGTATATGTGAGCTGCCTGAATATATAAAGCTTTGAGTGTGTTACCCTCTGCTGCTGTTAAGGTGCTCTGTTTTCTTGCTCTGAACGCACCTCCTGTTCGTTTTTAACTCATTTCCCCTGGCAGCGTTTTCTGACCAGCGTGTGTGTTCATGCGTACACACACACACAAACACACACAAATAAACCCTTGTATTAAATCAAGAGTGGTGTGGGGCAGCAGAGGAGAAAGATTTTTCTGGGAATATTGGCACACTCACTTGTTGACTGTAACAGACAGAAAGACAGTAAGTAGTTCCAAAGACAGGGTCACTTCTGAATCAAAGAGGTTATTTCTGGTTAGAAATCAATTTGATCCAGCTCAATAGACTTTTTTTGTCTGTAGCAAAACATTTAAGAGGCCCATAGCATAGACACAAGAAATACTACAAAGAACACATAAGTCGCATGAAATGAACTGTACATGTTTAGAAGAAAGAGAATAAAAAGACAAAGACATTAAATTTAATTAATAACAGCGATTCATCATCAAAATAAGAAGTATATACACTACTCACAAAAAGTTAGGGATATTTGACTTTTGGGAAAAATGTAAAAAAAAAGTTCATGCTACAGTGATATTATATCATGAAAGTATAAGGCATTTAGTGTAATTTCAACTCAAGTTCACCTGTAAAGGTTATAGTGTGTTTTAGGTGCATTCTGAAAATTCACCCAAAAGCCCAATATCCCTAACTTTTTGTGAGCGCTGTATTTTAAGATGTGTTAGTTTAAGTAATTGAAATAATAAAAGATCAAGAATATGAATAGAAACAATCAATAGAATAAAAATAAAAAGGAATAAAAACATAAAAAATACAGCAGTAATAAATGAAAGAAACGAGCAGGAATGAAAGATGAGCGTTCAATCTGTAAAAACAACAAAATGCAACGAATACAGATAAAAGTATTGGCTCCCCAGTGTCAGAATGTGCTGCTTCTCTGTTTAACGTCATTATAAACTGAGTGTCTTTGGGTTTAGCCCATTACCCAGACAAAACAAGTAAGATGACATCACCTTTGGCTATTTTAAATATTTTATAAAATATTTTTATGGATTTATTAATTAAAACAGTAATTTATTAGTGGGGACAATGTTCCACCACAGTATTTGCTCAGAACAGTTTCCAGGCATCCACCGCAGCTGCTGAACTGAAATGTGTTCGCTTCTGTTTTTACTGTCGTCAAATAGTTGTGTTTTTGTTGAGATGTTTTTGTGTGTCTTCAGATGGCTGGAAAATCTGTTTTACACACTTACGTACACACATACATGCACATGCACACAGACACACACCGGACCAGCAATTAGCCTTGTGCCATTAAGACGGAGGGGTGGGGGGTGGGGGTGATGAACTCAGTGAGCAGTCTATGACAAAATGGTTTCTCCTCAAGACCACTGTTTATTTTTCTGTATGTCCATCAGGTCTGCCCACAAGAAGCCCTTTCATAGCCACAAAACAGCACTCTGTGTGTGTGTGAGGGAGTGAGAGAGTCAGTGAGAGATTACCTGTTTGCTTTACTTTAGATAGCAGGATATATATGTGTGTAAACATGGACATGGTGAGGCTGCTGTGCCTCTGGTGTGAGCGTCTTACACACAGGAAGGTGCTGCATTTGTGTGTATAAAGGAGAAAGTGAGTGTTAATGAAAAGCATGTTATAGGCCTGTGGTTTTCAGTCACAGTTGGGACTGAACATATAGTCACACATTCCTTCACACCACCAGGACCACATACCACAGACACACACACAAGCACAGACTGCACAGTACGTCTAAGGATGAATGGGCTCTATTAAACCACCTACTGTACTTCCATTGCCACATGTTTCGAGTCTGTATGGATTTGATTATTCTGGAGATTTTTTTTTTTACCGGCTTAAGCTACCCTGTGAGCGCTAACACAGCTATGGAGAGGATGAGTAACCTCAGCGCTCTTTAACATGTGACAGTGAAAGAGTCTTGAACTGCTGCTGCTGCGTTGTTTTAATTCTTTAAAGGGTCAGCCACAGGGAGCACTGATGTGATGTCACATCAGGTGAACGAAGTAAGGAGTCTGGTGACCAAGAGTAAAGATGTGATGAAGCAGATATCATCGCAGACATCTGGAGGAGACTGATTTCTTTATTTACCTGAAAATAGAGAATAACAATTTTCATTGTTATTCATTCTTAGCCGATCTTCTTCTTTTGTTCTCAACTTCTCTCAATCTTCTTTTGTTCTCAGTCATTCTCTCCCATTTTTCAGAGTTAAAAAATAACATTTCTTTCTTCTCCAAATATTCATTCAGCAACCGATACCAATTGTAACCAATACTCAATCAGTCAGTGAGTTTCTATAGTAACACTACAACACACAACAACAGTAACACTACAGTAACACTACTAACACACAACACAACAAAAGCACAGACTAAGTTAGCTTTCTGAACTCTGAGTCTTTGAACTTTATGAACAGCAGTGTTTCTGCCTATTTCTGAAAAGACAAAGAACCACGGCTCAGCTCATCTCTATATAGGTGTGGGTGTGATTGTTTGAAAGTCTCGTCTGATATCAGCTCATATGTTTTGTTATTTCTCAGTCAGTCTCTTTGCCCCTCAGTCTCCTTTCATTGCCCTCTCATTGACAGGTGGTTATACCTGTTTATATCCGTCTTATGTGTCTTTGCAGAGATACTTCAGTCAGACAGACCCAACCTTCGGAGAACACAGAGTGAGGAGACTCCCAGTGCTGCTGGATCCCAGGCCAGGTTGGTGCAGTACACCCACACACACGCTGTAAAGGAACATGTTTGTTTGATACAAAACCCAATAAAAATCACATCATTATTTTTTTTGCAAAAACAACCATTTCAGCTGATCAGTGATATCTGCCAAAAGTAATCACAATATGACTTTTTTTTGCATCATTCCAGGTGGCTTTGATTTTAAGCATTTCAATCATCTTATACTTTGTGCAGTTTCCATGATCCAGTGAGTGAGTTTGAGGCTGAATAAAATGAGATGCTTTCAGTCCCAGCCTCATGTGACCTTGGTTTGTGTGGCTCACCATGTAGATTATGTCTGAGAAATGATAGAGGTGTAGTTAAAAGCCCCCATGTACAGTAGTAGTAGATCTCCATGTGTAGTGTGATTATAAAGCAGGTCTAGGTTAATACTATGTTAATACAGTGAAAGTATTAAAGCCTCAGTCCACAGAGAAATGCAAACAGCCTGTATTCACAAACCGAGCCTTCCTGTGACCTTTGTGATATCACAACAAGCAGCAGTCACCACCCTCAGACATGCCCCAAACCCTCCCCACCTGATCTACCAACCAGCGACCACACTCAGCCAAAAAGAAAAAAGATCTGAAAACATTGTAAACAAGAGATTTTATTCACAAGATTAATATTTTTTAATTTAAAAAATGATTTAAAAAATTAGTAAGTAATAAAGTAATGAATAAATTTGCAAGAATTTTCAAAATACGTATTCTTACTTGGTCATTAGGAGTTACTGAGTGTAAATTTCAAAGAGAAACAATTTTATCTGTTGATTAACCAGATTAACCACACAGTTAAAGAAAAACAAAGTGAAGGGGCCTGTGGACTTTCTGTATAGGATGAGGCTGGAGTGACTTGGAGCTGAGGCCTCAACCCACTTACCACACATGGACACGCATGGAAAAAGCAGCTTCCTAGGCATCTAAATCAAACACAGTTCATCACACTGCTTATTTCAAATCTCTAGACGTTGCGGTAAAATAATAAGAGTAATAGCGCAATAATAAACTTGCATAACCTTTTTCTAAAACACTGTTTGCAAAGCGCTTATGAAAACCATAAGACCCAAGGCATAACAGTAATCAAAATAAATGGGAGAAAAGAATGGAGTGCAGGAAGTCTGTGCCAGTAGTGTCGGTTGAAGCACTTGTGCAGAGTGCCAGCGTGTTATTCCCCCTGAATGTGGTTTCAGATGGATAATAAATAGTAGAGCGGCCTGCATTCATTTCAAAGCTTTGCGGCATGGCTGCATGGGGTCAGATGGTATTTCCCTCTAAACATTGTAGGGGGGCATTAAACACAGTTAAGCCAAGAGCCCAAACCACGGCTGTCATGCAGAAGCAGTCAACATCTTCATCCAGAGCAGACACCACAGACAGGGGAGAGGAGATTTCTCTTCTTCTGCCATGAGGGCACACACATTCATGACACTGTACACATACACACACACACACACACTCACACGTGCGTGCATGCATTTTAATTTCAATTGCGTCTTCCTTCCTCCTGCTTCTTCTCCTTCTTGTGGTGAATAAACAACTGCACCACAGCGCAGCCCTAAATCCGGTTTTCTGTTAATGGCCATTCCTCAGTCCTGTGGAGGGAGAGCCAACATGTTTATCTCCGTATAAAAGTTCTTGTCGGAAAAGCAAAGTTATATTTAGTGTTTGGAAAATATGAGGACCTTCATAGAGGAGAGGTAGCCAACTTCAACACCTCTGTGTGTGTTTTCGTGTGCTGCATTCACCCATGTACACACTGGTACGTGTGCCAGGCCTGTTCCCCTGAGTCAGGAGCAACAATAGGTCTGATCCTTAATTGTGAAAACGAAGCTGAGCGGTGATCCACAGCAACCAAGCAGAAAAGACAGTCAAAGAACAAAAAGCAAATCTTAATGTTTCTTTGTCTCACCTCTCCCCCCTCCTGTCTTTCCTCCTCATCGCCTTCTCTTTCAACCCCCCCCCCCCACACACACACACAACCACGTACACACACATGCACCCCCCCCTTCATCTGCTCCACATCCTGTTCCCTCTGTTTCTCTTTCTGTTCGCAGGAGTAACAGGCACTCAGTGGGAGGTTCACAGAGTGGCTCCCCAGGGTGCTCCAGAGGGGGGTTTCTGACTAATGGGGAGCTGACTGAGGAGCTGATCCCTGGGCCGGGCTCCTCTGGTCACCACCAGTCCACCAAAAGTCTAGGAAGCCCAGGAAACAGTGCAGGTATATGAGACACATTATCAGCTGCTGGCAGTAGTTTTTCTCAAAGGGAGCTAAATGTTGTTCTGACTGCTGCAAACAACCACTTTACAGCAGATGTGCTGAGTTCATTCATTCAGCTTTCTGTCAAGATCACACTGACTTTGAGAACTTAAAGAGGAACTACTATATGCAAGATATGCACCTTACTTAAACAGCTTCAAAGTAACTGTGATGGTTAAATGGCTTGTTACGGGGAGAATGGAGGCTCTCTGCCTTCCTCCTAGGGTCTCTTGGCCGAAAACCAACCCTGCAAGATCAGCCACTCTGACCCGATGTCGGGCACTACAACACAAATACGCCTGAATTGTATTCGATACACTGTCAAAGTTGATGAACTTGAAATAGGGAAATCATACAAGAAATTATAAGTGGTGTCAGTTAAGTTTAGATTCCTCAATTAAATGCTTATTTGAATTAATTGAAGTTTAACTTTGAGAAATTGGATGAGAACCAATCAAACACATGGTTTCATTAAGAAAGACTCAGCATGTGAATAAACATAGCAGACTGGTGCTGTTCAGTGTTTCCTCTAGGTTTTTTTTTAAGATGTGGCGGCAGGACCCTGAGCCCTGCCTGAGCTTATGGGCTATAATAACCTCGTTGACGTTGTTTATCGATAAACCGAGCGCCGTCTAGCGGATTGAGACACTTGAGGAATTTTACAAAGTGACAGTAACTGGTAGATTATTATTGTGCATCTACTCTGACCAAATTCTGAAGTAGTGGCGGTGATAATTAAGGCGTAGCCGGCCACCACAACTAAATGTATATAGCGGAAACCCTGGTTGTTAATTAACTTATTCACAATTGAATGTAACACAGATGAGTTTTTCGTCTGTAATTGATTTGCTTTGTAAAATAGTTTCTGCATTTATCCTGTCTGTGACACTTTGGGCATACAGTGGTGGAAGCTAATACATCTGAGGCCTCTGCAGCAGTTTGTTTGTTTACTGTTTGTCCTCCATGTTTTTAGAGCTCAGACCTCCTCAGTAGCACACGAGTACAGTGAATTAGTTGTGCTGAAAAATCCACATCACCACATCAGTTGATCCTGACATCCTGGTTTGTCCCCATCTTTTCCATTTCTCCTCTCAGACAAAGTTGAGTTGACGTCAAATGGGCTGGAGAACAGTCGAGGGGGCATGGCCCGTCACACACCTCCTCCACCCTCTCCATCAGGCCGCTCTCCCTCTGCCAACAGCAGCAACAGTAGCCCCTCTGCAGGTCAGGACAGCGTGGGTTCGGCCACCCCTGCGGCGTCCGGGCCAAACGCCACCTCCAGTACAGAGCAGGCCAGCAGCAGTGCCACAACAGAGTCCACCACAGACTCACTCCCGGCAGGGTAAGAGACAGTGCATCACAACAGCTCACATTCACTCTATGATTGATAATTTATTTTAAAGCAAAATCTTTACAGGGTGAGTAGCAGCAGCTCCGCACAGCAGATGATTGGCTCACTCAGTAATCGTGTGCTTTGAATTTTTTATTTTTTTTTTTACTGGATTCTTCATTAGTATCTTGTTTTCTGATGTTTTCATCTACAGTATTTTCACTGTTACAGAAAGTGTGCTCTGTCTTTTTAGAAGTCATCTCCAATGTTAGAATGACAGTCCCCACCGGCCTCCACTGCTGTGCCCTGTGAGCCAAAAGACAAATAGAGAATGACCTTGTAAATTTCATCTATTATTATGAAAATATATGGTCTCTACACAATCACACAATCAACATATTAAAACAATCAAACATCAAAATATAAAAAATGTACAGTAAAATAACTTTTTATAGAATAAAAATATACATTACTTTATAGATACACTGCAGCTGCTGGTTTGCATTAATCCATGATATAAAAATCTTACAGATTTATTTTAGTGCATGGGTTTGTAACTGGCTTCTCTCCCGTTCTCAGTTCAGGTCCAGTGAGCCTTATTTATGAGAATGACAACAAGATTTGTTGGCAAAGTAAAACATAAGCATAAAAGCTCCAAAGATAGATATATGTAATAAATAATTACAAGGCTGTTGATGTTACTACAGTTAGTGGATGATTGCAGGTGATTAAGACAAACATGTATTTAGAGAGCTGCTGTTTCCCCTCTGGGTTCATGGCATCAATACTGGGCTCTGTCCGTGTTGGTCACTGCTACACCCCGAGCAGGTGGTGTGGGTCCCTGTCCTCTCTAAATAAAACTCTTAAATGTTCTAATGAGGAGAACGGTTCACTTGTAATCAGATGAGTTATACTTCTCTCTTTTTCACTGCGTCTGTTCAGCTGGGAGCAGAGGGTGTTGCCCCATGGCAGAGTCTACTACGTCGACCACAACACCAAAACCACAACCTGGGAGAGACCGCTGCCGCCAGGGTAGGCCTCTGCACATGTCATGTGTTTTTGTGTTGCTGCATCAGTTAGAGTGAGGCTGACTGATTGTATTGTGTACATTAACACCACAGCTCTTTGCTGTTCCTCGTTCATAATATTTTTTGCAGTTTATCAACTGCAATGTGGGCAGTCTGCTTCCTGGTTACACTGGCTCTCACATGCCCAGTGCACATGTTTGCTCAGCTATGTCTATGTTTTCAGGTAGTGTGGATGCAGATCATTTCTGATATAGAGCTTAACACATCTGGATGCAGATCTGCAGTAGTGCGGACATAGCATGAACTCCTGACCCCCGCTGCAAGAGAAACCTCCACAAAATGAGTAATAGTGGAGCTGATGAGCTACATTATAAAAATGTCAGCCTACATTACACCTGCAGTTTACCTTCACATCAAACATCGGAATGAGGGGAATGTGATCTCACTGACTTTGACTGTAGCATGATGGTTAGTCACATGGTTAGTCACATGATTTGTGAGTTTTTATGAAACTGAAGATTTTTCCTTTTTTGCTGAGAATGGAGCCAAAAACAAAACCATGAGCAGCAGCTCTGTGGAGGAAACCCTTTGTCTCAATAGTGCTCCATTGTTTGGGGGGAGGGGCTCTTAGTCGAAAAAGTTAACACAATTTACCCCAAAGACACATTTGTATGATTGTCTCATAACTGTCTACAAACCAGCTCTCTTGTGGTATTCATACTTTGACAGGTTAGATAGAAGCACAGCAACATGTCAGAGTTCATCAAAGTTAATGTCAGTGTTCAGTTTTAAATGCGGCTCTGACTGTATCTGTAGCTGTTGACATTGATGGACACTTGTAGCTTTAGTATAGAAATGTGTCCAGGATTGTTCACATTCTCGTCAGCTGCTGCTTGTTCATATGTTTTGTGTTGGTTATAACAACACACATTGTAATTGGTCCTGAATCATAGATTTAATTGTACTCTCTCTTTTTTGTGCTGAGTTGCCATAATTACAACGCATTTCTCTCCCTCTCTTTGTGCAGAGCGTTATGAGAGTAGAGCAGCCGTGCCAGAGTCCAGCCCTTTTTATGACATTTTTACTTGAACCAATTATTTATTGATACTCACAGTGTGTGTGACTGGGTGACAGAGAGAAAGAGAGGCTGTTTTTAGGAAAAGGTCACCCCCACTTCTCCCCAAACCTCCAACCCCCATCTCAGTTTTTCCATACAAGGAATGAGAGCATGGGGGCCCAGAGAACAGAAGTCCTTTCTTAGCCGCCACATGTACTTCCATCCACCACTATGTTGGCTGCTGGCCGGTGGCCCTTCAGAGGATCAATTAGCAGGCTAATGCCACACTACTAGCACTCCAGATGTACACACCAGGAACTGTTTAGAGGTTGTGGGGGGGTAGGGAGTGGTTTGGAAGCTGAAATAAAGAAAGACATCCTAAAGCCTGGCCTAAAAGAGAGCTTCTGTCCTACTGCTCTTTATCAAATAGACTGTAGACTCTGGAACTTGTCATCACAAGCTCAGCTGCTCTGGTTTTTAAGTTGCAAGAATTTGTAAGAAGTTTGTTGTAGTCTAACAGTAGAAGGATCTTTTTAAAGAAGAAGGATCCTGTGTTTACACAAATCTGTTACTGTCGGCATCATATGTCAACAAAGTTAAACAACAGTAACTAGTAAGTAAATGAACATTGTGTATTTGTATTCAGCATTGAATTTCAAAACATGGCTACATTTTGACTGAACTGTTCCATTTTGAGCAATTATTTTTTCTTTTCTGAGGCCAAAGCAGTGCTCCACAGAAATAAGCTTATGTACAAAGCTGTGATCAATACTGACTGCAGTCTTTCCAATACTGTCTGGTTGTTGATGCTGTTGCTGATGGTAGTGTGTTTTAATGTGGCCAAGCCACAATCATTCATTTTGTGTCTGATACTTATGCTTAACAAACCCCTGCCTTACTAAACAGGCCTTTCACAATTCAGCCCAGGCTCAAACCACTAATGACAAGCGAAACATATTCAGTGTGTCCTGTGCAGGAAGCCTCCAGAGATGATCGCATTTGCCTTAACTACTTTTTCAAGGACAACTAAAAACATGATATTTTTTCTATGCATTATAGATCTGTTTACTTTGATCAGTAGAATGAGAAATTGTGATAAACCCTCATAGCCAGAGTAAGTAGACATTTCAGTAGTGAAATATACCCAGTGAAGTAAGAAGAGTTTCATCTGACAAAATCTTATTGACCATTACAGCTGAAAATCAGGATTCTTATATTGAAATAAATGTCTTTCGTATCCAAGCCTTTGCCAAATGAGTTCTCATCAGCCACTCAGCATTAGCTAAACCTCTCTGTACTTTGTTAGGTTATATAAACTGTTTTAAAGATGGTGTCTGTGGTGCCATTTGGTGCAGAGGCACAAATAGACTGTATCATGATTATCATGGTCTAAGAAAATACCTTAACATTCACTTTGAAACCGTCTTTCAACTTTATAAAATCATACATGTCATGTCAAGGCAATAGCTATTGTTTCAGTCTCCAGTGTAATAATTGTTTTGCAAACATTATTAATACTAATATATTCAGGTTGAACAGATACATTTTATTATTGGGGGTCACAGTACAGCCTCACACATGAAAAGTGAGTGTGTCCTTCCAGCAACAGAGTAGGAGTAGGGCAGGACTAAGTACGGTAAGTTTGGCATCACACATTTTTTTTCCACTATTTTGGAGTTCTGCAGTAAAGCAGATTTCCCTTTTTTTTTTGTCAAACCCAGTTCTAGTAGAAAAGTAAATTCATGGTATCTGCTGTCAGCCACAGTGATAAATGAATGGACTGACCAAAGGAAGAGCTAGAATGAAGTATTCATCTGGGCAGTTGGTGAAGAAGCAGTACACTACTAGTTTTAAGAAATACATGGAGGTAGATGATGACACGACTGGTACAAAGAGTTAAAGTCAGATAGCAGAACTAAGTAGAGACTCTCTGACAGGCCGCTGTGGGTTCTGGGATTTTCCCTGGCTCCAGTAAATAACTAGCTAGTGCTAATATCAGAGGGAACCATGTTTTTCCTGCCTTTTAAAGGAAGCTCAGAGGCACAGTGGTCAGAGAGACTATCCTTCAAGCAAATAACTCCCTGTGTTTGTAATAATCCACAATGCTGAAGTGTCCTTGAACAAGCTACTGAAACCTCCTAGCTTCTGGGATGCGGAACTGTCACTGAGACTGATTTCTGACCACAAGAGAAAAGATCTTTTCCCGTAAGAAGGCAACAAAGTATCATCCCTATTTAAATCCTTACATCGGCTGTCCTAGTTAGCTGTCATTCCTGAGTAAAAACACTTCAGGGTGATCATGTGGGCTCAGTTCTCCAAGAGACACCGATGCTAAATATGTAAGCATGATGCTTAAAAAGCCTTCAAGCAAAAAAGCTTGAGGTTTTGACCATAGAAATGTCCTTTACATTACATACTGTGGGCTCTGAGCCCATTTTTCCATAAGAGTAAATGACTCCTTAGGGACAGTGCATAATGCCCATTTAGGTTAAGTCAGAGTAAAAGCATCATTGGAGCTGGTTAACATCTGTGTTCATGTCTATGCACATCCTGGTAAAAGGTTGCATGGATCACGGTGTCCATGGCAGTAGATCACAGAAAGAGCTGCTGGGAGAAAACAGTCTCAAAAGCTAGTACAGCCAAGGCTGTGTTTACATTCTGCCCAGTGTCAGCTACTGTGCTCACATATACAGTATTTTAATACAGCTGAATTCGCTGTGGAGCTGTTCTCATTAACACGTTTCTCTGTTCCTGTGTATCCTGTGATAACAGCGACATCATCTGACATCACCAAATACAACGGTTAAAGACAAAGACGCAATGTCAACAACTATATTTTCTCATGAAAAGATCACACAGGGAGTTAGTAGCTCAGTCATGTCTCTGTTAGCCGCTGCGTGGTCAGCACAATGAGATGTGCTTGTGGATAGTAAACAGAAACAAACACAAAGGAAATGCTGACATGTCGTCTACACAAAGTAGATAAGACTTGTCCAAAAAGTCCCTCAATTTGTTGCTCGGTGCTTTAAAAAAAAAAAAAAAGTGGATAAGGAGTGTCAAAAGGCACAACAAAGAGGCTAAATCATCAACTCTGCTCGTCTGTCTCAAATGATTTTAAGTAAAAACCAGTGGAATAACTTCAGCCTACAAGTGTAAATTCAAACCACCAATTCAAGCCACTTGCCTCAGTCAGTCAGCATTAGTGTTGATGAGGCTGGCCCAGCCAGAAAGAACATCACCACACCTGAGGTTTTCTTAATGGCACCATGACCCTCCATCAGCGCTGAAATGTTTTTTTACGGACTGATGAAACAGTTGAAAACAGTTGAGGAAGAACATGCAGCTCTGTTTGTGGTGTAAGAAGCCGCTTCTGTGAAGCTGGGCAGCGTCAGGATTGAGAACAGGGAAACTCAATGAGCGGTAAAGGCAGAGTGTCATTTCCTGTGAACTTCTTGTGGATAGATACACAATTAAAATATTTGGAAGTGACGCCAACAGAGATAACCACCACTCAGAGTAGAAGTTATAGGATGTGAATAAACCGAATTGCCGAAATTCTGACAAAATGTGGCTTTAAACAGTATCAGAAAGGAGGTGGGGCGAGCTGGTGGTCTTGGGGTTGAGCAGCAGTGTTCGAGCAGCAATGTTCCAGGTCTGCCATGCCGTTTCATTTTCTGCTGTGTTTTTTAATGATAAATCTAAATGTGTAGCGTTGTTCACTATATTCTGAATTCCTTGAATTCAGAATATCTAAGATTTTGGGAGCACGGCTTGTCTCACACATCTATTGCAGTAGGTGTTTTTTTAATGGCTGCAGTGGAAACCAGACTGTTTGACCACTTAAGAAAAACACTGAACCAACCAGAGAGGAAGAAGGTCATAGAGATACTTCAGATAGTAATGAAAGGTCAAAAAATCGTCATGGAGTTTTAACATCAGGGCTTCAGTTGTGTGTGTGTGTGTGTGTGTGTGTCTTTGTGTGTCTATGTGTGTCTGTGTTTTCTTTTAAGCATAAGGAAGTCACTGCTGTTTTCTCTTCCAAATTCTGTACCAGTTAAGTCAGAGATATGAGAATAGCAGCAGAGCAGCAGTCAGTCCTGCTGAGTTCAGGGAACCATGTTTGTTGCAAGTGTGACTGTGTGTGTCGTTGTATTTGTGCTTGTGTTTCTGTGGACCATCACTATCTCAGTCCATGTCCAGACCCCCTGTCTCAGAGGAAGAACAGGATATACACAGATGTCTGAGTAAGGGCACTAGCATGGTTAGTGTCACTTTAAAACCTGGCATCTCACAGTGTTTCCCTATTGCTGTCTTAATGTGGGACGTGTGTGTCCTACTGGGAACGGTTTGTGTTAACCATCTTAGCAGCGTTATTTCCCTTGTCTTCTCCCTTACAAGTCTACTCCGTCATCCCTTCATTCCTCACTTCTCTTTTCCTTTCCCACCTTCCCACTCTCCGACTCCACCCGCCCACTGTTTTCTTTCCTTTTCTTGCCTTTGTTTCTTTTCCCTTGTCTCCATAAATCAGCGCTGTTACTATCAGTTGTCTTTAAATACATCTACCCACTCCTGATGAGCCCAATAAAGATGTTGTTGAAAGCCCCCAGCCTCTTTCTCACTCCTCACCCTCTGTGTCACCCATGCAGCTGGGAGAAGCGAGTGGACCAGCAGGGCAGGTTCTACTACGTGGACCACAACACCAGAACCACCACATGGCAGAGGCCCACGGCCGAGTCAGTGCGCAACTACCAGCAGTGGCAGAGCCAGCGCAGCCAGCTGCAGGGCGCCATGCACCAGTTCAGCCAGCGCTTCCTCTACCAGGTACTCCAGGTCCTCACTGGCCAAGTTCACATGCACATGATGTTAGCATACATGAGATAATGAAACCTCGGCCAGGCAAAGATAACGCCAAGCCACAACACCCAATCAACCACAGCATGTGCTGGTTACAAAATGTACTCGTAAGCTTTTCTGAATACACAACCATGAATCATTGGTGTGATGAAATCAAAGTTTTGTCTGACATCCTATGATGTTTTACCTGGAGGACAGAAATCTCCATCGGTAGTTAGGTATCAGCCAGCCGTAGACTGTATGTGGCGCTGATCTTTTGAATTTGTGTTTGGTAAATTGAAAGCATCTTTCACAGAGTTCTCAGAAGTAGCAGCATTTATGACAGTCACTGGGTTTCTCTGTGCCTCAGCATGTGTGTGTAACTGTGTGTGTATGCCAGCCAGGGCCAGAGGTATTAAGTTTTCAGTTCGCCCAGTTCCCAATATGCCTGTTACTGAACTGTGGCACAAACATTCATTTGGACTCTTTTGCCAAGTTGGTAATTATTCTCTGTGGATTCATCACCGGGAGGGACAAAATTTCAACTGCAGCTGTTTAGTCATGTCTCTGACTTTCGCTGTTCCCTCACTGAGTCACCTGCACCCATTTGATCCACTACCATACAATATATTAATTAGTTCAGCCTTCAGCAATTATTGACTCAAAACATCCGATGCACCATACTCTGTGTAATGTATGGTGCATTAGTCAGTGTATATGTTGTAAATGTGCATTAACTCCAGCTTTCTGATGTTGGTGCCGTCAGGAAGCATTATTGATTATGTCACTTGTGCCGCTTTCCCACTAAAATTAGTGGGTTGATGCTAAGACTCAAGGATGAACTGATCAGATTTTGGTGGTCAAAGGTCAAAGGTCAGTAAAAGACCCCATAACACACCTTTTTCGCCATAACTTGATACATATCAATTATGACAAAAATATCAGACAGGACTCATAGTGTCTACGCGTCTGGACAAGAATGGATGTCTTTGTCTCTGCTTGTTGTGCTGTGTTTCAGCTGCCACTCAGATATTTCCTCCAATTTTCTGCCACTGTCTGATGGTACTACTCTTTGTCTATCAGTGCTCGTGCTACTGTAACTGTCCACTTCTTCTACTGTTTATGTGAAAATCAGTCAGAGGAGTTAAACAAATGTTGTGCAGCAGAGACTCAAACCCAAGCCGGAGCAAGACACCGGAAGTTTTAGAACGGCAAATGTGTGGGCAGTGACGTTTTTGTACTGTCAAAGTTAAACACACCAAACATATTTTGAGCTGTGTGTTTTTTAGTTTTCTCACACACTGCTGCTGTGTAGGGTTTTTCTGGTTCAGCTCACATCTGATAGATTGAAAACAGTGATTTACTTGTGTAGAGTTGCATGTGGTCCTCACACATGCACCTCAGGACTACAAACAATCTGTACGTTTTTTTCAGTAAGTGCAGCTATATAAACAACACATAGAGAGTCGATGTTATTTGAGAATTGTATATAGTGTTTTTCCAGTGGAGTCGGTTGGTGCTGGGTCGTCTGTCCCTGACAGTGGCTGTCCTCTCCAGCCAAGGTCAAACTGCAGCAAGACAGTAAAAACTTAGGAGAGTAAAACAACAGAGCTTTCTCAATGAACCATTAGTAAAACCAGCCTTTAAATTCTTACTGGCTCCTATTAAAACACCCCACCCTGCACTCTGTGTACTAGTGTCTCAGTTTTAATGCACTATATGTGTACACTTGTGTCTACAGTTATGTTGTCTTTGTTTCTTTCTCTGTGTCTTGCAGTGGCCGTGTGTTTTCAGTGTGTGGGATTTTGTCATTGTGTATTTGTGATCATTTGAAATAACTTTGCGTGGTTGATTATCCATCAACCTTTTCTTTTACCCATATTTCATCAGTGTAGTGACTGTCTGTGGCAGCTGTGGTCAAGGTTCACACCATGAACAAACGATTGAAACATTCAGCAGAAATGCATTATCCAGGTCCATTTAAAACCTGCAGCGCTCAAAACAAACCTTTTGGTTCTCAGCAGATTATTAAAGTGGGACATTTAACTTTCATCTGACATCTGGGCTGTTAAACGAACAAGCAGCGGGAGCAGAACTCCTCTGTAAAAACATCATAACAAGTGAACTTCAAATGGTAACAGGTGTTGAGGTCAGTAATTTTCTCAGACTGTGGTCGTTGGTAATATTAGTAGTGTTTACTTTATTCATTGTAACATCGGTGTTATTACTGTAATTGAAGTGGCCTGTTGTCACTGCCTCCATTTACATTCACATTTACTCATTCGGCACATGCTTTACCCAAAACAACTTAGCTGTGCGGGACAAGGCTAAAACTTCACATGTATGATTCAAAACATGTGAACAGGAAGTCAGGAGAGAAAGACGAACTTGCTCCTCTTTTTGGACTCAGTATCAGACCTTGAAAATATTAAAAATGAAATGTGACCAGGGATGAATTGTAGCTGTGCTGGTTTTAGACTTGTTTCTGCAGCTGCTCATGTTAAACCCACATTAAACATTACTGTATTTGAGAAATTAGCTTTTTGCTTTACATGAATAAATGAAAACAGTGTCGCAACACTGCTTTTATCATTTAGTCATTTTTCCCAGCAGGACCCAAATGTAACATGAAGCATGTTGCGTTCAGTGTAACCGTCAGAGATTTTTCTCGTTTCCTCAGTTGTGTTGCCGGTTTAGGGAGAAATTCCTGGATCTTAGTTTTGGCACTGAGACTACAACAAACACAACAGCAGCAACGACTGCTTCTGCAGCAGCCACTACAACCACTACTTTCATACTTACATAACTTGCCTACCAGACCTTAACCCTCACCCTCTGCAATGGTGCATATCCAAAATGTCCCTTTTTGTAAAATACAGTGGAAATCCCCACAGGGTTCCTCAAAGCCCCCTTCATACTCGTTTTTTTTTTCATCTTACTTTCATCTTACTTGTTCATGTGCAGCTATAAAAGTTTATAAAAGAGATAATATTTGACTTCTCATATTGTCCCTGTATTGGGGTGCTGTTGGATCATGATTTCACTCAGTATTTGAAAAAATGATTCCTTGAGTTCAGCATGTGCCAAAATACTGAATTTGTATTCAATGAACGCCGTTGATGGAGGGTGATGATGATGTGGATATTATTAGAGCTCAAGAAGACCAACCTGAGTCTGACTACTGTCCAGGTGACCTTCTATGTAAACGTTTCCAGTGATGTCAGATTTCATGTGTGCGGAACAAATGAGTAACCAAACAAATACCCCAGTTATTAGCGCCATCGAAGCGGCACCGTGCAGGGCCTGTCTGCGCTGGGACAGAAACATTCAAGTTCACCACCACCCAAACCCCCGTCCCCCTCCCTCCTCTATCTCGCTCCCTCTGTGTGTGTGAGAAAAGCCAATAGGCAGGTCTGCCCTCCGTGCTGATAATACACTGCTGCGTCTTGGAATGCCCACAGTGCTGATAGCAGCGACTATTTATGGCCCCAGTGTGTGTGAACGAGGAAACACACATAAAAGAGCTCATAGTTTAACTGTGAACGCAGCAGCATGTTCCACTGCCTGACTGACGCTGTAGAAAATAATGATTCTAAACTAACTGATAATTCCTACGTAACGATCATGAATCAGCCTCTCGTGACAAAAACCAGGACGTATCACTTTCCTTTACTGTGTCTGTATGTGGCTATAAATGCGCGTGTGTGTGGGTCCCTATTGTTAAATCACATGCTCCTCCTTGTGTGTGTCTGTGTGTGTGTGTCTGAGCAGATGTGTTCACAGGCCTGTAATGTTGAGGTCAGGTGCCACATTTCTTTTCTGTAACACATGACAACCAAAGAGGGTCAAGAGGCCGCTCGCCCTCTTAAATGAACCTCAGTGCTGGACATGGACACACACACACACACAGTTGGACATGCTGTGCAAAATTGTGTGTTTTCAAGCTGGTGAACACGAGCAGCAGAGCAGCGATGAACCCCTCGTGCTTCAGTTGCACGGGCAGACACACACTTTTCAGCTGCTCCACAGCGGTGGTGTGTGTTTGTGTTTGCAGAGTAATTGCAGCTCGTTAGGAGAGGGCAGCCTCACAGTCATTAACTGCTGTTTCCGCCCAACACCCCCACCCCCCATCCTCCCTCTTTACCTCTCCCAGTCTTCCTCTCTGTTCCTCTACCTCCATCCTTTCCTTTAACCCCACCCACCCATTTGTGCCTTCCCTAAAATCCCCAAAATTTGTGCAACAAACTGAAATGTCTTTCACCCATTTTTGATAACTTGGATTAAAGTCTTCATCTTTCTATTCTCTTAGTTTTACCACTCCTTACCCTCCACCTTCACATCAGTCCTCAGCCCCGCTCCCTCCTTCTCCCCCTCCCTCTCTGACTTTCTGTCCATTCTCGCTGGAACAAGGACCCTTAACAGCACCACCTGAATCAGCCCTGTGTTTTATCACTTGCAGCTCTGAACAGAAAAGTCACACAGCACCACCCGGCTGCATGTCACCCATGTTTACACACAGCCCGTCAGCGCTCAGACTCCCAGAAAGCACTTTTGTAAGAGGTTTTTTTTTCATGAATGGACAATACAAGTAACTTATGGAAACTGCGCTGATGTTGTGTTAACATTATGTTATGTGGAAAAGCAATAAAGAGCCCTTTGATGCTACATCTGCAGTTTATGTCACTTTTAGACCTTCATAGAAATAACTGCAATAAAACTGAAGGACAGTGTGTCTGAGCAGATTTTCTACTATGTTCATGTCTTGAAGCTGCTTCGTGAACAGCACGAGTCACCCCCTTAGGTTCCCCCTTTAGACAAAATACCAATGAATGTTCCTTTTTTTAGCTTTAATGTGTTTACAGTTTGGCAAATTGGCATTACAGGAATGTTCCTGTTTGCTGGATGTACAGACAACTCTCACTGGATTATTTTAACACTGAAGAAAACTTAAGTCAGGTCCTGGAGTTAGAAAGAGTCTCTTCTTTCTCTGACTTCTGCCTGAAGTGGATATATATATTTTTTGTTTATTTGCAGTGGTCACTAGATGTAATGGTGTCTTTGGACAGAGGCGGTTATGGGGAAAAAGACTTTTCACAGAAGCTGTGGAAATCAGGGCTCTAAACTGCTCCCATGAGCTGCTTATCACATTCAGTGCAGCTGATGTTCATCATGTGGTGAACAAACTACAGGAGCTCATGTCCTGGGCCACTTCCACAGAGAGGCTGGTCTGTGGTGTTGGTCCAGTCTGATGTGAGTCAGACTGTTTAACAACTGACTGACTCATTTTAAGACAAAAACACTGGACAGTAGGCTCATCTCAGGCCAAAGTCTATTGCAAGCATCTACAAACTATTCCACAAAGGGCCGTGTGGCTGCAGGTTTTCATTAACCAATCAAGAGCACACAGTTTGACCAATCGGCTGTCTGAAGAACAAAAACCTGCAGCCGCTCTGCCCTTTGTGGAACACTTTGGAGATGCCTGGTCTAGTGTAACAATCATATGAAATCAGGGGGACATAGCTCTTAATCATCTGCAAACACTGATATAAAATGAGGGTTGAAAGGGGAAAAGTGTCTGAAATTCAGACTCTGAATTGCAGTACATTATGCAGCACACAGCCTGTTCAAGGCAATGGAGAGATACGAGGGTGGGCTCATTGATAATGCAAGTCAGTGGTTCACTTGCGAGATCTGTCTGAGCTGTTTAATTAATGAACGGATGGATCAACATGGAACTGGTTTGACTGTCAGTGAATCGTCTTTCCGAACACAGCAGTAGAAAGATGCACATGTTCAGCGCTACAAATACTGAATTGGAGCTGAAACCCACTCTGAACTCACTGACCTGCTGTTTTTCACTCTCTCTCCTGGTGTACACAGAGCGGCCTCTCTGCTCTGTGCAGAGGTGGAAAACAAGTGGTAACTAAAGTTTACAGCTGCATAAATGAATAGTTTATCTTTAGTAATGTTGAATGACTCTGGAGCCGATGTGACGGCGAGCGCGCTTTGACGTGTCACCAGCTGAATTCACCATTCTTTTTCACCTGTGCCGCCTAGAAACAGGCCTTTATTGCGTACTCCTTCCAGATCCATAACACCCAACCTTTATTTCACACGTTTCTGCCAACATGCTGCTTTTCCCTCTCTTCCTCTCCCTCCCTTGTTTTCTCAGTCTCTCTTTCTTTTCCTCCCTCCAGCCTCACTCTGTCTGGAAGCTGCTGAGGAGCTGAATGGTCAGAGCCAGGATGAAGTCATCATGTCTTTATATCATTATATTCTCCTTTTACCTTTTTTAGTCACAGAAAACCCAAAAGGGTGGGGTTCAGGGGCATAGATTGGTTGGCTGTCGATGGTAGTGACACACACGCACACGCGCGCACGCACACACACACACACACACCATTAAACCCCGTTATATGCCCACTCCTGCTCCTCCAGCAGACCCAGTCCTTTCCATCCCAGCTCCCTCAGAGTTTCCATGACAGAGCCACTTTAAATGGGCACAGTCACATTTCTTTTTGGGAAATGCTGTGTAAAGTGACGTTGACACTCGGTAGATAATACTCTGTGGCTTCTCAGGAAATAATCACACTTTTGTGGTGCAATATGTCTCAGTGAAAAAACCCTCTGCAGCTCCACCAGCCTTCAGTTACGAAACACTGGTTCTTTTCACACTCAGTGCACCTTAACAGAAATTTGCTGATTTCCTGAATGCATCATTTCTTTTGTCCTTATGTTTGTCCTTTTTTTTTTTTACAACACCGCTGCGACGCTAAATGTAACCAGGGTGACGTGTTGTCATTAAATATGGCAGGACTGTGCATTTGTGATAAACAACATCCTGCATGAAAATGCGGCAGGGGCTGTGTGTGTGTGTGTTCATGTGTTTGTGTGTTTGTGCGTGTGTGTGTTCCAACATAAGAACATACACACTGACTGACTGTTTGCCACAGACAAACTTTCCACACCGTGGCGTGCACTCACACACACTCATACACACACACACACTTTTTTGTGTGTGTATATGAGTGCAGGCTGAGTAAACCCCACAGTGGTTTCCAGGCCCAGGGTGAATAAAGGTGCCTTTTGTCAGACCTGGGGTGGGTTGGGGCGGCGGATGAGGAGGCGGGGTGGGTGGGGCGGGCCGGGGGGGTGTCCAGTCTGGAACAAGCATGAATGTTCCCTCAGTTCCCTCAGACATCGCACTTCCCTGCCTACTTTCACAGCAGCGCTAGAAGAGAGCAAGAGAAAGGAGGAGGACCACAGGGTGGGGTAGGGAGGGTTGCCAGGGTGGAGGAGGTGGTAGGAGTTGGGAGGTGGGGTGTATTTGAGGAGGTGAGCGGGAAGCCGGGGGGGTGGGGCCTGCATCCAGCCAGTGAGCTCATTGGAACAGCGTTGTTGTTTTATCCTCCTACCGAGCGTGTAGTTTTTGGAAGGCATACGAGCTGCCGGGCTCCAGTTCCCTCAGTCGTCCCTCACTGCTGCAGCAGAGAGGAGCCACCCCCACCCCTTCTGCCCTTAACACTCACACACATGCGCACACACACACACACACGCACATACACACACACTCACTCCAACATGCCTGACACAGGTATCATCTTGATTTTGTGAGTTAGTGAGATCTCAGACTTTACCTCACACGTCTGATGCTCGATCTCATTACCAGGATTTGGGACGCCGGCACTGAGTGAGTTTTACTGGCTTTTTTTCTTGCTCGTCTGCAGCCTCAACGGTTTTCCCTCCTTTCTGCATTTTTTTTTTTTTTTTTTTTTTTTTTTTTTAGGGGGGGGTCATTTTTCCCCAAACTTTTCCTTCCTTCCCTGGTCCTTGTGCGGCGGTAAAATAGTGACAGACACCGTACAACACGGGGGTGAGAGGAGAGAGAGGAGTGACCTAACCGGATTTGTTTTGTCTCTCTCTGTTTCTCCCTCAGCCGTCTGGAGCTCCACTGGAGAATGACCCTCTGGGCCCGCTGCCTCCTGGATGGGGTAAGTTTGACTAATGCAGTCGTTGTGCATACACTACACGCAAATGTGGTCTCAGTGAAGGGTGCAAAGATGTGTGTTCGTACCTGCCGGATGTGTGTGATGTTGAGATAAATCTGCTCAGTCAGGGCTGGATCCTCGACGGTGAGCTGTTTCCAGTCTCTGAAGTATTTTTGACGACTCTCGTCAGTTGTCAACTGTGAAGCTCTGCAATTTGTCATGATCCAAACACTGGGTTCATGATTTGGTCGGTTAAGGTCATTTCTGCAGGCGGCTGTGAGGGACCGAGGTTTGGGTGAAATGTTTTCAGCACCACAGCGTTGTTTGTGTGAACAAACCCCGGCGCACATTTTGGTCAGAAGACTTTTTGCAAAAATGGAAACAAATCTGGTTCTTTGTTTTTGTGTGTGTGTGTTTTTTGGTTTTTTTTGTTTCCCGGAGGCCAGAGATCGGTTGTTAACTGATTGATTGTCTTCGCTCTCGATCTTGATCATTATCATTCTGGATAAAATGCCTCTTGGTTTCTGCTCATGTTATACCAATTCATCACTGTACACACTCCCTTTACTCTAAAGTCCGCAAATTACAGAGGCCACATTATTGATGGGACTTTTCATCATCCAGCTTTTTCCCAAATGAGTAATGTAATCAGATCCACACAGAATCATCTCACACACATTCATTCATAAAGGAACGCCGCTGGCAGCTCCTGGCCCTCTGACATTTTCACAGACTTCATCACACAGCCGTGTTCTCTCCAGAAACCCTCGCTCCCTGCCCATGATGCCTTTTCAACATGTTGCGGTACCTCAAGACGAAAAACCTCAATTATATCACTGGCTCAGATTTGCCTCTCTGGCGCACTCGCTTTCATTTTTTTTCTCAGCTGCGGTTGCTTCCCTCGCATTTTTTTTTCAGGCTCAGATTCAAGAAGACAAAGATGGGAGAAAAGAGGGAAAGACAAGGAGACGGAAAAGGGACATTGGCGAATGAAAGAAAGTGGGGAGGGGGCAACGGTTGGGGTTGGGGGGGTGAGTTAACTGGATAGTAAAGTGGGGGAGTCGAGGAGAAAGCTAGTAAGAGCTGCAATGTGAGCACTACTGTTTCTGGGCCCTCCACACACTCCTGTTAATGAGAAAAAGATGTCAGAGCGATGGAGGGAGGAGGATGGGGCACCAGCTCCTCTCCCTCGAGACCAGTGGCCTACCATACACACACACACACACACATACACACACACACATACACGGACACAACACACACATTTTACATTCATTCATTCAATGTAATTCTATGTTGAAATGAAATCTTTACTTTCCTGTTTCGTATTTGCCCCCAACACTGCGTCACTAACGTTCAGGCCGCAGCCTTGAGTCCACACACACTGAGGTTTACTCTGCTGAGGTATTCAGATCAAGCCACAGTGAAATACCACACAGACTCTCTGCTTTTCTATCATGGTGGTGTGATCCCCCCTCCTTCCCTCTCTCTTCATCCCAGCAGAGAGCGAGTCCACTCATTACCAAACACACACTCAGGTGTTCTCTTTGATCCTTCTCTCTTTGTTGTGGTGTTTGTCCACAGTTTGTAAAATTCCTCCAACAAATGCCGTAAAAGTTGCTCTTCAATATGCCATTGTGTTTGTGTCCACAGAGAAGCGTCAGGACAATGGCAGAGTGTACTTTGTCAACCACAACACGCGGACTACACAGTGGGACGACCCGCGGACCCAAGGGTGAGACTACGGAGCTAGCAGGAGAGCTTGTGTGTGTGTGCGTGCGTGCGTGCGCATGCGCCTGCTTGTTAGATGGTTTGTTGCTTTGGGTGTTTGCTCGTGCAGAAGAAGATCTAATCTAATCATCACACACAGTCGACTCTGACGACAGACTGATCAGGAACATCCTGATGATCAAAAAACTGAATTTGACAAATCTGAAAACTACAAAGTTACTGTTCAGAGCTGGAGAATCTAATTGGAGATGAAATGGAAGCAGTGTTGGCTCTGATCAGCTCCTCTGTGATCGATCTGCTGTTCATTTGATCATTCTTCTGCCATCACCCTGTTTCTTTGACATTTTAACACTTCCTGAGCTTTTCAAATTATTTTTTCTGCTCAACCCCGCTCATTCACTTTGTAAAAGTAATATCTCACATCTCAGATCTGAAACTTCTGCCCTGTTTGAGTTTTCTTGGTCAGGCATCGTCATCTCTGTCTGACTGCACCGGAGGGAGATGGACATACTCAATAGTTACTAGGCCCAGTTTGTACCTTTCATCTATGAACATCCACACAGGTGGCTGTTCGACAGGATTCCCAAAGACTCTTAAAACCATCTGGATAAAATTATTCAAAGTAAAAAATTGCAAAGAAAATATATTTTTTAATCTTTCAGTTCCTAACTTGCTCTCCTCTTCCTCCCAATCCAAACATAGATGGCAGCTGCACATGTTTGTACAACTTTAGATATTTTATTATCCGTCGATTGTCTGTGTTGATGGACTGTTCCAGTTTCTCTAAGTTAATGGGGGCAGGAGCCGACACTGGACTAGGGGTGGAGTCACCGTTACTAAACAGCTGCCTTTATATTCGTGTCGCTTTTTATTATTTTATATTTTCATATTTATTTCTGGCGTTGATAGAAACAAAGTCACAACAAAGGATTCAGGAAAAAGGTTTTAATTTACAGATTGTTTAAAAAAACAACTGATGCTCAGCTCTGTAGTGATAATATATGAGAGGCACAAACTGCAGCCAGGGTGAAACATTCAAAATTTTTCTGTGAGTCAGTTCTCCTTATAGTAAAGTATAATTTTATAAAGGCGTCTCCTGCTGCGGGCCCCACTGGTGAAGGCCCCTCTAGACTTGATTGCAGTGGTTAGAAGCAGTGTGAATAAGCCACACATGGCCAGCTCAAGTTTTCCTTTAGTATCCAGGGTTTTTATTTAGATCCACAGCTTAGTGGGCCAGGTGTGTTAGTTTCATCCCCAGGACGGGGCCCCTGCAGCTGGGACCGTGCTCACTGCCCTCTCCCTGTTGCAGGATGATCAAGGAGCACCCCCTGCCCCCGGGCTGGGAGATGAAGTACACCGCAGAGGGCGTCCGATATTTTGTGGACCACAACTCACGCACCACCACCTTTAAAGATCCCCGACCCGGCTTTGAGTCAGGGTAAATATTCTCTCAGCCCTTCCTCCCAGATCTGCTGTTTGAAAAAACATAGAGGTCTCTCACAGACTGAGGACTGATGACGGTCAAAAAAAAAAAAACAACACTCAAGTTCATGTTCAGTTTTCTTATTACTGCACTATGAATTTACCTCATAACTGCAAATGTTCACTCGAATAATCCCCTCACTTTGTGAAAGTTCATGAAAACTGTGGAACTTCATTCAAATGCCATTTTTATTTTCAGTTTTTATCGGTATCTTTATCGGCACCATGTTCTCTCCATCGCCTTTCATGTCTTTGCTTGTTTTCAAGGATCTCAGACAATCAGTTTCAGCAGCTCATATATTTAACAGTAACAGAAAGACACATTTTATCACAGCAACAAAGGCACACACACACACACACACACACACACACACACACACACACCTCCCCTTCAGCCTGTGGATGTGTGCTTTGCCTCGAAGTCTCACATCTCACCACTAAGTCAGGAGAATGTGCAGATGTGCGACAACAGATCCACTGCAGGCTGCACTGGCATGTGTGTGTGCACGTGTGTGTGTATGTGGGTGTGCGTTTGTGCCCCTCTGTGTTTATGTTCAGCATGGAAGTGTGTATTTGCTTCTGTGGTCACTGCTGTAGATGGTGTGGTTTTGTGTGTGTGTGTGTGTGTGTGTGTGTGTGTGCAGGCTGCTTTTCATGCTGATACTTGAGTGTATTTTCGGCCTTTGGTCATGAAGGACTTCTCAGAGAGTCTTCATTGTTGTTCACTGGATCCTGAGAAAGAGCACGTCCACGTCCAGCTCTCTCCATTTCCTCACCCAAACCCAGCTGTGCCTGGCAGCTCCCTCTTTCTCCTCTCACCGCTTTTCACTCTCTCATCTCTTTCTCCCATTATCTGTCTCACTCTTTCTCTCTCTCTGTCTTTCTCTCTCTTCATCCATGTCTCAATTTCTCCAGTGCTGACACAGCACAAATCCTGTGTGTGTGTCTGTGTGTGTGTCTGTGTGTGTGTGGAGCTTATACTAACACAGCTGCAGACCCACACTCACCTCCGTCTTTGAGACCCAGATCCATGGAGTCACTCTGCGGAGCAGCACGGCTGGTGTCAAGTTAATATTTACTCTGAGCGTCTGGCTGCATCTTAAAGGAGCAGTTTGTGTTTCTCATCATCAGCTGAGCATTGTTTGTTATTATTATTATTACCTGTGTATTTAATAAACCAAGATTCCTCATGGATTTTGATTAAACAGTGAAAACTTGGAATGAGTTCCTTTCTCTCTCTCTCTCTCTCTCTCTGTGTGTGTGTGTAGATCACGGCATGGCGGTTCACCCGGCGCCTACGACCGCAGCTTCAGGTGGAAATACCACCAGTTCCGTTTCCTGTGCCATGTAAGTGTTAAAGTCTGCAGTTACAGTGAACGATTTCCTGTCCACACTCACCTCAGTGTGATCTGTGTGTAGTGTGTGTGTGTGTTACTGGAGCTCAGGTCTCTTCATGTGTCCAGACGTGCAGATAGTTTTGTCTGTATCTCTGCAGGCTTTCACCTATTTGTCTCTAAGACTCCTGCCTCCACCTAAAACACATTAAAGTCTCTGTCCACAAATTCTGTCCCTGGATGATGAGGACATTTGCATCTCTGTCATCCTGGCTAACCTGTTGACATTCTCTCTGTCTCCGTCTCTCTAGTCCAATGCATTGCCCAGCCATGTGAAGATCTCTGTGTCCAGACAGACGCTGTTTGAGGACTCATTTCAGCAGGTCAGAGACAAAACACACAACATCTCAACTCCAGGCTAAACTTCATCAAATTGAGGGAGTCTCCTGATGAAAGCTGGAGAGGAGTGCTGCTCTCCGGGTGAAGCAAACTCAGCTTGAGTCAGCTCTGAAAACAACTGATACCTATTTTATTGTATTTAAATGAATAAAGCAATGACTAGTAAGATCACTCTGTTAGGTGCAGATATCTAGTTTTATTATTTTGTGGTTGAACATTTCACTGTGATGTGTTAGTGTTAATAATATGGACGGGTGAATTTTCTGTCACCAGATCATGAATGTGAAACCATACGACCTTCGCCGTAGACTCTACATCATCATGAGGGGAGAGGAGGGCCTGGACTACGGAGGCATTGCCAGGTGAGAGCAGCAGCGAAACAAACACCCCTCTCCTGTGCTCACTTTGTTTGCTTCTGTAGGTTGTTGTCACATTTGTCCTTAATGTTGGTGACAGCTTGGTGTGCTTTTGTCCTCCTGCTCTGGAACTGGCTTGAAGTCAAACTATTTTTTTAAACTCAGAGAGGACAACAGTCTTCTGTGTGTGTGTGTGTGTGTCTGTGTGTGTGTGTGTGTGTGAGGATGAAGTTCTTGCTGGTTGCCAGCAGAGGTCACACTGTAAATAACCGATGCCCCTTTTAAATGTGGCTTTCTGAAGTCATACAACAACCCCCTCCCCTCTTGCAGTGTCTCTGTCCTCCTGCCCCACCCCTCCATCTGTCCATCACATGTATCCATCCTGCCCGTGCATCTGCTGAGCTCTAGGGCTCTCTCTCTCTGTCTATCTATCTATCTATCTATCTATCTATCTATCTATCTATCTATATCTATATCTATGTTGTTATTTTTCTGTTGCCGGTGTTTTCATTTTTCTGTTTGGTTTTGCATTGTGTCTCTGTCTCCGGTGTCACGTCAGTGGTTTTACCCTATGGTAGGTGACATCATGCTGTTCTACCACAGGGTAGAACCACGGACGGGATGTTGGGAGGTGTCTGCGTCCGTCCGTCCGTCCATACCCCCCTCCCATATACCCCTCCGGGGAGGGCGAGGGCCTTGAGAGCGCTTGGTTGTGGTGCTGCAGTTGGTGGCGGTGCTGCTGGGCCTTCATTCTCTCTAACATGCATCTACCCACAGTCTGTTGTATTTAATGTTCTCCGTTTTGTCTTCCTGTAATGTACGTGTTTAATTTGGGTTGTGGGACGTGTGTAAATATGTTAATGTGTGTTATGTTCTACCTCTGTCCAGAGCAGGTTAATAAAATTTTTGTTTTCTAAAGCTGCTCCGTGTTTTCAAAACCCTGATTAAAGAGAGACCAGCATCTTATTCTCATGAAAGAAATGAAGGAGTAATTCTTCATGTTGAGGAGAAAAGTGTTTTCATTTTCCTCTGAGAGTTAGATGAGAACTTGTCTTTTGTGTAGCTCTTAGCCACACAGTTAAAGTCATCAGACCATCATCTTCTCATATAGACCAGAGGTTGGGGGACACTGCTGGACACACTCTGTCCAGTCCACCCGTCACATGTTACATTTGCTTCTCTTAATCCAAAGCAAAAACAACAATGTATGGTTTTATGTGAAATTGCATCCTCACATCCTCACTTTGAGGTTACCAGGCAACCAGCACAGTCTTTGGTCTGACATAAGATGGGATCAATTCTCTCATTTAACGCAGAAAAGTCAAACTGTTCCCTATGAACCAGAGGTAGAGACCCCATCTGCACCAGTGTGTGTTCCAGGCTTAACCAATAAAGAATTTATTTGGATTTAGTGGAAATATTATTTAATTGGCATAACTGGCTTCATAAAGTCAGAAATAATGAACAAGAATGAAATGACTGGCAGCCTCTTCTGAAACTACATATTTGTCTCTTTTGATATGTTGAATGAAAGAAGCAAGGAAAAATAACAAACATGGATCATAAAGTGATGGCAGCACAGACACGAGACTACAGACTCAGTAGCAGTTCTGTCCATCCCATAGCTCCTCTCTTCACCGCACTCATCTTAACCTCCTGTGACTGACTAAGACTCAGAGCTGCTGAAGCCACAGTGATCAGCAGAAGCTGGGAAATACCTGGAAGTATCCAGGTGTGTTGGTCAGAGACAGGTTCAGATCTCAGCTGAGCTGCACAACTGTGTTCAAACACGTGACTTTTTCTTTGTGGTTATTTAAATTATTTATCATACTGATCATTTTCTGTCCTTGGATCAAATATTGAATGTTCTTATTGTTTTGATCTTTTTGTCTCACTGTTAACAAACTGTGTTCTGTCTTATTTTCCTCCATGGGCCACTAAAATGAACCTAACCTCTCTGCAAAGCAACTTTTGATAAAGATGATCGTTGTCACATCTCAGAATTATCCTGCTTCACAGCAGTTTCTAAGTGTGTGTATGGATGGAGCTGAGAAAGGTTTCCTCTCTGCTGTCACTTCTGCCTCTCCTGCATAAACGCCGTCTGTCCTCTGGCTCTGCAGGGAGTGGTTCTTCCTGCTGTCTCACGAGGTCCTGAACCCCATGTACTGTCTGTTTGAGTACGCCGGCAAGAACAACTACTGTCTGCAGATCAACCCGGCTTCCTCCATCAACCCAGACCACCTCACATACTTCCGCTTCATTGGACGCTTCATTGCCATGGTGAGCTTCACTTTTTCACTGTTTCATCAAAATCAGAGTTTTCTTTCAGGGATGTTCAAGGCCTGTACGACTGATCTGCAGCAGGCAGCGTTTATCCTTCCACACCTGCCTGCCTTTTTTCTTCTTTGTTGGTTGTTGTGTAAAATGAACCTACTGATGAAACTTCAGACTCCATGTCTGTGATGCAGCAGTTAGAGGAGGGCCTTCTTTCCCAGCAGCCCTTTCTTTCAGAGCAACATGTGACTGTCCAGCTCTCAAACACTCTGAAATCTAGTCAGTGTAGTGGCCCTAGTCATCGTGGACCAAACAGCATGGTATAAAAACGCTCGTACGGCCATGCCTGCAGTCGAGTCTCACGGCAACATTCAGGGGAGAAAAAAAAGAAATCTGAAGATAATATTCAGGAAAAAAAAGTTGTATCAGAAGATTAAAGATGTAATATCATAAGGAAATTTTAGAATAATGACAAAGATGTGAAAGGAGTCAGTGCGGCTAATGGAATAGACTGAGTTTCATCACAATCTTTTCAAAGTGCTAATGATGGTGATGAGCCAACAGGTGTCTTTCTATTTGTGAAACCTATATTAAATCTTGTAGTATTAAGATTTGTGATGTGTGGCCTCATCACTGTGTTTGAAAATGAACACACGGGGTCTGTGGTGAGTGTTCATCTGTTCTCTTTGTAACAGACTTCAGTCTCTTAAATGATGTAGGGGTGGATGGTGAGGATCCTGATATTCTCAGTGTTGCAGTGTAATGTCTTCTCTCTGGGATCAGATCCAGGAAGCTCCAGGTCCCAAAAACTGACGCCCTCCACTCGTCCCTCCCTCTGCTCACCCCACCCCTCACCCACACCATGACCTCACTGCCGCACCCAGCCCACACCCACTAGCAGCTGCCTACATTTACTCCAGAAATGCCTTATAAAGATGTTTGTCCCTGCATTCACCCGGTCACTTTACATTTCTGTCTTCTTCACCCTCAGTTTTTTTTACTTTACATCGTTGGCCTTTATTTTCCACCAATGCCTTGTGCTGTCTGTAAATCATCGTGTGTGTGTCTGGTCAGTAAGGATACTGTAGGACAGAACAAACTGTGACTGACTCAGTCTGTGTTTCTCTTGTCTCGTTGCTGCTCTGTGGTTTTTCAACATTAAACAGCTTCGTCTGGCTGTTTTATACTTCTCTAGTTTTACTGCTGCTGTGAGGACCCCCCCCCCCCTCTCATCCCCTTTCTCATCCTGACTGACCGTCACAACTGAATGCCATACCATAACCTCCGACAGCCCCTTGAAGCTGTGAGAAAAACTCTCCACCTCCACTCTGTGTCAGATCCTGGAGTGGCAGGCTCCATATTGTGAGGTTTAGTGAAGTGACACCATCTCTGTGTGAATCCTCCCTGCAGGCTCTCTACCACGGAAAGTTTATCGACACCGGCTTCACGTTGCCGTTCTACAAGCGAATGTTGGACAAGAAGCCCACGCTCAAAGACCTGGAGTCCATAGACCCTGAGTTCTACAACTCCATCATATGGGTCAAGTAAGTAACACACAGCAAGTGTGTTAGTCAGCTGTGAGTGACACACACTGAGGACTCAGTGCAGGACATCTGAAACTCTTGACTCTTGACTTGTGACTCAATCAGACCAGAACGCAGACATAGTGTCACACCACAAAAAGACGTCCATAGAAACCAGACAGGATGAAACTCCACAGTCAATTATCAGTAAAACCCTTGTAATAATGTGTGTGTTCCTTTGTGTGTGTGTGCAGAGACAACAACCTGGAGGAGTGTGGTGTGGAGCTGTACTTTGCACAGGACATGGAGATCCTCGGGAAAGTTTCCACTCACCAGCTGAAGGACGACGGGGAGAACGAGCTGGTCACGGAGGAGAACAAGGAAGAGTACATCAGGTACGAGGCGAGAGACAAGAAGGAAAAAATACAACTGCATCAACAAATGCAAACCACAAAAACCAACCACTGTTCCTCCCCTCAGCCTGCTGACGGACTGGAGGTTCACCCGCGGAGTGGAGGAGCAGACCAAAGCCTTCCTGGACGGCTTCAACGAAGTGGTTCCTCTGGAGTGGCTCCGCTACTTTGACGAGAAGGAGCTGGAGGTGAGGAGTGGGCAGGACATGAAATTCAGAGAAATCTTCAATCACTTCAATCAGTCTGGAATCAATATAAGGTCATTTTCAGATCAGTGCTCATCAGCGAATGAGTTACTGAGGTTGTCTCAGGATAATGGGCTTCATTATCTTGAGATAATGGGGCTGATAAAATATTTGTGTGTAAAGCCTTTCTGATTGTCTGTACAGCTGCTGGAGAAACTGTGAATGTCACATTTTCTGGGATTATTGGAGAAAGAGACTCAGTTCTTCTTTAAATCTTTAAATGAAATCCCACCAGACAATAGGCTACAAACTGAAACTGAACGGCTCTATCCAACCTGACCCAAGTTTGTGTTTTGTGAGTAAGATGAACACAGTTTATTTGCTATTTGAACCACTTGGCCATTTGTTGATTGAAATTGGCGCCATGGTCAAGCCCTCTGGCAAAAATTCAAACTTTTCATTACTTTTAATCACAAAGTTCTTAAGATGAGGCTGATCAAATATGAAGTTGATCAGACAAAATCCCTACAGTGGGAAACTCAAAATGGCCGATTTCCTGTTTATTTCAGACCAAGTGGACAAAGGGCCCTGAAAATGCAGACCATGGTCAGGATCAATGTGTATATATCATTAATGTGTCCATGTGTTGCAGCTGATGCTGTGTGGGATGCAGGAGATCGACTTGGCCGACTGGCAGAAGAACACCATCTACAGACATTACACCAAGAACAGCAAGCAGATCCACTGGTTCTGGCAGGTACGTACACACACAGTTGCTGATGCTGATGTACAAGTGAGGGCTGATGTGGGCATGTTCTAAGAGTGACGCACTCGTGTTCCTGCAGGTGGTGAAGGAGATGGACAATGAGAAGAGGATCCGTCTGCTTCAGTTTGTGACGGGAACCTGTCGGCTGCCGGTCGGAGGCTTCGCCGAGCTCATAGGTTCAGTCACTCACAACTTTGTGTTCACAACTGTGAGGTGTCACTGAGTAGTGAGAGATATTTGACAATGTAGTCACATCACACATTTAAGCCTTTTCATTTTATTATTGTTCATCTGTGAGTCAAGATTTTCACAATGAAAGCATCACAGCTCTTCCAGGTTTGGACGACCCCTTAGTGAAGAGCTTCATTAATTATGAATATTAAGGCCACACTGAGACAGAAAATCTGATCTCACAAGAGTAAAGTTGTAAATTTGATCATAAAGTTATTAAAGTTGTGTTTTTGAGTATCAAAATTACAACTTTATTGTCATATTTTCCTCCTCAGTGTGGCCTGCCTAATTAACAGCATCTTAATATCATCAGAGCATTGATCTAACAGGCATCCATTAAAAAGAGAGAAGAAGCAAAGTTACCTATTAACATAAGGTATTTCATGATTGTTGATGTTTCCTCTTTCTCTTCCAATCAGATTGGAAGAGAAAGAGGAACATAAAGGTTTTTAAGACTACATCTTTTTTTTTTTTTTACCTTGCAGGAAGTAATGGTCCCCAGAAGTTCTGCATAGACAAGGTGGGGAAGGAGACTTGGCTTCCAAGAAGCCACACATGGTGAGCTGCTCCTCGTCTGTTACACTCTGCACAAACATGAACTCAAATACTAGAGCCCAGAGGAAGGCCATGACATGTGACTGAAAGGTCTGCAAAAATAGTACACTGTTCTCAAAGGTCGAGCATGAATGTCAGTGCTCAGATGATTTACATGTTGGTTGTGTTGTTGATGATGCATAAAGGAATTATTTGATGTGAACACATGTCTGTAGGTAAATTCAAAGTTTGTAGATAGAGGCCGTAACACACAATCAAATCAAATCACAGGAAGAATGGTCTTTCCATGTGTCTACTCTGGTTTTAAAACAGAGCTTCTCACCAGAGTTTAGCTTTATGTGAACTAAGTACAGATTCTTTAACCCAACAGGATACAGAGTGTTTCCTCATAAGTCATATTATGAACTGTATTCATGGTTGGGTCAGGTTCAGTTAAGATGATTGTGTTTCTATCAGTCATTTGAAATACAGGAAATATCTGCTCAATCGATCATCATTCCCATCCACACTAATGAAGATAATTAAGATAATGTGGCTCACACAGCTGACAGACCTGTTGTTTAGTGCAGTGCAGTGACCTGTCCGTCTCCTCTTTCTCACAGCTTCAACCGTCTGGACCTGCCACCCTACAGAAGCTTGGAACAGCTCCGAGAGAAACTCCTGTTTGCCATTGAGGAGACGGAGGGGTTTGGACAGGAGTGAGGCAGATAAAGAACAGCTGTTCATTCAGTGGGATAGTTTTTGTTATTTTGCATTTGTTAATCACAGGACTGAGAGATCACCGCTCATCCACCGCCCCCTCACCTGGGGAAGGATCATGTTTGTGAACTGAACCTACAGTGGGATAAAGTTGTCCAGCGTGCGGCCGATCACTCACCTCAATGCCATTGTGTATCTGCATATAAATGGTGCGTAAGCCCAAAAGTTTGACAGGATGGCACGTACAGAGAATTATATTTGACTAGAGTCCCACACATACGTCCCCACTCACCGCTTAGAAATGCACTAAAACCCAGGATAATTTTAACATCAGCAGCAACTCACAGCAACAGCACAGCTACCCACAAATGCAGTATAACATATCTACCAGAGAGAAATACATTTTTTTAAACATTTTAAAGTGACAAGAGAGAGAGAGAGGCGGCGTATGAGAGGAACTGGGTGCATGTGTGTCTGTCTATGAGGGACAGAGGGCCACCGTCATGGACTAGAACACCTCTGATACAAAGGCCACAGAGACGAGACGTTATTTTTTATTTTCCTGTTAATTGTGAAATTAGCATTTTTCTCCTGTACATAACTAAAATAAATGAGATTTCAATCTTGAGCTGTTGTGATGCCTATTATTAGATGTGATGTATGTGATATACACAGATGTTTTACAGTGTTTTGGCTTATTTTTCAAAACAGTCTCAACATTCATCAAACTGTAAGTACAATACTAACAACACATAATACTACCAGTTCACATCCTGTCAGTGTTCTTAGTCTGATCAGACATGATTGTCAACATCTGACACACACTGATACAGTCAGTTTCCAAACACGTATTTTATGATTTGCTGTAATAAGCTATATTTCTCAGAATACTGTAGGTCCAAGATATAAGTATTCAGTGTGATGTGTAACAGCAGCATTTGTGGAATAGCGTCCAAATGCAACACATTTTGGATGCAATTTGACAGTGTATTTTACATCTCAGATTATGATCTTACAGAATGGTCACTAAAAGTAAAACTATTTGATCTGTAATCTGATTAGAGTAATTAGTGTATATTTTTGGGTCAACCATGTACTTTGACGTGGTTTCTCATCACAGCATAAATAAGGTGTAGCCTGTGGTGTAGAAATTGGCTGAAACTATGTACAATGTCTATTAAAACACATTTGTAGTTTCGTCCAATTGAATACAGATTGCACCTTGTTGCATTTTATTAGTGTAGCATAAAATAAAGTGCTGGATTGAAAATGTTTAAAGAAGACTACCAGCGTCAAACAATCATATAAGAATCTTAATGATTGGACGAGTTGTCAACTAATGACTTCACTTGATGGTAAATGATAAACCGGGGTTGGGGTTGGGGTTGGGGTTAGGTGGAGGTGGTTTCAGTCCATCATCACACTGATAACATCAATTATCTTCAAAGAATGTAGGACAGAGACTTGAGGAATGTGTCGCTGAACCAATATCGGTTTCCTCTTATAACCTTCTCAGTCACACTGGTGAGACCAAATAAAAGGCTGTGGATACAGCTGCAGCAGAACACACCAGTGGTATTTTCCACAAGTCAGGGCACATTTGGTGGTTTGGCTGGCAGGATCATATTGATTGAAAATACAGATCTGAATCTAACCACACAAACAAATGCTTCATGTTATCTCCTCCGTCTCCCTTAGGCTCTCCATCAGTGGTGTCATAGATTACTGTCTCTGGACTGGGTCTGAGACCACTGGAAGATGCAGATGTGTTAACGCTGAGCTCAGTATATACACAGTAATTAATTTTTGGAAAGAGGCAAGTATTCATCCTTTCATATCCCTTTGAAAAATAGACTTTTTGTGGAGCAGTAGTTTTACACTGTGACCAGATCATACCAGACCCGGTATGTCTGCTACAGCATCATGCCAGTCAGCAAAACAGTTCCTGTCTAAGATCACACACAGTGAAACATCACAATATCGACACTTCCATGCAGTCTTTCTTTTGCAGTGTACACAGACCCGCCTTCCCTCCGAGCCTTTTTTAGATTTGTCTACATGTGGCTTTATATCCACAGGGGTGCAGGTTGGTGGACCAATCATGGTGGGTGGGAGTGGTGAGCTTTGTTCGGAATCAGAATATAGGGGCAGCACGTCTGCTGTGATTTCTCTAGGTGGTGGGACAGGTGTCATGTCCAGTGTATGACCACAAAGTTCAGAAATGAGGGTCTCCCTGAATTTTAGTTGAGTGATAGGCTGTTTCCCTTTCATCTGACTCAGCTCTTTGTGAATGATGTAGGAGTTTGTGGCAACTATGTCTATAAAGCGTTGAAATAATAATCTGTACCAATCCACTGACCTACAGTGCACTGAATAATGTTGGGTCAGCTGGTCTGATAGATCGACACCAGCCTTGTACTTATTGTATTCTGCCATCGGGGTTGGCATGGGGATCTGCTTGACCTTCCAGTGTCCATCTTTATCTTTCACATTCCTTTTCACCATTCCACCTGAGCACACAGTATGAATTGTGGAGCACATAGTAACCGGTTTACTGTCCATCCACTTTACAAAAAGCAGCGGCCCATCTCTCATCCACCTTATTGTTCCTCTTCTGTCCTTTTTTTGAAGCACAGTTTCTCTCCTGTTGTCCCTGTATTTTCCACATGCATGAACCTCCAAAGAAAGAAGCTCCATGAAGAGTGTTGGACTTGTGAAGAAGCTGTCACAGTACAGGTGATAACCAGTTCCATGGTCATTCTGATTCATCATGCCTATAACTGTGTCATATGCAAGTCCATGTTTAGATGGTTTCTGGTATCTACCTGCATGGACTGAAAAGTCACTGGTGTAACCATTGCTGGAATCTGTCAACACAAACAGTTTAATGTTGTCCCTATGTCTCATGCAGTGATACATTCCATATTTAGCTTTTGCTGAAACCGTTTGTTCATCTATTGCAATGTTTTGACGCGGATGGTAAAACATTTTTAATGCGTTCTGTAAATGGTCGTATAGCGGCCTGAGTCTCTGCAGGGGGTCATATTCTGCTGTGCCCTTCTTCTTGTCATTTTCTCCATCGTCATCTGGATCACTCATATGCAGGTTCCATGATATTGCCAGGAAAGTGTTTCTGGACATGACTAAGGCTGGAGCCGGGACGGTGAAAATTGAATCCTGTCTCCAGTACTGTGACACCCGTGGCAGTTTTAGCATTGCCATATAAAGCAGGAGTCCCACAAACTTGTAGAAATCAGTGGAACTGATTTCCCTCCACCTGAATTTCTTTCCATGATTTATGTTCTTATGGGCATGTTTGTTTGTGTTGTCACAGATGATGTTGACAGACTTTTCATCAAAAAATCTTTTAAACAGCTCAGAGGGGCTGAGGTCGCTTGATAACCAATACTCTTGTACTCCTGGTGTCTGAGCAGGGAGAAAATCTGGGAGGGGCTCAGGCAACATATCTTGTCATTTTGATGTCTGCCATCCAGCAGGTGATGCTGTGTTTGGTGTTCCACATACTTTTGTGTGTGTGTGATAATGTAGATGTAGAATAGCAACGCCCATGTTTTTTTGTCCGCCCAGGCTCAGACCCTGGTTCACTTCCTTGATCTTCTGGAGGTGATGACGATGAATTAGGAGAAGTGGAGGGGGCGTACTCTTCATCAGATCTAAAAGAAACAACAGTACTTATAAAAATACTCAGGGACAGATTAAACCAGTGTTGCCCAGATGTAATAGCAGTGTTGACCATTCGCAGCGTTACTAGTTTAACTACATTTTTCAGTAGCATGGTGGTGACGTCACTGTTTTCTACATCAAATAGCTTTTCAGTTGAAGATATTTTATTGATCACACAAACAATCAAACATTTCCCCAGACATATTTTAACCTTAAATGCATTGTGCATCTCATTGTGCTTCGTTTTTTTACAGTGGTCCTGGGCGCTAAATGTACTGCAGACTTCTTTTTGCAACCAATGGGGTCGTCCCCTGATGATGTCAGAATGTACGTTTGAGGCACTTCCGCTTTTGATCCATTTCATCAATTACTGGGTCTTCTAAAAATGCTTCAGTGAGTTCCCCACCCTAGTTGATGTCAAGCTGATGAAGAATTAGCTTGTGATTTCATTGGTTGCATGTAGTTGCAGTATGTTGACCTCTCAGGGACACCGTACTTTAAGCCGCAAACGTAAACCTGTTCAAAACAACACTATATAAAATCAACCGTTACAGTCAAGTGCAACAAAAGTGACAGTATCTGACTCATGAATGTGTTTAACAAATGAAATCTGAAACCATGTCTCCAGCTGCAGCACTCTAGGGACCCGTGTATGAATGTAAGAGATGCACTCACGTGTCATCAGATAGAAAATCCTCCTCTACTTCGCTGGAAGAACTTTCCAGTTGCTCTTTATCAGGGTCCTCCATTGATAAACATGTTTGTGCTCTTGTTGCTCAGTGTATTCTCGTCTCTCGTCTCTGGAGGAGACTTGAGGTAAACACAGCTGTAACCACGCTGAGGTTTGCTCTTCCTCTCCTTTGTATTTACCGTTTTCGCGGGCTACAATTCCAAACTCTAGGTGCTACCGCCACCTACAGGACCGGCGTATAAACAGCAGCGTGTAGTGTCCTCACCTCACGCTGCAGTAGGTTATTGTACAGTATATTCATAAAGAACCCATGACATATTGAATGAAATTATTTTTATATCGCAATATTACTAGTGTTTGGACTAGAATATCAATTTAACATTTTTAGAGCACGATTTAACTAGTTCTCTGTTGTATTCTGTTGTACCACTTAAAATATACACCACAAAATTAACTATTCCCATAATGAATTTCATTGCATATTTTATGAAAATATACGAACCCATAAAGTTCCTTTGGGTTATTATTCTTCTATACAGACCTGTTTCATAGCAATATGGCTGAAGCACAAGTGGAAAGTGCTGTCTCACTGGAAAAGCTTCTGAAAGTGCTATGTAGAAATAAACAACTGTCTGTCTTTCTAGCCCTAAAATTTTACATTGAACAACAAATAACAACAACAACAACAACAAAAAACATTGCATTGCTTCTCTCTCTGCTCGTCATAATTACTGCAGGCCAATAAAAATCAGCAGAAAAACATAGCTATGGGTCATAAGGTGCAGAGCAAACGACCAATCCATATCATAGAAGAACCTTAATGACTTAACAATTTAACTATTGACTTCACTTCCACTTTCTGGTAGGAGGTAGAATGATATCCAAACGCTCCCTCTCCCTCCATGTTTTCTGTCTATCACCACCCTGTTAAAAATCAATTATCTCCCAAGAATGAAGGACAGAGACTTGAGGAATGTTGAGATATGTTCATCAGCGACGGAACTTATTGGTTTTCCTTAGTCACACAAAGAGCATGAAAGGTCTGACTGTGGATACAGCTGCAGCAGAACACACCAGTGGTATTTTCCAAAAGTCAGGGCACATTTGGTGGTTTGGCTGGCAGGATCATGTTGATTGAAAATACAGATTTGAATCTAACCACACAAACAAATATTTCGTGTTATGTCCTCTGTCTCCCTTAGGCTCTCCAACAGTGGTGTCATAGATTACTGTCTCTGGACTGGGTCTGAGACCACTGAAAGATGCGGATGTGTCATGTCACCAAGGCTCCATTCAGACCTGGTAACTGTGATCCATCACAAGTGGTCAGCTCAAAGTACAGGTGTGAATGTACCCACACCACCTTGGGGACACATTTGAGATTGATCACTCAGACCGTCTTTATTATAGAGGATGATCTGAGTTGTTCAGAATGGCCTCCACCAGCGTGTATCTCCCCACCACATCCTCAGTGAGTCCATCAGGGAGACATGACTGAAGTCAAGTGCCTCAGGATGTTTAGTCTGTATCCTAGCAACAACTTCATGGAGAACTTCACATGGAACTTCAGCCGTTGCCGTTGGTGGGATGTACACAAGTATTGTTATGATTTGGAAAACATGTCTGATATGAGGGACTATATGTTGTTGTCACATGCACATATCATTTTTAAACAATAACATTTCTACGTGATGTCACTCACACGAACACTTTGCTTGTTCTGTGCACCAGACCACTGAGAGATACGAATACGAATACTGAGAGATACGAAGACGAATACTGAGAGATACGAAGACGAATACTGAGAGATACGAATACGAATACTGAGAGATATTTCATCATTGAACAACTGTTGGATTTTAGCAGCTATTTGTCACATTAGCAAAGAACCTCAAAGAATCCAGATGGATAAAAAACCCATGAAGAAACCTAGGAAGCGCCACTGTGAAGCTCTTAGGACAGATGGAGGTAAGTGAGAAACTCTTGTTGTTGAGCCCTTTTTCTCATGTTGATATGTTATAAAAAGTGTCATTTCATAGGGTTAGGGTTAGGGTTAGTCACAATAGTACGTAATTACCTGATGTTCTGAGGTGTTTTCATCCTTAACAGACAAGAGCAGCAGCTCTAGTCAGCCAAGTACTTCACTCAAAAGGAAGGCAAACCCTGAGGATGACCAACCACAACTAACCAAGAAGACAAGGAAAAGTCTGAGCCCACCTGCAGAAGTTCAGAGAGGTAAGTAGAAGGCCACGGATGTAGACTTTGGAGGAGAGATGTAAAACAGAGGAGAGATCCACAGAAGAGCTCAAATAACTGATCACAAATGTATTAAACAAAATATGTGTTTCTGTTCAGCTCAATTTGAAAACAAATACAGAGAGGAGCAGCACCTTGGAGAAGGAGGGTGTGGCTGTGTGTTTGCTGGCTACCGCATAGCTGATAAGCTACCAGTAAGTAATACACACATTCTCATATACATCACATATCAACACTTGTACCCACACACACTCACTCACAATGTGGTCAGGAAGTGCTAATCAAAGCTCTGCCTGTGTCTCATAGGTGGCTATCAAACACATACCAAAGGACAAGGTGTTTTGCAAGGAGACAGTGAGTAAACAAACTGTGCTGCATTCACTGACTTAATAGACCATGAATGAATGGCACTCATCTGTGGAGCATCTCTCCCTCATCCTCTCCTCTGCTGTTGTCTCAGGACCAGAATGGTAGAAAGCTGTCTGCAGAGGTGGCAGTCATGTTGAAGCTCTCTGATGGTCCAGCAGCATCAGTGGGGAGGTCTGTGTCCGTATCCCTGCTGGACTGGTATGACCTGGGCCGGGAGCTTATTCTGGTCCTTGAAAGACCAGCCCCCTGCGAAGACCTCCTCACATACATAATGAAGAATGAAGGCCCTCTACCAGAAGAGGAGGCCAAGGTAAGCTGTTGGGGTTTCCTCTGGAGCTTGAGCTGATGTGTGAGACAGGAGTTGTAGTCAGAGCTGAATCACAGCTGTTAACACGAGTCTGTCTTTGTCTGTGTGCCTCAGATCATACTGACTCAACTACTTCATGGAGTAACCCAACTTCATAACAAGAAGATCTTTCACCGGGACATCAAAGTTGAGAATATCTTGATCGAGACGGGCTCAGACGTCCCGCAGGCTCGCCTCATTGATTTTGGTCTCAGCTGTTTTTTCAAGACTCGATCAGTTTATCGAACTTTTTATGGTAAGATGTCTGGTTTCTTCTACTGCTCTTCAGTAATTTACTGCTCTCCAACAGTTTATCAAAGCTTCTCCTCCCACTCATCCTCACTGACTTGTTGTGGTGTGTGTGTGTGTGTGTGTGTGTATGTTGTAGGTACCCCTGATCTTGTCCCCCCAGAGTATTTCAACTGTAACACGTACAGAGCCGGTCCCACCACCGTGTGGCAGCTGGGGGTGGTCCTATATGAAATGCTCCACTGTGAGCAACGTTTTGAGACCATCAGCTTCCTCATACAAGAGCAGACAATTGACACCAGACTGTCACAGAGTAAGACAAAGTCTCTCAAACACAACACACACTGGACAACTGGAGCCGTCACCTTCATCTTTCCTCTTCTCTCTCTCTCCAGATTGCCAGGATTTCTTGAAGATATGTCTGACCATAAATTCCAGGGAACGCCCATCACTGGAAGAGCTCCATCTTCATCCTTGGCTCAGGCAAGATGCACACACACACACATGCTCACGCACACACACACACACACACACACCACAGACTTTTGGATCAGTACAAATGCTCAGTACTAATGCTTTTCTGTCTTTACAGGAAGGACAATATCAACACGCCTTCCATGGACTCCAGAGTTTAGTTTTTCCATCCATCCATCCATCCATCTTCCTCCGCTTATCCGGGACCGGGTCGCGGGGGCAGCAGCCTGAGCAGGGACACCCAGACTTCCCTCTCCCCAGACACTTCCTCCAGCTCTTCTTCTCAGTTTAGTTTTTATCAGCTTAAAAGAAATAGTAATAAGTTAGTTATTAAGTTATTTAGTTATTAAGTTATTAAGTTAATTAGTTATTAAGTTATTAAGTTAATTAGTTATTAAGTTGTTAAGTTAATTAGTTATTAAGTTATTAAGTTAATTAGTTATTAAGTTATTAAGTTAGATGTTAAGTTAGTTATGAATGTAAATAGTAAGTTCGTTATTAAGTTTTTAAGTTAATTAGTTATTAAGGTAATTAGTTGTTAAGTTAGTTATTAAGTTAAGTTAATTACTTAATAAGTTAAGTTAATTAGTTATTAAATTAAGTTAGTTATTAAGTTAACTTAATTATTAAGTTAAGTTAATTAGTTATTTAGTTATTAAGTTAAGTTAGTTATTAAGTTAAGTTAATTAGTTATTAAGTCAAGTTAGTTAGTTATTAAGTTAAGTTAGTTAGTTATTAAGTTAAGTTAATTAGTTATTTAGTTATTAAGTTAATTAGTTATTAAGTTAGTTGTTAAGTTAGTTATGAATGTAAATAGTAAGTTAGTTATTAAGTTAAGTTAGTTATTAAGTTAAGTTAAGTTAGTTAAGTTAAGTTAATTAGTTATTAAGTCAAGTTAGTTAGTTATTAAATTAAGTTAGTTATTAAGTTAAGTTAATTAGTTAAGTTTTTAAGTTAATTAGTTATTAAGTTAAGTTAATTTGTTATTAAGTTTTTAAGTTAATTAGTTATTAAGTTAAGTTAATTAGTTATTAAGTTATTAATTTAGTTATGAAATTAAACAGTAAGTTAGTTAAGTTAGTAAAAAACAATCAACAATCAAAAACAAACTAAAATCAATAAAAATCTAATAAAATGAAATCTACCTTGTATCAGTCCTTTTCTTTTTTATCTACCTCCAGTTTCATGTCGACAAAAACACTGAGGAATGTATTGATTTCATTGATCTTGAACAATAGAAAATAAAACGTTTGTCATTGAGATCATAAGTGAGTTTGTCATGTGTTAAAGTCATGTGTTCAAGTTTTTTTTCATTCTAGGTTTAATCAAGATCATTTCCTGCATCATAAAGACAGCTTAGACCCTAATTAGTACAACTGTTAAAAGAAGCAGCAGAAGAGAAAATTTTCTTCTCTCTCAGTCTGGTGGACTGAGGCGCGCCAAGATGTGTGTGGTGGTGCAGTAGGGGGAGGTATTGACAGATTCAGCTTGGTGCAGTGACAATTTCCTGTCAAAAACCTGATGAACAATATTAGTAACCTCCTCCAGACTGTACGCTTCATCAGCCCATGGAAGTCTGTTCGCGTTACCATATATTTGGTCACAGCTTGGACCTCCCAGACCAAAACACCAGTTTTCTCCAAGTTTGGCGGCCTGGCGTCGCTGTCTCCTTCATCCATGTGGAAATATACAATGACAAAATTGCAGTGTGCTCCGCCCACAGCTCATTTAAAAATGAGGAGAGGAGCTCATTTGATTGATTAAGATCTGAATCTGAATGTTCCTTCAAAGTCATTCAAAATACTGCAGCGTGTGGTTTCCCCTCCCCCCAGACTTGAGGTTGCCAGATAGCCATGTGCTAACCTCTGTCCTGCACCAGCTTTGTGGCTATGGTACCCCGAGACTTACTCACACAGTCTCTACTCCACTGTGATAGAACGAAATGAACCAGATACAGCTGTACACACACTGGCAGAATGGATCATTCTGCAAAAAGCTACATGTGTGTCCAGGAGAAAATTAGCCACTGAGGCATCTGTCCTCAAGTTCTTCTTCACTTTCAGCCGTCTCCATCTTTCAAATACATCTCCTGTGCAGATCCTGGTTTTGTTTCTGCTTTTGTAAATACAGTTTTGAGAGTCATAGCGTGGTCTTTTAATGTTAGTAATGTCAGACATAATCCACAGTGCTTGTAGCTGCAGCTCAGCTGTAACTGGCAACCTGGATGCTGAAATTAATTTAAATGTGAATATTCAGGCTGTACTATTGTTGTCAGATCAGTATTTCAAATGAACATGATTCCTTAGTCTCTGGAGACAAAGTGGGCGATTCTATGATTAAAAATCTGATTAACTGATGAATGCAGTTTTCCATTCATGGAGGAAAGAGAGGGGATTGAGTGCATGAACAGCAGAGAGAATTACACCGCAGTGCTAAACTAACATGCTGAGGAATATTTCAGTTTCAGTTCAGTTTTTTGCCCCTCTGGAGTTGAACTAAATCCAATGAAGGTGAAGTACCACACTGCTTACATAGTCTGTATGTAACATGGTTTATAAATAAGAATAGAATAGAAAATACTTTATTGATCCCAAAGGGAAATTCATTAAAATAAAGTCCAATTGATTGATTGGTTGATTGATTGATTGATATTCCTCTCTGTTCTCTGTAATCCATGATTCAGGAGTTATTCAGGATCTTATCTTATCGAGTCATTAATTATTGGGTTGAGGCTGTCGTGTCTCCACTTTTCTAAACCTGAAGCAACCTGCGTCAAGCTTTTATTCTGAAGGACAAACAGAGGAATTCAGACCGCAGGTCAGCTCTCTTCAAGAGAAGATGAACTGATGAAAGATGAATATTAGGGTGTGTGTGTGTGTGTGTGTGTGTGTGTGTGTGTGTGTGTGTTCATTTATTTATTCATTATTTCATCAATAGAGACCTTAATATAAGGGACTGTTGCATAAACTACATGAGGACATTGTAATAAGTAGGAAGCTCAGCCATGTGATTGAGAACAGATACCAGCATCTGTACAGTGTACTTGTGTTGGTAAACTCATTCCTTCATAGACATGCATCTTTGTTGTTGTCATACTACAGTAGGACTTTACTTTATTAGTACTTTATTGATCCCCAAAGGGAAATTCTTATGTCTGTCAGCTCATCAACCATTTGCAGAAGAATGAAGAAGCCTGATGGCTGAAGGTACAAAGGATCTTCTATATTTCTCCATCCTGCAGTGAAGAGAGAGGAGCCGTCCGTCCACCACCTCTCTTTTCTTGGTCCATCAAAGTGTTATATAGTCTATGCTCAGACCATATTCTTTTAGCTGTGCGAGTGCAAAAGTGTCCTTATCACATCCAAGGACTAACAACTTGAAAGACGCCCATTCAACGTGGCTGAAATTAACACTGAAAAGTATTTCCTTAAATTCATCATAAAATGACCTGGAAACCAACTATGGAAGTGTATTTATGCATGACATTTTTATTAGCTGTTGACAAATTACAAAAACTAAACATAAAAAGGACAGCAGAAAAAATCTAAAAGAATTTTGAAGGTTTTGTTGCATATATTCATATTTATTGTAGCTTTAGGCATACTGCTACTTTTTATACTACTATTTACACAACACTTGTAATTTTATTCAATCAAATCAAACAGCAAATCAATGGATTGAATAAAGAACTCATCATTGAAAGAGAAGAGAATTTCAGCATTCAGAAGGAGTTGCATCATGTCAATCCCCGTGTGTCTGCTACAGCATCATGCCAGTCAGCAAAACAGTTCCTGTCTAAAATCACACACAGTGAAACATCACAATATCGACACTTCCATGCAGTCTTTCTTTTGCAGCGTACACAGACCCGCCTGCCTTCTGTGGCCTTTTTTGACTTGTTTGCATCTGGATTTATAGCCACAGGGGTGCAGGTCTGTGTGACAGATTGGGCTGGTGGGTGTTGCAAGCTTGGGGTGGATGGAGTTTCTGTTGTAGCTCGTCTGTTTGGTGGGGCAAGTATCATGTCTGATGAAATGCCACAAAGTTCAGAAATGAGGGTCTCCATGAACTTCAAGTAAGTCATGGGTTGTTTCCCTTTCATCTGGCTCAGCTCTTTGTGAATGATGTAGGAGTTTGTGGCAACTATGTCTATAAAGCGTTGAAATAATAATCTGTACCAATCCACTGACCTACAGTGCACTGAATAATGTTGGGCAAGCTGGTCTGATAGATCGACACCAGCCTTGTACTTATTGTATTCTGCCATCGGGGTTGGCATGGGGATCTGCTTGACCTTCCAGTGTCCATCTTTATCTTTCACATTCCTTTTCACCATTCCACCTGAGTACACAGTATGAATTGTGGAGCACATAGTAACCGGTTTACTGTCCATCCATTTTACAAAAAGCAGCGGCCCATCTCTCATCCACCTTATTGTTCCTCTTCTGTCCTTTTTTTGAAGCACAGTTTCTCTCCTGTTGTCCCTGTATTTTCCACATGCATGAACCTCCAAAGAAAGAAGCTCCATGAAGAGTGTTGGACTTGTGAAGAAGCTGTCACAGTACAGGTGATAACCAGTTCCAAGGTCATTCTGATTCATCATGCCTATAACTGTGTCATATGCAAGTCCATGTTTAGATGGTTTCTGGTATCTACTTGCATGGACTGAAAAGTCACTGGTGTAACCATTGCTGGAATCTGTCAACACAAACAGTTTAATGTTGTACATACGTCTCATGCAGTGACACATTCCATATTTAGCTTTTGCTGAAACCGTTTGTTCATCTATTGCAATGTTTTGACGCGGATGGTAAAACATTTTTAATGCGTTCCGTAAATGGTCGTATAGCGGCCTGAGTCTCTGCAGGGGGTCATATTCTGCTGTGCCCTCCTTCTTGTCATTTTCTCCATCATCATCTGGATCACTCATATGCAGGTTCCATGATATTGCCAGGAAAGTGTTTCTGGACATGACTAAGGCTGGAGCCGGGACGGTGAAAATTGAATCCTGTCTCCAGTACTGTGACACCCGTGGCAGTTTTAGCATTGCCATATAAAGCAGGAGTCCCACAAACTTGTAGAAATCAGTGGAACTGATTTCCCTCCACCTGAATTTCTTTCCATGATTTATGTTCTTCTGGGCGTGTTTGTTTGTGTTGTCACAGATGATGCTGACAGACTTTTCATCAAAAAATCTTTTAAACAGCTCAGAGGGGCTGAGGTCGCTTGATAACCAGTGCTCTTGTACTCCTGGTGTCCGAGCAGGGAGAAAATCTGGGAGGGGCTCAGGCAACATATCTGGTTGTTTTGATGTCTGCCATCCAGCAGGTGATGCTGTGTTTGGTGTTCCACATACTTTTTTTTGTGTGTGTGATAATGTAGATGTAGAAAAGCAACGCCCACGTTTTTTTGTCCGCTCAGGCTCTGGCACTCGTTCACTTCCCTGCTCTTGTGAAGGTGATGACAATTTCTGTGAAGTGGAGGGAATGTAGTCCTCATCAGACCTAAAAGAAACAACATTACTTACATAAATATATGTACATATATATATGTAAATATATATATATATATATATTTGTGTGTGTGTGTGTAAAGTTATGTCTTTGCTTTGTCGTTGTTACTGTTACAATAATTTAACTGGGCAAATTGTATTATTAGGCGCAAACAGGCGCAAATTCAAACTGGAGGCGTGTCTTCACCTGAGCACTCATGGTTACGCCCATCCCAATGACCGGAAGTGCAGACAATCATGATTTTTGCGGTACCTGAAATGTTATCTTCTGTTCAGAGAATGTTTAGTTGAAGCACTTCATCACATTTTGTGTTTTCCGGAAACACTTCCGTTGTGTATTTGCATTGTATGTGATGATCGGTGAACATGGTTTCTGTTTGCATGTGTTCTCTTAAGTTGCAGTGTCTTGAACTCTCACGGACACCGTACTTTCCCCCCAAAGAAATCCAGTTCATAAACCACCGTACTAAATCAACCGCTGCTGCAGACAAATGCACCCAAAGTCATAGTTTAAATAAATTTCACATCTCCACGTGTCATAGAGAAACACAATTATCCTGTGATTAATCTCACTCACGTGTCGTCAAATAGATCGTCTACTCCACTTGAGAAACTATCAGGTACTGGGTCTCCGCCGTCATCCTCTCCTTCGCTGGAAGAACTTTCCAGTTGCTCTTTATCAGTGTCCTCCATTGATAAACGTTTTCGTCCTCTTCAGTTGCTCAGTGTATTGTCGTCTCCATGTCCCGTTCTCGTTACTCTCGCTGGAGTAGACCTTGGGAAAACACAGCGCAGCTGGCGGCACGTTAAAGTTTCTTCCTATGGTTTCTCCTTTGTATTTACCGTTTTCGCGGGCTACAATTCCAAAATCTAGGTGCTACCGCCACCTACAGGACCGGCGTGTAAACAACAGCGTGTAGTTTCCTCATCTCAGACAGCAGTAGCTAGTATACTACTACTATACTATACTATACTATACTGTACTATACTGTACTATACTAGTATACTACTACTACTACTAGTATACATATACACATATGCTGCTGAGCGTCAGGTACACTTCTGCTGAGCGTCAGGTATGCCCAGTGCTTGATCCGGGGCTTGGGACCGATACCTATTTGATTGGATCCTGAACCTCGATCATCTGTCAATCAACATCTGTAAATAAACTGCGTGTAACAGGTCTGTCTCATTCTATCTGTGCTCTGTCTGTGTCTGTCTGTATTCATAGATCGCCCTTTTTGCCTACTTTGGATGCATTTTAATCTGAGAACAAAAAGAAAAGAGGGGGAAAAGGAAAATATGATTGACAGATGTCAATCATCAGGTTACGCAATGACACAACCAGTGAATTTTGGGCGAATAAAGAGGAAAGCCTAAGAAAACGATGATGATTACTACAATGAGCAACGTTTTGTTATACAGTAATTATTTATTTATCCACAATAATTTTCAGTTATCCGTGAGCTAAGGGCCTTCATTGTGGAAATGAAACACTGGGAGGGTAGATGACGTGTCAAAAGAGGGCTTTAAATAGAGGAAAGATACAGAGGAAATGTAGACATAGAGGAGGATATAGATGTGACACTAACGCATGTATATATAAGGTAATGTTTATTTATTTACTTTGGAAAATTAAATTCCCCATTGCTTGGACGCAGCTAGGGTGGCAGTAATGCACTAATGAGCTAGATGAGCCTTAAAATGAAGAGAAGAAGAAGACGCCGACGAGCCGTTGTCATGGTACTTATAGGAAGTGACGTCACGTCTTCGTCCTCGAGGTGCCTCCAAGCAGTGCACACACCGGCAGAAATGATGTGCGTTTACAACTCGTGTCACACCGTAACTGCTTAACATACGATTGCTGTTAATTTAAGTCATAAGAGTAAATTTTGAAACTGTCCGGTTTAACATGGTGAACGCGGATGAGATCGCCAAGTTGTGCTTTGAGCGTTTCAACCAGCTGCCCAGGAGAGGGAAGCCTGAGCCGGGCAGAGAGTGGACCCTGCTGGCCGCTGTGGTCAAAATCACCCGGTGTGCTAACTCTGACACAGGTTGGGCAGCGGAGTGAGCTGCAACATATTTAATGTTGTCTTTATGTCAACAGTTACAGAACCCGTCATTTTCTAATCTTAACACACCTTGAAGTTATTTAACATAATAGCCTACTGCGCACTAACCGTTAGCTTTTGTGTTAAATGTACGGTGCCCCCCGACAGCTCGCTGCACTGCAACGCAAGAAAACGTCTGTGAATTCACAAACGTCCTACCAAAACAACACAACATAAGTGTTTCCGGAGCCACTAAAAGGGACAGACCCGACTGGGGCAAACTTTAGTTAAATGCTGTTTGTCTTAAGAAGTTGTGAAGACAGCTACCTGTTGCTGTCTGACAGCTGACAGCTACCTGTTTGAAAAGAAGTTGAATTTTTTGGTTTATCATGTCAACAAAATCACATGATTCACATATTACTGTAGTAATGTACTGTAAGCTTAGCATTAGCTCTCGGCCGAGTCCGTCACTTTTTTGTGTACCCTGGAAATCAGAATTAAGGACACAACTGTACAAACCAAAACACACATGCAAATCCAGGCAACAGGACAAATATCGAAGTATAAAGCTGCAATGTGATGTCTAACATTTTAATGATTGTCATTTCTTTCACAGTTAAAAAGGAGGTTGTTTCCTTGGGAACTGGGACCAAATGTATTGGACAGACACTTATGAGTCCCAACGGTGTGTTGTTGACCTGGTTCTACTTGGGTACTCCATTTCACTGTCCCCCATACACTTTATGTATTAGTTTATCATTTTTGAGTTTCATTAGATGTGTGCTAATGACAGTCTGTGGGGATCATTTTAATGTTGATTAAAATGGTGCATTTAGGTTACTGGAAAGATATCTTGGCAAATCCATTCTTGCATTATTGTTGTAGACTACAACACTGAATGTCTATCAGTCTCAGGTCTTTGGAGCCTTTAAATGTCCAGTACACAACCCTTTGATCAGAATTATGGTTGTATTCATTTCTTTGATCAGTGGTTTTGTTTTCCTTGATTGCCCTCCATTTAGGTGACATACTTAATGACAGCCATGCAGAAGTCATTGCCAGGAGGGGATGTGTCAGGTCTGTACAGATATTCAGTTTTGTGTTGGCTGCAGTTGATCATGCTGACCCTTGAGCATGTATAAAAATGAATATAGGCTTCTGTGTGTGTGTTCATAGATACCTGATCCAGGAACTGCACAGGGCTGTTAGCAGTGCTGATAGCTCTGTGTTTCGCCCAGCAGATCAACAGGGGAAATGGTGTCTTCAACCAGGGGTTTCCTTCCTCTTCTTTACCAGTCACACTCCCTGTGAGTCCAGTGTACCTACCTGCTTGGCTGTCCGTCAGGGCAGGAGATTATCGTGTTGTGTTAACTCTATTCCCTCAAAATTGATATTGATTGAATTTGATTATTTAATTGAACCATAGGTTAACTACAAAGAATGATTAATTGGAAAATGCTTTTTTTTTCTTTTTTTTTAAATCCAACCTTAAATGACCACCAGAACTTAATCAATCTACAGTTTTAATCAAGTCACACATTATAATTCAGCAAATTCAGGGCCCTGTATTCTCATCAGACAGCTTTAATTCAATGATTTCAGTAGCTTCTTGTGTATTATCAGGTGGCGATGCCTCCATCATCCCCATGACTGACAGCCAGCCTCAGCCCTGCCCCCCTGTCAGATCTGTAAAGTGTCATGAAGGGACTGATGTAGGAGGAGACCTGAAAAGGAAAGCCAAGGAGCCAAGCGAATGGCAAAACCATAAACTGTTACGTCTGGAAGAGCAACAGACAGCTGAGACAGGCCACTCTGTAAAAACACTTGTGGAAACTGTCTCTAAAAATACAGCAGACACCACCAACAATGGTGGACTGCATCCACAGATTCCAGACATTCACAGAACTGGTGCAAAGTGTGTGCCGGGTGGCTCAGCCGACCCTCTGCATCCTGGGATTGGGTACCACAGCACAGGGGCACTTCGGGTGAAGCCAGGACGCGGAGAACCAACCCTGTCCCTCTCCTGCAGTGACAAGATGGCCCACTGGACAGTGTTAGGCTTCCAGGGAGCACTCCTGTCCCATTACCTACAGGACGCACTCTACTTCAGCACCATAGTGGTGGGAAAGTGCCCATACAGCAAAGAGGTCATGCAGAGAGCTTTGGTCACGAGGTGAGGACTAATGGTGAAAAAAACTAGCTTATTAACAAATATCGTAAATTAAATGTCTTTAAGTTTTGCTGTCACAGCAAAACAATGTCGGGCCCTCAGTGGCTATTTTTCTTTACTTTCTTACACAGACCTGACAGTTAATTGCTGTTACAGTTTGACTTGTGCTGAAATTTTACCTAATCTTTATAGAAAACCAGGAGAATGACCATTTTTAGATTATTTAGTTATTTTGTGAAGAACATTTGACTCAGATTTTGAAGGAGAATCCAGTGGGCTTCACATTAAAGGGATATTCCGCCGTAAGTTTAACCCATGGTCTGTTGCACCGTGAGACCGAGTAGAGCACCCCCTAGAGAGATCAAGTTTGCCGATCGCAAACTTCTCTAGTTGTAACGACTTCAGCACCGACAGCAAAATACTGCTGTCTTTGTAGCCATGAGCTAACCGCCATCAAAAAAGCCACTCATTGTGTTCTTACACTGGGATGAAGTTCTCTCCCAGTTTGGCCTTCACCAGACTGTTTTGAATGTTGTCTAGGAAGCGGGGCAAGTGACAGGATGCTGCATATAGAAGCTTTCAGGAGTTTAAGGCTGATGAGTGAGCAGCACATGTTCATCATGGGATGATTTGAGTATTAAACACCCACTCAAAATGGTTTGTCCGTCCTTGCATACTACTGAAGAAAAGATAGTGGAAAAGATTAAATCAAAATATTTCAACATTCATTCATTAATTAATTAATTAATTAATCTTTGAATGAAGCCAAAACTAATTTAGGTTTTTTGTATGTAAATGTAAAATTTAAATATGTTGAACATTCACGTTGTCACCATCTACAAACCCCTGGTAGTTCCTCCTATTTGTAACACTGTTGCAGTTTTGAAGGGATATTTTTTTCTTGAGTGTCTGTGAGCAGCAGATGTCTTGAACACTGTCCTCATGTCCCACCCAGGTGCTCCCACGTCTCAGACCTCCCTGCTGGTTTCTGTGTTTGTCCACCAGTGCTGCTCCAATCCAGCCTGGAGTTTTCATTTAGCCAGGCTCAAACTGTGCTGCAGCACCAGGCCGGACAGGGACGTATCTCCCCCTGTGGGGCAGGTAGAACACACACACACACACACAGACACATACACATACACATACACTTAGCAACTAGACACAAACATTGATGTGTGTTGATTGATTGTGCCAATGGACCAAAATATTGGTGACTAACTGTCACCAGTGGCTACATATTTGTCTTGTACAAAGTTATTTATAGTAGTAGTATTTGTGGTGTTAAATAAATATGAAATTTGCCCTGCCATGGTTTCACATAGGTTGATTAGTGAACACATTATGACCACCTGCCTCACATTGTGTAGGTCCAATGTGGCTGTGGGCCATCGAGGCCTGGACTCCTCCAGACCTCTGCAGGTATACTGTGGTATCTGGCACCAAGACGTGAGCAGCACATCCATGGGTGCTCTGACTTTCTGCAGCTACACAGCCTCATACACAGCAAGCTGTGCTGCACTGTAGTTTAATGATTAAACGATTAAATCAAAGAGCAGGCAAATTAGAACAGCACCAATATTTACCTATTGTTAACTTTACATCAGGTCCTGTGCAGCCTGTGATGTAGACTAGTACATTAGTCCTGTTGTAAACCCTCCACCTTGAAGATCATTATGTTCATCATTGTTGAGGTTGTGGCGTATACTGTTGTTAAATTGTATTGCATTACAGATGTATTTCAGTTATGTAGCTTCAGTGATATTGGCAGATTTGACTATAGGTGATCCATGTGTTTAGGACAAAAAACGACACAACCATGTATGTATCTATTTGACTTTATTTATTCAATAAATTATTTGTACATTACCTACCGAATTGTACCTGCTTTTATTAGTTGCTGCATTTTTGTGTCCATATCAGTAGTAGTCTAAGCATCATTAAAATAAATACATACAGTAATAGTATTTTTCCAAAAGGAATTTATATTGAATTTATTTAGGCATTTATTTTTTTATTTCCCCATTTATCCATTTACACATTTCTTTATTCATACATACAATTATCATTTTCGTAGACATTTACTGGGTTTTGACATTGTCTCTTTCTTGCGGTTCAGCCATCAGCTGGTGTAATGTCAGTGAGCAGCCACTAGATGTCACTGCCAACGGCTACAAACACGGAGTCACAAAGAAAGCCTTTGGTACAGCTAAAGCCAGGTAGAGCTAACCCACTCCGTCTATGCTTGAGGCACTTTAGAACTATAAACTTTTCTAATGTTAAGTGGTATCTCTGTGATCTTGTGTCTTCAGGTCTCTTCTGTGTAAACTGGAGCTTTTCCACTCCTTCCTGTCTCTGGTGGCAGCCACCAACGCTTCAGCACTCCCCAGCTCTCTCAGGTGAGAAACAATGGGCTCTTTCATAATCTAACTCTGGTCTCAGTTTGTCCTTTTCAGTATCTCTCATCTCATCTGCCACTGACACTGACAACAGTGATGCAAATTACCAACAGAAATATGTGTGTCATGTCACAGTCACACTCTGACATATTGCCTCCAGCAGAAGTCACTGTCTGAGCCTAGGCTTCAGTGATTGGCTCTGAGGCTTTTCCCAGGAGAGTGAACACAGAATAATGCTTTTTATGTCATAATGTGCATTGAGGCCACTGTGTCAGTGCTTCTGTGTCACCTTTTATCAACTCCTATAATGTCTCAGATATTTCACACAGATTCTGAGATTACACAACAGGTTCATCAGGTCTGTGTATATATATACATATATATATATAATATATATATATATATATATATACAGGTGTGTGCGTGCGTGCATGTGTGCACCTTTGTTATGTGATAGTAGTGCTCACATTTCATCTGTTAGACACCACCTGTGAGTTTCCCTGTTTGTGTGTGTGAGTGAGAGAGTGTGTGAGTGTCCGTGTCCATCCAAAGGAAGAACAGTGTTCTCTCTGTTCGTCAGCATTTCAGCAGATAACCTGATCCCAGGCAGGACCGTCTTGGTCCACACATGGAACAACAGAACACATACACTCATACACACTCACACTCCCATCTTCAGCACACAATGACAACATTTGCTACAGAGTCTGAGAGTCTGATACAAATGATACTCATCAGAGCAGTATGCCAATTTCTGTGCACATTTTCCTCTTAATGCAGCAACCCATGTAATCTGATTATAGGCTGGCTAATGCTACTCTTTGTCATAGTTAAAGGACATGTGTTACTAATTATATTAGTCAGGTTAGGATGCCAGGTTAAATTACTACACTCTCTTAATGACACAGATGATCTGCTGATGTTTTTATTGGTGATTTGTGATTTGACTTTTTGAGTTGGATTTTAAATGTATTAGATTTTTCTTCCCAGCTCTGTATACTTTTTAGTTTATTTAATAAAATATATCTGCATTTCTGTATTACAATATAATTACCATAAAAACAAAACAAAATATGTTGTGTTGAGCTCCAAGCTGAATAGGGAAGAACATACTATACTGTTTCCTTTTCAGCCCCTTTTGTGATCAAGTTACACCATGATGGTACAAAAAACTGACTCTGTGTTGCACAAACCCCATGTCATCCAGCATATTGACCACTTGCACCCATTCAGATACACTGAAGGAGTCTAGTCTTTATTCAAAAACAGATACATGTAGGAAAAGAAGTGCGTGTGAGGCCTTGTGGGCGCAACACACTGCAACCTAAGAAAACACATGCAAAGACACAAAATGTGCAACAAATTCAGAAAACAACTGCATCATTTTGACAACATGTCAAATACTCACTAGCATATACATATACATATATTATATACATATACTCACATCACCACAGAGGTGTTCCCTGGGACACAAAAAAATGATGGACCCCCCATGTGTTTTCGAATTGACCAAGTAGCATGGAACATGTTTGCATGTTATGTTTTGTTTAAGGTACAGTGAGTTGACCCACTTACATTTCTGCCTGGCCTTACACAACCAATTGGGAGTGCAATATAATCATTCAGACCTTATTAACCTTGTTGACTTAGCAATTACAGCAAGGAGATTCATGTAAATGATCATGTCACAAATAGCAACGTGTGAGCAACAATTGGATTCTTACCCTTTGTGTGTGTGTGTGTGTGTCAGGGGAAGAGAACTGCACACTTACTGGGACTACAAGCAGGCGTCACAGTCATACCAGCAGGCCTGGCAGCAGCTACACAGCCAGGCCTTCCCTCTGTGGCCACGGAGCAGCAGAGATCTCCTGCTCTTCCACTGAGATCCTTCCCTCCTGAAATGACTGCAGATGAAATGTTCCAATTATGATCAATGAAGTGCAAAATGAACTACTTTGCCAAAATAGGACACTTGTTTGAAAAGCCTGTGAAATGGAAGAACCATAGACGTGCTGGTCTGTCAGAAACACACAATCATCTTCATCATGTAAAACTTAATAAAATGACTGGTCTCATTTCCTAACATCTGTTGGGTCAGCTGGCTTGAGGTCTGGATAAATATTATTTGGCTATATTTGACTCTCCATAGCCCACGATTTTCACCGCTGGCAACCACAGGACACCCTGTGCGGTCCTGCTGTTTGAGGAGGTTGATGACCGTTGTGTCATTGTCCTCAGATGATGCTTTTATTTTCACAGTGCGTGTGTAACATGTTGTGACTGCAGCTGCAAACACAGCAGGAAGTGTGTCTGCAAGTGGACAATGAATGTCCTGTGACAGTCTAAGCAGCGTTTCCAATGCAGGTTAGAGCAGACTCCAGTCCTGTGGGAAATGCACTCCCTCATGAACACAAAGAATGAGCTGAACCTGCATATATGCCCCACAATTGTTCACGTCAAATTTAATGTAGGGACTGAGGAGCAGTTGTGTTTCTGCTGTAACTCAGCAGATTCCACCAGCCTCAGTTCAGCTTGGCTAACACTCAGCAACATGTCACAGGTTATGATCAGGACGTCTTCCATTGTGCAGTTAATGCCATTCTCACTCTTCACAGATGAAGAGGATTTGATCCCTGTATATTTCTATTAATTCAAATGTTTTTCAGGCTAGAAATGATTGAGGGGTTGTATAATGTCTTGTGTGGCTCATTGTTGTGCAGACAGGCCAGCAGTTTCATCGTCTTAGATCAAAGCTGCTAACACATGGCACAACTCTTATTCATTTTCTCTCTATTACACTAATCCAAACAATTGGACAAATTCATTTTGACCTGATGATGGTGCTAGAGGAAAACAAAGGGCCCAGTGGTGAGTTGAGTGACAAACAGGCTAAAACTGGTTGCACTATGTCTTCTTCAGGTCAGCAGGGAGAAGAATAAACATGGTGATGTCATCAGCAAATGTAACACAGATGACAACCTGGGAGAGTCATACTGGATGTATAGGCACATTTAGCAGTGCATTTGCACGAGTGTTAATTTGCCACCGTTACTACTAATCTAGACAAAGTGGCGGGGCGGGGGGTCACTCTGTTGAGGCTCAAGTGGAAACCATTAAGAATTTTCTGCCTCCTGTAACCAATAAACACTTGATGTGCTTCTGTGGCATGGGGGTGAGTTTTCATCAGAAGGTATTGGGCTTTCTGACGAGCTCAACTGTAGATGGTCATTCTATCAATACTGTATAAAGGAAAATGTCTCTGTTGTGATTTATGAGGTTAACATTTAAATCTGGAGTTTTGCCAGAGTACTTGGTTATGTCTCCATTCTTATGTATGTAGGTTGGTGTGAACCCCTCCCATTCTTCTGTGTGTTAGCATTCTCTTGCTGGATCCTTGCCAAAGAGATGAGCACAGCTGCTGTATGATGCCATGCACTTTGGCAGGCTGGTTTCAGGTATACAATGTCATTTTCTCATAGTTACACGTCTCTGAAATTTTGGAATGTTCATTGTTATTGTTCTTGTATCCACCACCCACACCTCTCTCTAGTACTGACAGATTTCAGATTCCATAGTTATGTTGATGTGTCCAATGTGACAGTTGATCTTAAGGGTGTGGGTTTGATTCATTCAGAAACATTTCATTTTACATTCACTTTTATTGGTCAGGTCATCCAGCTACCATACCTACTCAAACATCCTAATGACAAAATTCCATTACGTCATTAAGATATATTTAATGATCAAACAACAATGATGAAACAAAACAATCCTCAGTATCATAGCATTCCATCAGTATATTACACATCTGCAAACCATGTTTAAAAGCCTGAATCAGCTTTGTGGTGCACACATGAACACTTGGATGGCTTGGGTAAAGTGTAGAGACACCCCGGACATGCTGCTCCGATTCAGCACCAGAGAATACAGTGGAGTCCTCTGAGTGAAGAGATGGAGGATAACAGTGAGTCTTCACACCTGTCATCTGCTGCCAAAGAGCCAACGCTTTACTTCAAATATTGGATTTGTGAACTGCAGTGATGTTTATGCATATAATGATTCAGCACCAGAGACTACAGCAGAGTCCTCTGAGTGAAGAGAGGGAGGATAACAGTGAGACTTCACACTTGTCATCTGCTGCCAAAGAGCCAACACTTTACTTCAAATATTAGATTTGTGAACTGCAGTGATGTTTATATGTATATAAGGTACCATAGTATAATAACCGTTTTGAGTGATGATGGATCTCTTGTAATGTGCTGATGACTCACAGTGCTTTAGCAGCTCAAGCTAGACTTCAACATTGATTCACCAAGCTGGACGACTGTGAGACCAGATGTGGCAGTGCGACCACCTCCGTCTTTGCGTTCTCTCTGTAAACAGCTGTTTTATGGTTTTTGTGGTGGTAAAGACTCTAGTGCTACACACTGTATCACTGGATACTCTGCTCCCTCTGCTTCTGCTTTCCAGTTCATGATGATCACAGTGCTGCTTGTCATGTGTCAAAGCTGCCTTTCTTGATTTGGAAGGGACCTAAGGAAGATAGAGGAATAGGATACAGACAGGAATTGTTTTGTTTTTTGCTATTCACAAGCTATGTTGCCTAGTTACACACTCATAACATTCGGCGAGACATTAGACTTCATTTGAAGTGGGGATGCTGCTGCTGAATTTAAATCCAGTACTCTTTACAGCTGTTCTGGGGCCAGTTTCACAGAGCTATGTCAGACTGGTCTGTGATAGGCCGACCCTAACCACCCTAACACTAACCATAACTAGAGACTGACTCAAAAAACATTAGATACCTTATCCCATACTGACACTAACCTTTTCTTTTAATTAAAAAAAATCTTAATATAGCCAGAATTCACTGGGCCTCAGTCCAACTTAAAATAGTTGAGCTCCATCCACTGGTTTCACACCTAGAACATGGGTCCACTGTATCTTTAGTCTCGTGTTATGAAGCCTATATACTGTGCGCTGGAATATTTATCCCTCTTCATTAACAAGAATATAACAACAAAACACAACTCTGTCATGTATGTCAGGTCAAAATGAAGTAACAAACCATTTTCACCACAGAGGCCAAGTACAGGTGGAATTAATAACATAGACAATAACTCCATTACAATTAGATCTATCACTAATGATGTGTGTAATTTAGACTTGGAGAACAAAATGGCATGTGACCACTGATAACATCATTAGTTACATTTGTGTTTGACAAGCAAAAACATCCACAGTGAAGAGGGATGATAGGCTACACATTTTCCCAGAGGCTGTGGAGAGAGGCATTCAGGGACATGTAGGAAATGGCAGCTGAAGTGAAGGCGGACACTGCAGGTTGCGGGAGTTTTTTTTTAACTCATCTCAGTCTCTCCTGAGCAGAATAAAACAGATTGATAATAGAAGAAGAGAAACTGAGTGAGTCTTTTACTCCTAAGCCACAATTTTCATTGATGGCACAGGAGAAATATTGTGATGCAGTACAATAACCTTCAAGTTTTGGAGTTCACAAACAAGTCTGAACTTGGGTGGTGCTGATTCTTACTCAGCCAAAATGATGTGCAAATACATGACAGCTACCAGTGAGCAACACTGGCAACACAGAAACTGGTGCTGGTCCCTGACCCGGAGCAGGACACACCCTGCCTCCTCAGCAGCCTACAGTCATCCACTGTCCCAACAGCCTCCTGCCCTCCAGCCACTGCCTCCTGTCACATGCCTATAGTCCTTCTCATTGCCTATTGTAGTGCTGAGCGTACCTGGGTTTAAATGACATACACAATATGAAGAGCCATACAAATGCATCCATAAAGTGATTAATGATTCTCAGTCACACGATTATAGGATTTCTCTCTCATTTCAGCTCAACACAAACATCTTAGACAAACATCTGGACTGACAGAAACTAAAGCATGTTGGTGTGAAGTGTGATGTGTGATGTGTGATGTGCATGCGTGTCAGAGCCTGAAATGAGTTTTGCCTTTTGTTTAATACTGATGTTGACACTGAACTAATGATTACTGACATGCCAATAAAGTGTTGTAATTATTACTCTTGTCTTCTGGCAGTGTTTAAGATATTTCTCTTCACAACTGACCTTTGAGCCTTATAATTATAACAAAAATAATGTTAACCATCAAATTCAAACATTTCTTGACACTTTTAGTATCAAAACTCAAACTCATAAATTACTTTGCTTCACTTGTGTTACACATGTTAAGGCCAATGTCTGAAAAATTGTGCACCAGCATATTTCAGGCCCTACTGTGTCAGTGTGTGTGTGTGTGTGTGTGTGTGTGTGTGTGTGTATGTGTGACAGAGAGAGACTGATTTTCAGATAAGCATTAACCATGTGTTGTATGAAAGGCTTTGCTGTAACCAAAGGTGTTTTCTCCGCTGTAGGCCACATACAGGAAGCCGTCCTCATCTTTCTCCTTGTCGTAGAGCTGCCCCATAGTCAGACTGCAACACACACAGACACACACAGTCAAGGACAACTGGTCATATTTCATCTCCGATATGGTGCTATGAGCACAGGCATGTATGCACAACAGGTGCTGCACAAACTAATATCAGTCATAAACAGGAGCTGTGTTCTTCCTGGATACAAAGCTCTATGAAAGGATCTACATAAATGTAATTATGAGTTTTGCCATCACTTGCTTAGACTGGTGATAGTTGAGTCTGTAATCACTGTTTTCGATAAAGAGGAAAGAAGATACGTAAAGTGAAGTAGGCTACATATCGGAGAAGAGACAGAAGGAAAATTCAAGGGTTAAAGCAGGATAACACATTCATATTATAAAGGTTAATATTATTATTATTATTATTATTATTATTTTCCTTTATATATTATCATTAATATAGGGAAATATTATAAACATATTGTACAGTGAACATACATATACTGTAATATGGTGAGTATTAGTAGTAGTACAATATATAACAACAGCATATTGTATATTTTTTTATTTATATCCTATTATACAGTTATGATATGATATGATTTAATTTCATGTCAACTTAACCACTGGCACTTAAAGACTCTTTTCTTAGAGTGTGACTGGCATTTGATGAATATCATTATGTCAAAAGGCTGTTGCAGCAAAGTCTCTGGAATTCAGACCACCTCTTACTAGAAGTGAAACATGGCTGCATCCCACACAGCTCACAAGCAGCTGTGTGTCAGGTTTGGTCAGATGTGCTTGTGAATGCACCTCATTGTGATGTAACATGATAATACAGTGTCGCATGATATTTAAGAGTTATTATATTATTATTATATTTATTTAATGGATGGATTATAAGACTGCATGCAACTCCTCTTTAAGAGCTGTAGATATATTATATACAACTTATACAAAGCTGTGGGAAACAGGTCAGATTACTCATGTGTAACTGTAGGCCTTGTGTGTCACATCAGCACAAACACACATATACAAAAAGATGGTTTTAACTGCGAGAGCAGGTGTGGCTTCCTCCTTTTTCACATGGAGATCCATTACTCATACAGAACAAACGAACAGATAAACACACTGCTCTAAAGTAGGTCTGAGCTTCACCTCACAGCCTGAGAAAGCCCTGAGAGTTACGCACCAACCAACAGCCTGATACAGATATTGACAGTTTAACAAATTCAATAAGAATATCAGCAGATAGGAATAAAAAAACCCTGATTACATCGTACAAACACACAATCTTGATACAGATAAGCTGGATTTTTAAATTTCAGTCAGACAACTCTGAAATTAGAACAAATCATTTATTTGAGCATAAGCATGGCAAGCTGAAGCATAGGTATTCTTGGGCATGGGGATGCTGGGGAGGTGGTGGGTTTGCAAAACCTCATGGGCAGCAGTAGGGCAGCAGCAGAGCAGCAATGACAGGAAGAGCAGGTAAGCTAGGGGGTTTAAATAGCCCGCCCTATTTGGAGAGGCGAGCATGTGGCTGATCAGCTGATCAGGATGGGCGCAGCTTGAGTTGTCTGCCTGAACTAGCTTTGCAGGCTTTCGCATCATAACAAAACAAAATTCCAAATGTGCTGCACACACCAAACCCAATATTTTACAGCAGGCACACAGATGAACCTGTAAGTCTCAGTGATGGCCACAACAGCAGCCACACCCAGGTAACTCTGTTCCTTATTTATATTGACCCAGAATTTTTCTTTATTGGCAATTTTATTGGCAGCATTTGACAGTGTAGTAATTCTATTTGGGGTGAACACATTTTGTTAACTTTCTGTGTCAGATTAGTTCCATCAGCTCAAGTTATTTAATTGTCACAAGATGACTGAATCGGTCTTTGAGCGAGGACCATCGGTGATGTGTCCTCTCATTTAGGTTTATCAAAGGGCAGTTTCAAAGGACATTCCCATTTTCTTGAAATAAACCCCCTATTAAATTGTTCAACAATCTGCCCAGCAGGAAAACGTTAGAGAATCAAATGAAGCTTCACGAAAGACCTGTTTGAGCATGCTCACTGAGGCACCAACTAATTTTCCCGCTACCCTCTCGCTCCACCTCCCATCACTTGATTTCATCCAATCACAGTTGCACAAATCCACCTTCTCTCTTTCACCAATCAGTCATTAGCTGTCAGATTTAAAAGCGCTCTCTCTCTCTCTGCTCTCACCCAACTGTCTTTTCAACCGAGAAGTCTCACGACCCACCTCCACCCCTTCACCACCTCAATCAAGATGCAGTCCATCTTAATCTGAACCTTCAACCAGAGCTTCCACGACAGAAAGCATCATCTCCGTACCACAACCAGTGTCTAGGCCCGGGGGGACGTCTTCTTCAGATGCAAGCTTCACATCCATTAATCTGTTTACTAAGCTGATCTTCTTCCCGGCGTCTAAGCACCAAAGTTTATTTTGTGCACAATAAATGTCATTTCATTTCACACCCCATCTTCTTTTATTCTCATTAGTCTGTTGTGATTGAAATAAAACCCACAAGTGTCAGCAAAGTGTCCCATAGCCATTTACCAGCTGCACATCCTAATAACTGGCCTAAATCAGAACTGCTACAGATGTGGCCATTGTCCTCATTATAATAACATTGTTAAATCTAAAACCTTTGAAGTTAGAAATGAAACATATCACATCATTTCATTAACTGTAAAACCACTGTGATTTATAAACGAATGTCCTGTATGCCAAACCTTTCATATTGGTCGTAGACCTGCATGTCATCCTAATAGACAACTGAATAAAACCGGGTCATTACAAGAGTATGAATTTGTGATTTATAGCCAAAAATATGTTTTGACGTCACAGTGACCTTTGACCTTTCACTACCAAACTCTAATCAGTTCATCTGTCGAGTCCAAGTGAATGTTTTAACCAAATTTGAAGATGTTACTGAGTTGTGAATGGATGAGACGGTCCTGGCATAACAAAGATGGATGTTGAGAACAAAATCATTCAAATCTTTTTTTGCCACCCTGTTTGAAAACTGCTACAAACAGCAGTTTATATCACTAAATTATTTCAACATTGATTCTGAAAAACAAACCAATAGAGCCATCAGCAAAAAAGCTGCACAGCATCTTAAATTCCCTACATTTGCATTTTACATTGTGCACCACCTGGGCCCCTGGGAGAGAAAATTTGCTTTATTGTCAAGGCCCAAATAAAATTGTATGATGATACGAAATAAGAAACTACTTTGCTGTCAAGGTTTCATTGTCTTACTGCAGTTTGTGGTGTCATAATGTTTCTCTCACCTGGATTGGGGGACGGTTTTGTCGACGAAGAGGAAGATGGCTTTCTCTGAAGGCAGCTGGATCCGTTTCCTGATGATCCACATGAACTGGGCCACTGTGATGTCAGAGGGCACCAGATACTTCCTCTTATCAATGTCCACTATCTGAGAGCCAGAGACCTTCTCCACTATCACCTGAAGGAAGAGATTGTAGGAGCTATTTAGTTGTTGATTTCTCTATTATCTATTTATTTGTTATGCGTTTGGATTTCTCATATCAGTTTTTTTATGATATGAAAGAGATTAAAAAAAAAATGGATTCAGCTAAAGACTAATGTTACGCTAACAGCACATATTATCAATGCTATCCGAATCATGTAATACTGAGTTATAATAAAGCATAAACTCACCTTATTTTCAAACACCACTAACAGGTAGTTGTCATCATAACTTCTGAAGTCAAGAAACATCGAACAAATACGCACCCCAGCCAGGTCCGTCATTTTTTGGTGTCCCCAGAAACAACTTTGTTGTTTTGTGAATTTTTGCAGCACGTGTTGTCAAATTTATGAAGTTGTGTTCTGAATGTCTGAGTGTTTTCTTAAGTTGCAATCTGTTGAGCCCTCCAGGCCACCGTAGAAATTACAAGGATATTGCAAATATGTGGGTCCTAATTTACTGTACCATAACAATAGTAGGGGAACCTGAGACAACCCACCCACACCACTGCAGTGACTGTAACAGTGGACCTGCAGGTGAAATCCTTCATTGCTCTGCTGACACATAAGTTAGAAGACTAGATAGTGGTGATGACAGCGAATTCAAGAGGAATAGTCAGACCAGTTGACTCATGGAAAAGTCGTAACATATTTCACTTTGGATCTTTTTTCCCTTGTTCCATAGTTGGTTTTCAGGTGAATTGTACTGAATCACTCCAACTTAGCTATGGAATTTGTCACTGGGGTCACAGTATGAACTGGTTTAAATCTCAACCTGTCCATCAAGACAGCCAGTACCTCTCTTATCCTCTCTTTGCCCCCTGTAACTGCCCTTCACTCTCCTTTTCTCCATACACTCTGTCACTCTGTACTCTGGACCGTCCCCACCTCCTCCACTCACCGGTACTCTGTCAGGATATTTGTTTCGTATTTTGGCTGACTCCACACATCGGTGCTCTGAGGGGGAGACACAAAACAAACAGGAAGTCAGAGATTAAAGGGATGAGTGAGGCCTCTTGGGAGCCTCCTCTTGTACCTTACTGCCAAATACGGCCAAGCCCAGTCCAACACAAAGCCTGGTAGCAGGCCTTACTTTGTACAGTGTGCTTTTAACTTAAAAAAATAAATAATATATATTAAATTAACAGTCTTTATCAAGTGATACTAAACACTTCAGAACGCATCATCGTTATCACAGCAGAAAGGACAGTGTATCTAACATGTGGGAAGGACCAGATGCAGCAGGCTGACACTGAGCAGAGGCCATAGAGGGAAGGGTGAGCTGATGGGTGATGAGATGCTTTCATTAGCCCAGATAAGAGGCCTACTTTTAGAAACATCTCCACAGAACAGATTGAAGTGTGTCTTTAAAAAGGAGACTTGAGGCTATCCAAAGAGAATACATCAGCTAAGGAAGTTAAAGAGTTCAGCATCAAAAAATGAAACCTATAACACCTACCCCAGCAACCTGAGCATTGAGAAAAATGTACCAAACTAAATTGACAGTTCAGGTAAATGACTGTTTTCCCTTGGGGTCTCAAAATGTTCATGGCTGTGGAACATTTTATATGCCTGAAACAAAAACTAAGGAAACACTTTTCAGTTCAGCATCTATGTGGTACATTCACTCACTACCATCAGCCGCACTCTGGTTGGAAAAAGAAATAGTGTTATAGTTAGTTGTTGAGAGACATAGTGTTTTATCCAAATTAGCTACAACTGTCTGAAGCATCTACAGCAATGTCCAACCCGGGGGTTTAATAGAGGCCCGAGAAAACAACATGAACTTCTAGTACTCTTGCATGCATTTTAATGATGCAATGTTGCAATGTCTTCATAATAAAGAAGGACGTGTGTCTCAGTCTGTGTTGTACCAGCGATGTTAAAGGTGAACCCCATTTTGACAGCTGGTAATTTCACTTGCAGAAAGATCATGTTAGCGTTTGTTGCTAGGCATGCAAGGTTAGCCATTGTGGGTTTACTACAGTTGTCAGTTGTTTTTGGTGCTGTGACAGCATGCATTTCTTCTTCTTATGTGTGATGACATGGCAAAATCGATGCAGAGGAAGCAGAATAGAGAGCAGGATGCACGGCATGACAAGAACATCCCTGGTTTCATAACAATCCAAACCCCTTTACCGAGGGAATGGTCCTCCTTAAACATCCATTTCATCTTTGCTGGGTCCCCGCACTGAGGCGTGATGGTAGAGTGGAGGAGCGGGCTTCTCAGTCTGCGGACACAGTCGGAGTGAGGTCCAAAAAGCCAGGACAAAAGCGCTCAAAACAAAATGTCAACAGTATCCCTCTATGCGGGGAGCTTCCGACTGTCCGTCTAGCTGAGCGATGACGTCACTGTCTGACAGAGGTGTGGCGGTGGTGATGGTGCTGCCTTCAGGTACTCCCGGAAAATATCAAAGAGCAAAATAAGAATTGAACGAGACAATCAGACCCACAGTCATTTGGAATTTTTTTAAAAAAAGCTCGTGTTAGCTGAATTGCTGGACGTTTTCCCATCCAAACTATGCTGAAGTAAAGATATTCTGATCCCTGACGTTCAAAAATAGCATTGATAATTGTAATATTACTGTTTGTTTTAACTATGAAAACAATCAAAGACTAGTAACAGATTACATAGAGAACAATACTACACATTCCTGTAATAAATACATAAAACCCTTTTCTGTCATTATAAACCACATTTACGTCTTCTTTTGTGAGGACAAGTTATTAGCATGGACGGATGGCGCATACCACTGCATTTGCAATGTCTTGCAAATATGTGTAACAGCATTAAATTACTAAAATGACACATTCACCACAATGATACAAAAGCAAAAAAGCACCAGTTCACTCGTGATCATATAAATGATCAAATCTGACCAAACGCGAACACTTTACTGGACGGAATAATTGGAGGTTTTGTGGTTCTTCCACTTTCACTGGCCTTACTTAATGCAACACGAGTACGTCCACTGGCAGCCATGGTAACCGCGAGACGCTACACTTAGCTTAAATATGGCGCGGTGCATGATGCTTAGCTAGGAGGCTAATCTATATAGCAGGTTAATATGCTATGTTTTCCTCCAAAACACAACGTACTCAACCTTGATTGATGGATATTACTTAACAAGGGTTAATCTGTTCACTTGGCATTCTGTTTTCCCTCGGAGTTCGATCACGTTAGTCCAACGGGCGCATCTAGTCAGTTAGCATAGATGCTATCTTGAACATTAAGCTAGCCGGCTGACTTGATAACACAACACTGACAGTTGTTGAACGAACGTTATTCACGTCGTTACCCATGGCTTTCTATGAAGTCTACTCTCACCCGGCTTTGGTTCGATACAAGACGAGTGTTTGCACGAAAGCTACTCTCTTCCTTGTTGTGGTTTTGTGCCTAACATACATCGCACCTTTGCTGGTTGCTTACAGGAGCCAAGGTACAGTACTGAGCCAACATGACCGCTGCAACTGTTGCTGGTGTTGAACGAGCAACCTTAAGGATATCCCATATGTGCACATACGCCTGTGTTCCACCGCTTGCTAGCTATTTAATGTCATGTTATTTCAGGTTTCTGGATAAAGAGAAGCACCTATGAAGAACAACCGACAGTGAGGTTCCAGTACCAGGTTCTACTGGTGGCAGCAACCAGTTCTCGAGGAAATTACGTAGCCTGGAGCACCTTCCCCCATCTGAACAACATGCTCGGGGCCAACCTCCGCATCCCTGCTATCTCTGTGAGAAGATATTAGCTGTACTTCAATCAAATGTGCAACTTCTTGTCCCATTAGTGTACATAAGTAACACTTTATGTTGCTGTTTTATCACTGTCAATTACACTGAGACACGACTTTAACTGGAGTCCTTGTATACCATTCTGTGTGTTTTGTGTGGGATAACTCACACTGTAGGTGAGAGAAGAGGATCAGAACCAAGATGGGAAGTTGGACCTCCTGAATTTTCAACTGCAGTTACCCCTAAAACCTGAGGAACAGGTGTACAGCATCCAGCTGCTGCTCACCTTCAGCTACCAGCTCTTTGTATGTACTACACTGCAGTGCCTAGTGTCTGTCTCTCCAGTATGAGACTTAAATGCATCATGTGCCAGAACAACCACTGAAGAACCTCCTGTTACTTCATAGGATCCACCTGATCCTAGGAAGTAATTACAGCCAACTTGAACTCAGTTGAAATTCCAGATCTGCTGTAGCAAATATTTGCTACATCATTACTTTGTCCTGTTGAGGCCTGGCTTCAAATTCACAGCCCCAGGGTGCTTAATTGTCTCATCTAAATTGTGTAAATGTCATATGCATAAATGTTCAATCTGTGGGCTAATTAGGGGGGATACTTGTTATTTTTTCATTGATGCATCATGTATTACATGCCAGTATTCATTCACTGTTAATTTTAGCAAATTTCAAATGAAAGTCATTCTTGATAATGTTGTGATAATGGTTTTGAAACTGTATTTCTACCACTTTCATGATTCTGATCAAAGTATTGCATCATGATTCACATTCTTGTGTTTTCATAAACAGCTATTGTACTGATTCAGGAACAGAAATACATTGCACCAGAGTTATACAACACTGGCTCCTAGCCAGTTTTATTTACTGTATGAACAGCTATTATACTGTATATCAGTTTTAACTTAATAACTGCAGTATAGTGTGCTTGCATTGCCTCAGGACTGAGCCAGGTTCTGTCCTGTGTGTATGCTAGCATGGCAGCGCTGACTGACTGCCATCTGCAGCGAGACATCAGGCAATTTTCCAACTAAAACAAAGCACATTTTCCCCTTGTGTTTTCCCAGCGGATGTCCACAGTGGTGATGCAGAGCCTGGCCTATGTACAGCACTCTTCTTCTGTCCCTGGAGCAAAACTGTTCATCAGTGGAGACCTGAGGCTGAAGCAGAGGGCACCCCTGCCTCATCGGGGACTGTACAACATTTACAATGTGAGAGGACTCAGATTCATGGTCTTTATGTCCGTCTCTCTCCATTGTCTCCTCTTAGTGTTATGTAGAGCCTTTGCAGCCCATGATTAGTATGTACTAGTATTCTACTGATATACACTCTGACTCTTAGGAACAAATGATCTCAGGATGGAGCAAAGTCTGGGGGATTACTGCAGCCTAGCACAAAGCTGGATACAGCTTTAAAATCCTAAACCTCCAAACTGTTGTATCTTCTGTATTTTCCATAACTCTGTCAAATCTAACTTCACTAACATGATACACATACAGTATTTTCAGATTCAGTGGGACATGAGGCCCCAGAATATCTACAAAGACTAACAACAGTTCCCGATTTCAACATTTTTCATATAAAAAATGACACTATTAAGATACATGTAGCCTTTTTGTTTCCAATCAGATACCATAATTCAGCATATGTGCACCTTCTAACAATTTCATTCTAGCCCTCATAATCATGACAGTGCAAACATTTCACTGCAGTATACTACCACATTTATCTTAAGGTTAAGTATTTTCTCTTTGTTTTTCCCCTGTATTGATGCCCAGGTGTCAGTGATTGATGGCTCCAGCCCTTTTGCGAGTGCTTATGACCTTGGCAGCATAATCAGGAGCTACCAGAGCAGAAACTGTAAGTTAACAAAGGTTGTTATTTTGTTGTCTGTGTGACTAAAATCAGATTCAATTTAAGCTTATCGCCACCTACAGCATCACACTTTGTAAAGTGAGACAGTTGTTTTTTCTGTTACTTTTTTTTTTCCTACCCTAGTGACCACAGTCCTGTCCTGTCCCATGCCAGTCTGGATTGTGGGACGAGCTGCTGACTCTCCCTTTGAGCTTAATGCTGAGATCCGTTATCCCATGGAGGCCATTAGATATCCTTTGATAAATACAGGAAGTGTGTTTGTTTTAACAAAGGACAGACTCAAACGCAATAACGACTATATAAATATTTAGTGAGTGGTTTGTAGCACATTGTATTGTAGTTGTATGCATGTATATGGATCTTTTCATTACTGTATTTGTAAACTATTTGAACTGCTCCTGAGAGCAATTGTGTTCCTAGCTTCGTCCTTCACCAAAACCGCAGGGGTCACACAGTAATTAAAACATTATTGTTGTACGTTTTCAGCCATTTATAAGTGTTTACATACTGGACTCCTGTGTTTGATCGAATGTTACATTTAGTTGAACCAACACTTTGGAAATTAATCAAACATACTGCGTTGTAACTCACTATCATCAATGTCTTTAAGCTTGTCTTAAAAGCGTGTTGAACAGTTGTAAAATGCAGAAGTTTGGTCTGATCTGTGGAGTTTTCTCTATCATTTTTCCGTAACCTTTCCCTCCACCTATCGCCCGGGCTTTTGGGAAACCATCAAGTTTGCCTGGATCCAGTACGTCAGCGTCCTCCTCATCTTCCTCTGGGTCTTTGAACGTATCCAGAGATTTGTTTTCCAGAACCAGGTTCTAACCACGGTGCCCATCCCAGTGGCAAAACCTCACCTGTCGTGATTCAGTAGCAGTGGTTGCACCTTCAGGTATTCAAGAACCTCCACTGACACAAACGAAACACAAACTATATACAAATACCATGATGGAACAAGTCTTTAAATGTTAACAACACTTTTTAACTACTAACTCCCCACTGCTTAAATTAAAGTTGGCATGAAACTTTTACTGTTTTTAAAATAGACATTGTCAGTGATAGTTAAGTAATAGCATGATGATTATTACATTACACATTCATTCAGTCCCTGCTGCATCGGAAGCTAGACACAGATATATGTTTCATTCTTGAAATGAATGACAGTGCAGATGTTGATGTCTGATTTCATGGGGCGATGTGACTGTTTACAGCATGAGATAGTGAAGAAATTAAACTTAAATACCCTCAGACTGATGGAGTCATTAAAAGCACTTCATCAACATTTTTTGTCATTTATTTCTATTATCGTTGGACAAGTTAAAAACTCACACCGTCTGTCTCAGCTTGTTTCCATATGTTGTGCTGTTGTCCTGTATCACTATTTGTTGACTGTCTAAGAGTGGCTTCATTAAGGTCATTACGCATTCAGATTAAAGCAACACTATGTAGTTTTCGAACATGGATCGCCTAAATATCGGGTGTTGTAGAATTTTTCAACTCCCCACCAGGATCTCACTCCCCCAGTCAGAGTTACATGGGGAGTCAGATTTTGTTCAACATCAAGCTCAAGCCCAGTCTCCCTGCTCCTCTCACCACACAAGCGCCCTGTGCTGGGACCCTCCAGAGCTCCGGCAACACACAAAACTCTGACTAGGCTCATGTTCACCTTCACAACAGATGGGCGAGGGCCGCAGTGTTCCTACCCACACAGGAAAGTTACATAGTGCTGTTGCAGCCATTGTGACCCCACTCAGGCTGCAGCAGCATCCTCACCCTTCTTGAATGAGTTTGGAACCATTATTTTAAGGCTGAGAAACCACATAGTGTTGCTTTAATACCACACACTCTGAGCATGTTGTTGCGTTCACACTGAAGAGAGTTTTGTTCAACTTTTTGAGTCGGGTCCCATCAGCTGTACTGACTGTGTGACGTGTAGCACTATCACAAGATTTGTCCCCGTTGTTTGTCCTTAATGTAGAATACCAGGTTGACCAGTGACCCCCTCATGAACTTACTGTATGCCCTTGATAATTTGCTTGTATTTAACACACTGAGAGACACACATTGATTTATCCTTTCCCCTTTTCCTGGACATGTTTCTACGCAGGCCCTGACCTACTGGAGGTACAGCTGGCTCATGCCATGCAAGATGCATTTCTTCTTTTTCTGCAGTTTGAAGTAATAGAAATTTATAAAAACTATAAATATTTTTTTAAAATGTTTGTACTAGTTGTATGTTCATGACCATTAGTGAGAGAAGTCAAAGACATTTCTTTGTTGATGTGCTCATTTATTATTGTATTGTTTGTAGTTTTATGATGAATGAAGAATAAATGATTTGTATGTTTAATATTTTGTATCTTCTTTAGTCAACAAGACTTTCATTTATCTGGATTTCATCTTCTCATTTTTCATAACCTAAGAATTTTATTAGTAATTTACACCAATGAAACCTGACTGACGTCTCTTGTTTATCCAGCCATCCATCAGCAACATAGAGTGAGGGGTACACCCTGGAAAGGTCTCCTGTCTATCACAGTGCTGACACAGGGAGGCACAACCTCACACACCCACAGTCACACTTACAGGCAGTTTTAAAGGGGAGCTATGCAAGTCTGCTCTCTTTTCTGCTGTTTTGCTAAAAACCTCCTCCCAGCCAGTGTATTTGTTTTCAATGAAGCCGGCGAGAAAGCAATCCATGGAGTGGTGGATAACGTTATTTATTGTATATGTTGTATATGTTACGATGTGTATATTTGTTGTAATATCCGTCATAAGAGATTATGGGTTATGGGGCGTTTGTGTTGCAGTGCCGCCAAGACGAGAGCTGGGACATCAGGGCGGAGGCTCTGATCTTGCAAGGCTGGTTTTCAGCCAAGAGACACTAGGTGGAGGGCAGAGAGCCTCCATTCTCCCTGTAACAACTTTCAAGTCATTTGTTTAACCATCACTATTACTCCAAAGCTGTTTAATTAAGTTAACGATGTGGCATAGTTAAGCTATAAATCCTGCATAGTTTCTCATTAAACTGCCAATCAACTGAATGTGGCACATCTTTGGTCTGTGAAAAACACACAAAACTAAATGGAGCTGGCAGAGGTGTGCTGGGTGGAGACCAGTCTCTCTGCAAGGTTGGGCAGGGGGGGGTGGTAGCTGGGATGCTCTTGCCTGCATTTTCTGCTCAACACACTTACGATCTGTGTGAGAATGTGGACTGGACAAAAAAGGCTCTGCAGACACACCAGAGTTATACTCAAGGAAACGTTGCCAAGTTCGAAACAATTATTGACAAAAAAGAGTGTGTGTGTGTGTGTGTGTGTGTGTGCGTACAGTCGATGCCTCCATCATCATGAAATAGTTCTTGTCCTCCAGATCTTCCACCCTCACCTCCTTGTCTTCAATGATGAGTTTATAATTGCTCACAGAAATCCCAATCATGGTCTCTTCGGTCAGACCCATACCAGGGTCAGGCAGCATGTCATTTTTTGGTGGAACAGGCAGAGACAGAGGAGTCTCTGCTTCCAGAGGTTTTGAGGATGGAGGCAGTGACACATTTGTCTCTTTCTCCGCTGGTACTGTTGATGAAGAGAGAGACACATTTGTCTTTGCTGCAGTCTTACCTGCAGACTGAGCTGATGGACTGTAGACTCACGTTCTTTCCCTGGCTCATGGTGGCTGTTTCTTCGTACATTGTTTTTAAGGTTCTCTTAAAGAAACAGACTGAGGTTTCTATTGTGAGTGACTCTTTCTCTCCACTGACAAGGTTCCTGTAGGTATTTGTCCACTGTGAGTTTGTAAAACTGACTGTTACAGCACTCTATATACAGTCTACATCAAATCAGATCAAAGACACAGGAAGTGTGATGCCATTCTTTACGTGTTGAAACAGTATAAAAAATAACACACCTGTAGTCAGATACAAAGCAGTCAGTCATCAGAGCAGAGAGAGTTCAGGTCCAAACCCAAACCCATTAATGAGCTGCACAGAAAAACTCAACAACAAATCTAATTGAAATAATCAACATGAATATTAAAATCACAGAAAATATGAACTTTGTTGAGCTTAGCAACAACATTAGATAACTCAGTGGTTATAAAACCATTAGCTGGAGCAAGTGGGCAGCAAATCCTTGACCTTGGACTTTTCTGCCAGTGACATTCCTCTGCTTTTGGCTCCATTCTTAATCCTTAAACCTTGTTAATGTGTCACTGATTAAGTTCCCATCACACCACACACCACCCACCTCCAGCAGACCACAACTGACCATAGACCAAACACAGAGTCATCAGCAAAAGGTGATCAGTAAAAATCAATAACAACAAAAGATAGTTGTCAATAAAAGCAAAAGTAGCTAACAAAATCAAGGAAATTTAAATAAGCTGTGGAGTAAAACTTTGTTTTAAGGATTGATTTGAGAAACGATGTAAGTACTGGATGTGCTCAGGCTGCCAGATCGGCCCGGGGTCCTGCGCTTACAGATGATGCGCATTATGACAAATCCTGATTGGTTGTAGCTTGGAAAAGTTTGTGAAAACATGAAAGTGTTTGTACTTGGGGAGGGAGAGAAGAAGCATTTGTACTGTGTGTGTGTGTGTGTGCCTGCGTTAGCTCCGTGTTAGCACTGGCTCCACATTAGTGTGGTTTAATTCATGTGTATACCTGCTTTAGCATTACCTCTGTGTTGGCAGGGCTTACACATACACTGTATTCATGTAGTGTATGCAATACATTAACCCTAGATGTGTGAAACGCTCTCGACCACGAGCCAGTATGACAGGAATGTCTTAGATATTTCTCTACTTTTTTTTTTTTTTTTTACTTTTTTACTGAACATTGTTTATCTGTATAAACCCTTCTTTTTTCCCACCTACAACCAATCATGATTGCTGTATAGCACAACATCATCTGTAAGGGCAGGATCCTGAGCTGATCTGGCAGCCCGAGCACATCCAGTACTTTCAACGAACAGCGATTCCATGTGGACAAAATGCTGAAACGATAAAAAAACGTTTTGCGGATACTCCAAAACCTGTATCTGTGTGGATGGACCTAAAAGACCTTAAGGAGGATCTGAAACCTAATCACACTATGCAAAGAGGTTCAAACAATGATTGGTTGTCTGGAGTCAATCTTGGCTGAGGCAGATGAGGAGGCTGTTGCAGAGATAAAATCATGTGAAATGTATCTTGAAAAAACAGAATAAACTGAATTTCTGTAATGGTAAAATAAAACTGCACAAGTGCTGTTCTAAATTCCTGTCAAACCAAACACCAAAAGTCTGGTGTTGAGGTTGTCAAGTCTTTCTATGCAGTGACTGAGCACCATACTGTTCACATTTTTGCAGCACTTATGAGGCAAGAGTCATGGTTTTCATTTCCACTCTCCTCCTCCCTGACTCTCTGTCCCAGGAAATGTTTGTTAGTTTGTTGTCTCTCTGTGTGTGTGTGTGTGTGTGTGTGTGTGCGCGCTTCTGGAACAGTACCACTGGATTAGATCATTCAGGCCACTCACACTGCCAGTTTAAGTTCTGCCTGACGAGTAGGCGTCACACCCTGTGTGCTCAACCCCAGTATTAAAACCTCTCATCCGACCTTAATCATTTACATTTTCACCATTTAACAGCCTTTGTCATGGTACAGTAACAAGTCTGATTAGTGCCCTGACAACAGTCATGTTATAAATGAATAATAATGTTATGATGTTATGAAAAGTTCATTTTCCAGTGGTACAGTGGTTCTCTGTCTTCTCAGTGACCATTACAGACAGGTGATTTAAAGTGAGGCAGGGTATCAGACTTGCGATTGAACAGATGTGCCACTTTACCACCAAACCAGTTAGGCTACCCTGACCTCCCCTCACACAAAATGTGTTGCATTATAATACCACCTCCACTTTTCCTGCTGTCATAATAACTAGAGCCACTGCAGAGCAGAGATGTTGTCTCAGAGATGCCCAAGTGTTTTCAATAAAACATATGCAGGCCATTCTAACCTGCTTGCAAAGTCTAAGCTACAGAAGGAAGCTATATCATTGAGTATTCAAAATGAGGATAGCATACAGAAGAGAAGGGAGCATGTTCACTGTGTGTCTGTGGTTGATGTTAACTGAGTACCCTTGAAGTGGTAACACCAGAGGCATTGCAACAGGGCAGGCAACCCAGCTCCAAGGTGCCTCCTGCCTGGGGCCTCCAGAGTGTCTAGAAACGCCCCTGGGTAACATAAAATATAAAACACATCAGAATGCTTTCTTTACTGCCACAGCTGTTACTTGGGTTGTTTACAACATAACCAGCTGATATACAATGCATGTCACTAGTATTATGTTAATATTGAGGTGAAGTGGAAATGCATTGCATCTTGAATTTGATCTAATTGCTAATGCTAAATGGGATCTCAGAGGTTCTTTGATCTCTCACCGCTACAAATGAGTAGATGTTGAGATGCGACACCTTTGATCAACAGAGACAAGGGTGTCAATCATGTGACCACCCTCACCACCAATGTCTGTGGAAAGCTTCACAACTGTCTCTCCAAATATTTGACACCACTTTCCTATTCACTTGAACAGGCCCCACTGTTTCATTAGATGTTAAGGTCTATTGTTAAGTGACAGCATTGTATTTTTGTTTCCTTTTGTTTTACACCTTACTGCATCTCTTTTACATTTGTGCCTGTGGGCAAAGTCACCCCACCACACCACACCACACCCCCTCCCTGCTCCCCTGTCCTCCTCCAGCATTTTACCAGTGATAAAAGGCCGCAGAAAGCTGAAGGACAGGATATGAGCCTGGCCCATTCAGGAACCAGGTGCATCCTATGCCTACTGAAGCTTGAGGTCAAAGACAAACTCGATCCCCTGCAGTTATACAAAGAACACATTGGAGTGGATGATGCAGTCCTCTACATGCTCCACTGTGCCCTCTCTCATCTGGAGGAATCTGGCGCTTATGTAAGAATCATGTTTTTTGATATTTCAAGCACATTTAATACCATCCAACCCGACATACTCAAAAACAAGCTCAAAGAGATGGGAGTGGATCCTGACAGAAAGGCCACAGTCTGTCAGGTTGGGGAACTGTTTTTCTGGGACATTAATGGGCAGCACGGGGGCTCCACAGGGGACTGTCCTGGCTCCATTCCTGTTCACATATACAGCGGACTTTAAATACAAATCTGAGTCCTGCCACATCCAGACATACTCAGATGATACTGCTATTGTGGCATGTATTAGGAATGGACAGGAATCAGATGATAGGGATTTGATAAAAACCTTCAGTGACTGGAGTCACAGTCAGACAAAGGAAATGATCATGGATTTCCGTAGGTCCAAGCCCACTCTTCAGCCAGTGAATACTTGTGGAGTGGACATCAAGGTGGTGACATCCTATAAATATCTAGGTGTACACCTGGATAACAAGTTGGACTGGTCCCTTAACACAGATGCACTCTACAAAAAGGGGCAGAGCCGCCTCTTTTTCCTTAGAAAGCTCAGATCTCTAAACATCTGAAGTAAAATGATGCAGATGTTTTACCAGTCTGTGGTGGCAAGTGTTTTATTTTATGCTGCAGTCTGCTGGGGAGGAAGTTTGGGAAAGAAGCAGGCAAAGAGGCTGGATAAGCTTGTCAAGAAGGCTGGCTCTGTCATCTGAGTAAAGATGGACTCTCTGGGGGAAGTGGTGAGAGATATACAATGAGGATGATGGAGGCCATCCTGAACAACACGGATCATCCACTTCACAACACCTTGATGGATTAAAGAAGCAGCGGAGGTAGACGGCTCCTCTCGCTTCGTTGCTGGACAGAGAGATATAGAAGATCTTTTATACCCACAGCCATCAGGCTTTTTGATTCTTTTGCAAATGGTAGATCAGCTGACAGACTAATGAATTTCCCTTTGGGATTAAAGTTATTTGTATTCATATCCTTTATTTGCAGTACACTCCCAAGCATTACTCACATCCTTTCTACTCAGCTTCTAGGACTAAACACAAGTGTTATCATGTCTTCTTATCATATTGTAAACATGCAACTATTGAATCAAGCTGTCCCCCAAATCATTTTAGTGCTTTCTGATGAAACGTCCCCACCCTGTCCAATCCTCCTGTGTCTGCTGCTCCTTAAGTGCGGAACAAGATCGGAACAGGTACGGAGCCAACGCATTGATCTGTGTAATTACCAAAATAAATGTTAGTCAAAATGTTCTTGAGTGACACAAAGTATAAGGTATGAATTAACATTAATTTGGAGTTGACCTCTACCCCTCCCCCACACCCACTATATACAGCTCGCAGGCATAATGTATCAGCGCCAGCAGGTCTAAGTTTTCAACAGCTCCACCATCTGACACTCAGGCAATCATCCTCCACCTGCTCTGATGGAGGAGGCGAGTTGAATGGACAAAAACAATGGGTCTTCAGTTGCAAGCAGAGTGACGTGCTGCGCCTCACGGTAGTCTTTATATTTTTACTGAGAGACAAAATTGTTTGTTTATTGTTTCAGTTTTATTAGTTCCAATTCTGCCCATCGATTCATTCGTATGATTTCATTCTGTGTAGAGAAAAAACATATGAGTCTATATATGTCCCTACCAGTATGACCATGAGTGAAGTAATTCATGCTATATTTGGAGTGAAGTCATATGAGATATTTCTGACATGTCCCCCCAAAAGCATGTCCAAGATGACTTAATTAGGCATGCTTGTATTTGATTGGCAGGGACCATCTGCAGGCCAACATCATGTACAAATAGCCACTTTTTTGTGCAGGTGCTGCTTTGTACCATATTGATCAGAAGATTGAGGGGGGACAACTTGAAACTGTATCCCCCCTGTAATCCTAAGGTATCTCAGTGGCTATAATAGTGGTTCCAGATTCAAGATTAAAAAAAAACTTTATTGTCCATTACATAGTTACAGAAAATTGCCTTCAGTTGTGGCTCTAAACATAAAAACCACCAAAAAACATGAAAACCACATTCAAACCAATGAGACACATCAAATCACATAAAAAAAGTACTAATAAAAGCACGTGTGCATGATTTTCTTTAAGGCAGTGTCTATTTTACTTTGTTGGAAATGCACACTGCGGTGGGAATAAAGCTTAGAGGTCGAAGTGTCTGAAGTAGTGAAGGGGATGTGAAGGGTCCTTGGTGATGCAGACTGCTTTACTTTGTACTGGAAGATGCCAGTGACTTTAGCAGCCTAGCTGTTTTATGTCTCTGGAGAGTTTTTTCTGAGGAAGTTATACCAGGATGCAATGTTAAATGTGCGGACTGACTCACTGAGTGACCAGCTCACTGCAGTTAAAACTTCCTGCCATCTGCCTGCCTTTTTTGTAAACCCCATCTGCATGTTCTAAGAAGGACAGGTGGTTGTTGATGTCAGTGCCCAGGTACCTACAAACAACGCCCTGCTCCACCACGTGCCCCTCCAGCTTGAACAGCGCAGAGAAGGGGTGGGGGTTGTCAGGTGCCCAATGCCCCCCACAGCACCTGGAACCAGGGGGTCATGGAGTCTGCATCAATCAATCAATCAATCAATCAATCCAATTTATTGAACATGTCAAAAATAAAAACAAACAAACAAAATAATAATAATAAATAAGAGTGTATTAATAATCATCACTTCAAAAGAAGATACCTGTCATGTTTAAAAGGGGTAAGAAGGAGTTCAAAACTTTTCTAGTCCTAAATTTTGGTGTTTTTAATTTGATGTGGATTTATAGGTTCCCTGAAGGTGGTTTTTATTTACAATTCTTAACGCTCATCTGTCAGACAGTCCACCAAGGCCATGGCGTCCACATACTTAAGGACAGTCGGTCCACTGTTGTTCCAAATTAGTTCATTTGCATTAATGGAAAAGAGGATGGGTGATAAAACACAACATTGTGTAACCCCAGTATTTAAACACCGTTCTGGTGGGTAAATGTTTTATCAACAGGAAAAAAATCGCAGGGGTTGTTTAAAGCAGGACTTTGGGACTTTTGCCGGACAAGTCAGTGCAATGCTGACGAAAGGAAAGAATAGGTTTACTGTTGTTTGTTGACTGCATTCATTGCATTCGTGATAAACGCGTCCTTTTGGAACTTTTTCTCTGCCAGGGGTATCCTATGGCATTGCCCTGAGGGGGCAACTTAACCTCAGGGTGGAGGGGGTGTGGTTTGTCATTGATCATTGTTAGCGATTTCCTGTGTACAGCTGTGGAGGTCATCAGCTTTTGTTTGCAACCCAGCATCCTTCCACGTTGTCTTAATAATCAGCCATTAAAATCAAGGGTTCTACTGTCTTTTATTTCCACTTGTTATCACTTGACATCTTGCCTGTGTTTCTGAGTCTCAGTGTTTGGGTCCCATCTGTTAATAATGACACGTACACCTCAAATAAATCTGTGCTGCTGCCAAAATATAAAACTCTCCTATTTTGAAATCTTCCAACACTGATTGTCACTGATATGATTCATCTTCCTGTATCCTGAGGCTCTATGAAGCAAACATGGGAAATCCACTGTGTCCTGTCAGTTAAAAGACTTCTTTCTTTTCTTTTTCTTTTCTTTTATCTTTATATATTTATAATTTTTGTCATGATTTACTGTGAGGTTTTTGTTCGAAGTTACTGGTTTTGCCAACTTTATTCTTGGGAATTGACACCAAAGTACACCACACCCTGATTGACAACCTGTGGTCTGATGCCCTGTGCCCCCTTTAGTGACTGGTTTTGCAGTCCACACTTTTTTCATCAGTAAACTTTATAAAGCTAGTTATGTGTCATGATGTAATTATGTGGTTCAGATCATAGAAAATAAAATTTTGTAAATATTTTTGATTGATTGATTGATTGATTGATTGATTGATTGCACAAACATTTTAAGAACCTGTTTTAACTCAGTCATCTGTTACTGGACTGTGCTGAGGGGAAACGGTCCAAACTTGAGGAGGAAGTTCTGTAAACTTAGCCATGACTCAGCAGATGTAACAAAGGAGCTTAGAGGTTAGTCCTCAGCACGGTGCCTCCGTCATCCTGCTGCTGGGACACTGAAACTGTCCCAGGACCCGCTACACCCCGCCCAGCCCACTGCCAGTCCGCCCGGCAGGCCACGTCTCACAAACCGAGCGGTAGATGCAGTCGAGCAGCTGCGCGTTGAGAGCAGAGAGAAGAGGGGAAGGGGACCGCGGGGCTTCCGACAGAGAGCACTACGAACCACTGAGAACAAGGTAAGACCAGCTGCTTCCTCTAAATGTTGCTGGGGGAAAGACAGAAAGGAGACGGAGCTGCGGAGAGCGGGTGCACTTTTTTGGGCGACGCATCAGCAACTTTTCCTCCTCGACTCTCAGACACACGTAGCGGTTTGCTGTGTTTAGCAAACGGGTTCATGCCAGCCCCCTCCCCGCTGTGGACCCAGGGTGGACTGGCTGCTCCATGACACCATCAAGCTTAAGAGCAGTCCACACCTGGACCAGGCGGCTCTGAGGTTCACCTGGGCCCCAGGTCGCGTCCTGCTGACCCAGCGCCAGGCTCAGTGTCCCCGCGGAGAAGGACGGAGGGACGAGGGCAGAGTGCGTTCTGATGTGGGATACAAACTGTGAATCTCCGGTGTGTGTGTGTGTGTGTGTCTGTAATAACCTTCACCAGTTTATTACAGGTTTTTTTTTATGTCCCACACAGCCTGTGAGGGCTGTACATCAACACACGTCTCGTTCTCTTCACACAAAACACATACATTTAACACATTTAAAATGAGTTTTCACTTATTTTACTCACAAGCTCCACTGAGACCAAAACAATAGTTAACTACTAAATGGATTGAGCTCATGCAAATACATCAGTCACAGCTGATTCTATACAGCATCTATATAGCATCACACTCAGGTGTTGAGGTTCTTTAAATGACGTATTTGGGTTGATCTTGTACAAAAAAAGGTAGAAAGACAAGGGAGAGGAAAACAGAAGAGCTGGCAGGTTAGCAGTGGCTTTGTATTTTTCATTTTTACTGTATTTGTTCTGTTTGTAAATTGCTTTTTCACACATCTGTGAACGAGCAGCAGTTATGATGCAGATTGTGCTTCTGCTGCAGAAAGTTGCAGCTGCTTTACTGTCAGTTATTCTCCTCATTTTTTAAAGTGTTCATTATGCAAAGCTGCTCTGAGACGGATCATTCACTTTTTGTAGTGTTTGCAAAAAAAAAAAAAAAAAAAACACACACACACATTTACTAAACCCAACAAAAGCAAAATGTAGAGAGGTTCACACAGGTTTACACATGTAAAGTGATTCAGTTTGAGTTATTCCGTCAGCTGTTCATGTTTTTTATGACACTGTGCTGTGACGACATGTGTCAGTGTTTAGTTTACACTGTGTGATTTTGAGCAAGAAATGAACTCTTTTGAGAATTGTGTGTTTCAGGTGTGATGTGCGTTAACAGTTTTGAAAAAGTGTTTCAAGTATTGACAGACGGGTCATGGCAATGGTAAAAAACTGTAATTGTCTGTAATTGTCCCCAGCTGAAACTACTGTATGTGGAAGTAATGGTCCTGTTCTCGATTCTTTCACACAGGAGATGAACCAGTGAGTACACAAATATGAACTCAGCTTGCATGAGTAATGCCACTATTTAACCAGGCAGATCACAAAGGCTGAATGTTGTATTTTATGGACAGTGGCTGAACTCATCAACTTTTAATGACAATAAAATCACAATATGAGATGTTTGCACAGGGCTAAACAAAATTTATTGAAGGTAGTCTTACTGTAAGCCAAGGGAGTTAACAAGATAAGCAGCTGTTTGAAGTTGATGTTGAAGGTGGCCCTGGCCGAGCAGTTTATTTATCATCCTACCGCAGTGCTCTCTCCTCTCCTCTCATAGTCTGTGCAGCTGCACAGCATCCTGACACCATCCTGATAAGGTTGGGTTAATGTTCCTTCATGCAGGAAGATGAGCACAACAAGTTTAACTAGCATGTTTCTGAGCAACTGCATTTTGACTTGATCATTTAGCAGATGTGGATTAAACATGTTTCCACCTGCACAGTCATGAAACACCAACTGACCTAAGCTCGGGATTGTTACAGCAATTATCAAACCTGCTGTGTCACAGAGGATGGAGTAACGCTGGCAGATAGGCCTTATCAGAAATTGCCACAAACTCAGACGTTAGAAAAATGAAGAGAAGGTACATAATAATTGTCCCAGTGTTACAAATTTGATTGTATATCACAATTTGGCATAACTGAAGTCACATCGTCACAGCTTTTCACACAGTCTGTGAAGCAGAAGCCACGTGGAGCAAACTGTGAATCACTTTTCATTGTTTTCATGCAAAATGCAGTCAGTGACCAGAGTCACCAAATTTTAGGAATTCTTTTCTAAGTTTCTAGCCCATCTCCTGCAAAACACAACACTTCTGTAGCACATTTTTCAAACGCTAACACACTTCATTCAAAACACAAAAAAAACATGATGGAAAAAACATTGTGCATTTCTTTGCATCCACATTGAAATCTACAGAAAATCATATCAAAATATTGACAATAAAATGAAACAATAAGAATAATTCCAGACACAGCTGAGTGCAGTTTTTAGCTAAAAACCTTCCCATGTGACCAGGGAGAGGAAGAGTCTGGGCAGCACTGGGCAGCTGGCAACTGTGGATGTCCCTGCCCAGAGAGGAGCAAACATTACAATGTGAGCCACCTCCTGCCTGCTTTTGCACAAATCTCTCATTGAGCCTTACAATACAGAGAGACTCATTTCTTCATAGATGACCTCCATGATCAACTTGTGCCAGCAGGAAAGAGGTCAGAGGTCAAGAAAAACAACGTATGTTTATGTTGTTGTGTGAGATAATGTGGCCTTCCACCACTCTGCCGCAGCCACTGACTGGTTTGCTGAAGTTGATGAGAACATGTGGCAAAATGCACAAGAGAGGCAGTGAAAATGTTTTTGTGTGCGTCTTCTTTTGAATTTTCTGGTTCTGCTTTTTCCTTAATTTGTGTCAATCTACAGTGTGAAGTGCTGTTCACTCCTACTTTAGCCTTTAAGTTCATTTTTGAACATGATGTTTCCTTTGTGAAAGCCACTGAAAATTTAGCAGTTGACATCAGTTGGTTTGGTCTTCACTGAGCTTGTGTGTACGAGAAGTTAAAACAAACTTCAAATGGGTTAAATGTATGTATTATGTGTGGAAAGAACAAGAAATGTGTTGATTGTATAGCCCACACAGGCTGATGTTGTGCTAACTACATGAAGAGTTTTGGAAATGTGGCTACAGAACTGAAAAAAGGGTCTTAGCAACTGTAAAAACCTGTAACTTTATTTTTTGGAAGAACTCTAAATCTCTGTGCACAATACATGGAACTGAAGCAAAATGCTGCTTTGCTGATTCATTCTTGTTACAATATACAATATTTAGTGCGCTCAATAGAGTGCATCATACTTTTCTATAATACAATACTGATTTATCTGAAATAAAACAAAACATTAATTAGATGTAATACTCTCTGTTGTTAGTATTTTGTAGTTCAGTGTGTTAGGAGTGACACTGTTTGCTCCCTAAATGAGAATTGTTGCCAGTGTTTTGAATAAATGAGCCTTTTCTGAGATGAATGGAGTGTCTTGTTGGTGAGAAACAGTTCTGGGGGTGAGATTGGCTGTTCAGGCGGAGGTACATGTTGGTAATGCAGAAAGTGTTAAGAGTTTTGAAAATGAACTTGTGGTTGAGCGTGTCGTCAGAACAAACCGAGGGACAGCCTTGACTGGTTCTGGAAAAGGGCTCTGTTGGCTTTTATTGGCAAACAGGGAGGGCTCTGAATACTTTATGCAGCCACCCATGCCTGTGTCAGTTGTGGGTGCTATCATGCAGGATAGCATTTCCAATGATGATGCATCCAGTACATTGATGTTTGTGCACAGAGTGCTGGCGCAGGTTAGTGGTTCAGTTCAGAGGAGCTCAATCAGTGATAAGCACTTCTGGGTTTTATTGGATTTCTTGCTGACGTCTTCCTGCTGGGCAGACTGGTGAACAATTCAATGTGGTGTTGATTTCAAGGAAATATGTGGAAAGTCTTTTGAAACTGCCCTTGATCCGCTCTCAATGAATTACAGCCGTACACAGAGTTAAAGGAAGAGACAGGTCATCAGGTCTGAAAGTGTATTACTCTCACCTGATTCTCATGTAATTGTGATAAAGGCCGCAAATAATGATTATTAGATTATGCCAGTTCTTTACTTCATTAATCATTAATCAGAACACACTCGGTTTACAATGTTCCCTTTATTCAAGAGAAATGGGTCAGTATATTTACAGATTGATTTTACATTAACTTTTGTGTTACTAGTGGTGTGTGAGGTGTTTTGCTGTTCCCCAATAACAAGCCATGAATTACCCAGGAGGCGCATGCATTAATAAAAACATGCTGGTCTTCGGGAACAGTGGATGTGTGGGGGTTGTGGCAACAGCTCAATAAGAAAATCTCTGCCAGCGAGCAGAGTCTCAAGACAGAAATGACAAGAACTGTAACTGGGAACAGATTGTCTCCGTCTTGATAAATAAGTCAAACTTGAATGACTTGAATGATCATATTTGATACACAGAACCAGAGGCAGATAAGAAAGGAGATAGGGCGCTTACAGTCAGTCTCTGCATCTATATGAAGTTGCTTTCTCCACCTCTGTCCTCGTTCAGGAGACCAGCAGCAGGTCTGAGTCTCTTCACTCCAATGGGTGAAGAGAACAAGATCACAGGTGATTCTTTGGCCTCAAGTAAATAATGGATCTACTTTTCACATGCTGCAGCTCAGAAGATTCTGACATCAAAAAGACTTTCTCCTTCATATTTTGCATATCATTTTTATTTTCAATATTTTTCATATTTAATTTTACATATTGTCAGTATTTTGATGTGATTTTCTCTACATTTCAATGTGGCTGCAGCAGAAATGCACCATGGTTGTTTTTTTCTATCATCCTGTTTTGGTTGTGTTTTGAACTGTTTTGAACAATGTGTGTTAGCAAAGTTTAGTGTTTTGCAGGTGGTGGACTGGTAACTGAGAAAAGAGTTCAGGAATTTTGGTGCCCGGGGTCACTGAATGCATTTTGTGTGAAAGCGATGAAAAGTGAATCACAGTTTGCTCCACATGGACATCTGTTTTGCAGACTGTATTCAGAGTTTTGAAAGTGTGACTTCAGTTTCGACCAGTGCTTGTTAGCAATTGAAAAAAACTGTAAGCTCTTACCTTAAAGCTGGGATAGATGTATACATGTTCTGGTGTCATTGGCCAAAAAATCCACAATCATGTTGCAATTTAAATTGTCTGAGAAAGAAACTAGACATCTGGTCATCTTCATGGACCTGCCTCAGAGACTTTAGGACATTTTGTGTGGATATTGGTCTTTACAGAGAAAGAGCATTCCAGTTGGCTGTTGTGCATATGCAGGTGTTTATACGTCTGTGTTACTGTAATGTCTGTCTAAAAGTGTTGTTATCACTTAACTATGTAGACTGTTGCACATAGTATGTCCTTAAGCCTGTTGTGAGACATTTGACCAGATTTGAGTGGTCCAGACTAGTCATGATAAATAGATAGACAGACAGACAGACACACAGACAGATAAAAGAAGCAGCTACAGAGGAGGACTGAAGCTGAATGATAGGGAGACAGAGGAGTGAAGAGAGAGGAGGAAGGATCTGTCACCTTGTGTTTACCTTTGGGTCCAGGGGGGTTGAACATGAGGAGAACATGTCAGAACTTGTTCAATGAGTGCAACAGATTATGGTGCGCTTGTATGCATCATCTCAGTCAGCAGTAATCCTCTGGAAACTTCCAAGGACAGTTCTATGAAACATTGTGTCTCCTTCTCATTCTGTTTTCAGACACACACACACACACACACACACACACACACACACACACACACACACACACACACACATATATATATATATATATATATATATAAAATCAGGTTCGTGTCCAGCTCCACCCTTAAAACTGACTCGGCCCTCATCAGTTGGAGTCTGCCAGTGTGCATAGAAAATGAAGCTGGGTACTACATAGCTCATGCCTTTGCTCTTCACTGAACTATTTCATGTTCCTATTATTCCATATTCCATGTTGAGATAACATTGACATACATAATAACACAGTACCCTGGTCTCATTTCCAGCTCAGCGCTTTATTATCCATGATGAATCCATGAACAGTGTCTGTTATAATATCATTTTGAAAAATCTTCCAGTTATTTTAACTACAGTGCAGTTTCTCTGCTCTGCTGTTTGCTCAGTGTGTGCGTGTGTATAATGGTGGATTTAGATATGGGCGACACTGGCAGCCACTCAGGAGGTGGCAGAGACCCTCTTTACAAAAAAAAGAAAGAAATGAATATTACAAGAATGATCATTTTTCTATCATTCATTTACACATCACATCAATGTCCTGTCACCATGAGGACTTTTCTAGTTTGTGCAGTTAGTTAGAGTTAGTTTTTGACCAGTAATAATGCAGTTAGTCCAATCAGAACCAAGCCACCAAATAAACCACCATTCATTCACGCTGAACACAGAGCTGTAGTTTCACACTGGTCATTTTTCTGGTCAGTTCAGTGACTTCACTGTCTTTGTTATTTGTGTATATAACATATCTGTTTCATGATGTAGTTTTTCATACCAACCATAAGTGTTGTTAAAAACATGTCTCTCTCTGTCTTTTCTGCTGCAGAGGTAACACAGTTCCACGGAATACATAAAAACAGATCTACATCTAGCAGAGGCCCCTGACAGTGACCATTACCCATGATGCTCCGCTGCAGAGTGAGCCTCAGCACCATGATTTTCCTGGTGATCCTGCAGGGTGCAGCAGTGGTGCTGTTCTGTGGCTGGTTTGTCCAGTTCAGTCCCTGCAGCTCTGCCTCCTCCAATGACAAAGTTCATATTCTGCTGCTGTCGTCATGGCGATCAGGCTCATCCTTCCTCGGTCAGGTGTTCAGTCAGCACCCGTCCGTCTTCTACCTTATGGAACCTGCTTGGCATGTGTGGTTTAAGCTGGAGAAACCCAGGAAACAGGTGCTGCGAATGGCCGTGAGGGATCTACTGCGGAGTGTGTTCCAGTGTGATTTCTCCGTGATGGATTCCTACCTTCCAGAGCACTACAACGTGTCCTCCTTGTTTATGTGGTCTCAAAGTCGAGCACTGTGCTCACCTCCAGCCTGTTCTCTCACGCCACGCAACCAGTTCAGCAACCCAGATCGCTGCAAAGAGATGTGTGATGCCACCGGCCTGCAGGGGGCAGAGGAAGCCTGCCACACTTACAGTCATGTGGTGTTAAAAGAAGTGCGCTTTTTTGAGCTGGAGTCCCTCTACCCACTTCTGCAGGATCCAAGCTTAGACTTCCGCATCATCCACCTGGTCCGAGACCCACGGGCTGTGTTTCGGTCTAGGGAGCAGTCGGCTGCTGCCTTTATCCAAGACAGTGCTGCTGTCTTGGAGCAGAGAAACGTCCCACCTGATGAGGTGCCGTATGAAGTCATGCAGGAAGTCTGTCGTAGCCATGTACGCATCAATGAGAGGGCTGTCCTGAAACCCCCTCCTTTTCTAAAAGGCCGCTACAAAATGGTCCGCTATGAGGATGTAGCACGCAACACACTGGAGGAAATATCTGCACTGTATGAATTTGCAGGTCTGGAGATGACCCCGCAGTTGCAGGAGTGGATCTACAGGGTTACCCATGGAAGAGGCAAGGGGCAAGCCTTTAAAGTAACTTCACGAAATGCCACTGACATATCCGAGGCTTGGCGCACCTCACTGCCACACAGCAAGGTCAAACGCATCCAGGAAGTGTGTAAAGGTGCCATGTCATTGATCGGGTACAGGACAGTTAACAGTGAAGAAGAACAGAAGAGACTTGACATCGACCTGCTGGTGCCACGGGAACCATATCAATTCAGCTGGTTACCAGCTAAAACAGAGCATCCAAGTGATACTTAAAACATGAATGACACATTATCACCAAGAGACCACATGGGACAGAGGGGCTGATGCAAGAGCTAGAAAATATTTGATAGATTCGGAGCCAAACCGCAAAACAGAACCAGATTCACTTAGATTTGCTGACAGTATTAGGGCTGCATGATGTATTGTTTGAGCATCGTCATCGCAATATGCAATAATCACATCGCAGGACGTGCGATTTTTTCTCATTTTTTACAACGTTGTTTTGCTTCAGAAAAGCATCTCTGAGCCGGCTCCTTGCTCTGCTCTGCTCTCTCACACTGAGCAGTCAGCTCACAGTCAGCTCCTCCCCCAACGTACATGCTGTCCCTCACACCACGCTGAAGATGCGCAATAAACATTCAGTGACTGGGAATAATGGCGTTATAAATTAACGGCTTTACTAATTGCGCTACTTTTTCCAGTAATGAGTAATCAAAAAAGTTACTGTTTCCCCCATTATAACGTCGTTACTGTTACTGACAATACAATGCGCTGTTGCTCGCCGTTACTAGGCTTAAGAAGCGTACGTCATATATCTACACATTTTTTTCAGTCCATCAACTCGCCGGGAAAAAGCTATTTATCTGGAACTGACCAACTCACCCAGTATTCTGGAGCACAGGTAGACTCCATGACGCACTGTATCACTCCGCCTATTACTGACTGAGTTGGTTACTGACTGAGTTGGTTAGTTCCACATAAACGGGGGGTTGGGCGTTAGCGAGGCGAGTCCAAGTAATTTGACATATTTGAGCATTTTATTAAAAAGTAATTAAGTAGTTACTTATCCTGGTAATTAGTTACTTTTATAATGTAGTAACTCAGTTACTTTTTGGGGAAAGTAACAAGTAACTATAACTATTTATTTTTTAAAAGTAACATGCCCAACACTGTAAACAAGAGGGAAAGACCATGAAGGACGATTTAGTCCCCAAAAGTAGGTGAATGTCCGAAATGTGGAAATATTTTGGATATAAAATAGATAATATAGACCAAAAGGACTTACTGTGCCAACAGTGCCTCGCCGTTGTTGCCACAACATGGGAGCTATTGAAGTCATCTGGTGAAAATTCTTCTATTTTTTAATATCGCAATATGCATCGCAAAAAATGGAAAATACAAAAAAATCATAATATCAGTTTTTTCCAGTGTCGTGCAGCCCAGACAGTACTGTATGTTGTTCCCTGAAGCCTCTTATAAACCAAACATCACCTGATGCTCTGAACTACACATCAGCATAATCATGTCACATCATAATATGTTATCATTACATCAAGACACATGGCTCTGTGTAGGAGCCTAAATCTTAATTTACATGGCCACATGGAAATAATTCAGTTTGAAACATCAGTGAGATGACAAAGAGTTTTTATTTAAAACAAAAATCAGCAGCACACATAAGTAGCTCTCCATTTTGTCTGCCCAGTCTGTGAATCATGTGGACTCTTTCTGGTGATAGTTGCACAATCCAATGTACAAAGTGAATCTGGGGCTGGGTTTGGGACAATGCAGTCATTCTGGTGGTGACAGACAGTTACATTAGGGGAGGTAAGGAAGCTCACTCAAAGCTTGATGTTGAACCAACAGAGCCACACTTTGAAAAAGCTGCACCAGGAAAAATTACCGTACAACATTTTCCAACCTGATACACAAAGAGGGTCCACACCTGTAACTACACTATGTTCATACTTTCTTTTCCCCCAGATTATGGCACATCCCTGGGAGGAAAACGTCCTCTACTGGAGTTGACAAATCCAAAGCTAAGGTCAAAATAGACTGACGCTCCTCCTCAAGATGGAGGTTCTGTTTTGATCATCTATCTATATATTTTACTAAGTATCTATTTTCATCGAAGCATCTGGACATCTTACATTTCTGTTGCCACTTGAAACTCCTCAAGTATGAAGTCGCCCGCACCTTGTGCAGTGCAGTAGTTTACTTAGAAGTAACACATGATAGCTGGCTGTGTGCGGCAGTTTAGGTTTTGCATCAAGTGAAATCTGCTTCCTGGATCACCCAGTCTGTGTTCATGTTTATTTAAGCACATGTTGAATGTTCAGTCATGCTGATTTACCTCTGAAAGTTTAATTAATGGTACAGTTCATATTTAAATTCTCAAGAAAAAGGCACAGTCTCTTCTTTAAAACATAAACTTCAGCATCAGATTAAAACCATATTGAGACTGAGTTGAGATTAAAACAATAACTATAACACTAATAGTAATGATGACTAACCTGAGAAGTGTCCCAGATGCACACTACTGTAGACACCAGTGTTTTAACTGATTGTAGTGAAATTTACAGGTAGTAAGAGTTAGTCAACAGCTGCATGGTCAGAGCTTTTAGCAGCTTAACAGCTGGATGTTTGACTCAGGAGTCAGTGGAGACCTGAATATGAAGTGAATGTTGGTGCACGACTCCATATAAATGCTAATGTTGCTCCATATTGCTGCTTGTATTTTATAATATCTAGTTGGAAATAATCCTCTGTTTCCTTACTGTAATGGCCAGTTTGTCCATCAAAACATTTACTGAACCATGCACATTCACAACTGTCTCTATTTATTTTTTTCAGAGTGTATGTTGTGTGCAACAGGGAAACAGAGCAGGTTTGGCTTTACAGTCAATGGAGCCACAGAGCAAAGACTCCAGAGGCAACATGAATAATGTGACTCAGTTTTCTCAAGGATGAGAAATGAGCATTTACAGATAAAATCCACCTTAAATCAGTTTAAGAGCGCTTCAGAATATCAGGTCATACCAGCATGTCCTGAGCATTAGTGTAGTGTAAATACATACTGTGTAATCAGTAGATTGCCATTCAACATAGAACAGTGCATCTGAGCATTGGTACGATCAGTAAGAGTTAGCATAGCTGAAGCTGAAGATGAGACTGTGTTACTTTGCTGTATGAGACACATGGAACAGAGTGTTGGCTGAGCCCACTGTGCTCTGTGTGTGTGTGTTTGTGTGTGTATGGTGTGTGTGAGATGGAGGGAGAGGGATTCATGTGTGCAAAGAAGGGTTTGTGGATTTTCCAGTCGACCATGTGTGCTGTTGGTGGACTGCCATGTGTTTCACATTTTGCATTTTTTGGTATTGATTAATGATTAAGAGTTGAACTGAACACAGCACTCCCTGGAATCCATGTTTACATAAAAAGCAAAAATTAATAAACAAATGAAAAACATGAATCACTGTTGAAAATCTGCATTCACAGAAAAGGGTCACTACTGTCACTTATAGATTAGCAGCACTCTCCAACCCTCAATAGTTTTAATGGGCTGTGGTGTTAATGATATAATAAATACAATACACTGTAGCCTAACAATGGTATTGTTTCAGATTAAGAATAGGTTTCCTTTCTTTCTTTCAAAGGCTCAGAGGTGGTTCTCAAACTTCATGAATGTAATAGTAAATGGGCAAAATGCATATTTAAAGGAACTATTTGTCAGTTTTGTGTTTGCTTGATAGCCAGTGTTACCAGTCATGACAAATAAATCAGCCATTGTTGTGCTTACAATATAATAAGAGATGACAATACCTTTAAACAGTGCTACCTCTTCAGGGCACACCTGACAGTACCGTGTCTGGGTATCAAAACATGTTGAGACAAGTTGACCAGACTGAGGTTAGCTGGTTAGCATGCTAACTTTAGCAGCACACAAGTTGACAATGGCGTTTCTTGACATAGCTGGGGGCAGCTGAATTCACAACACTTCCTCTAGACTGATAAATAAATGCTAACACTGGCTATCTGTGTGTTTGCTTTGATATTGAATTGCAGTTTTATTGAAAGTTAAGGTGATTTTAGCTGCACTGAATTACAAGAATGAAATATTTGTAATGTATTGTAATTCTTTATTACATAGCTGAATCAGAGGTCAAATCTGTAAAATCACACTCAAAAAGCTCAGTAACAGAAAGAAAAGAAAGTAACACAGTAACACATTAGAAAGTCTACAGTTTGTAGTAAAGTGGTCTAACGATGCCAACCTACGGATGTGTGACAAGTTACAGGAAAAATCTAACATGAGTGGAGACACAGGATGACAGTGACTCCATCAATATCATCATGAGGAGAACGATGGTGTGAATCACCCTCACTGTGACCTCATCACCTAATGTTGGACAGCAGTTTCCACAGCCATCATTAAACACCACCTCCAACAGAGTGGTGGAGAGTGGTGACAAGGAGAGCTGGAGCTCTTCTGGTGGCTCCTGGGGGCCCAACATCACAAACATACATGTCACACATCTGTAGTGTCTGGGGCCGCTCCATGGAACTGAGAAGAAAAAAAGTTCAGTTGTTTTCTTTTCTTTTTAATTAAACAAAAGTGTGAAATATTTGTAGTGGAACTGTTCACATCACAACTAGATATTATGCACAAGGCTGCCAGTACAGACTTACTCATTTTAAGGAGTCACATGCCAAGTTTATATTAACAGCATGTGGTCTTTTTTCTGATTAATATTTTATAACAATCAAAGGAATTGAATGACTTTTTGATTGTGGAAATTGATCCATTAATTGTTTCTATTAAATGAGTGAACAGTTAGCACGTGTCCCTAATCAATGTGAAAGATTCAAAACACATAACTGATCTGTTTAATCACATGATGTCTTCCTGTCATCTTGTAGTTTTGCATGAGGAGTCTGTTGACAGTGTCAGTGCCTTGCTTACAGTGGGTTTGGTCTTATATTTATCTGTGAATCAATCTATGAAGCTGAAACTGTACTAATGAATGGAATAAATATTTACATGTATATGTTGTTTAATTCAAAGTTTGTTTATATCGCACTTTACAACATCTGGACAGATGATCAAAGTACTTTACGTTAAAATAACACCAACAATAAAACAAACGTTAAAACATATTCAAACACATAAAATGGGAGGGTGTCGCACTATCATTGGATGTTAAAAGTCGTTCTAAATAAATGAGTCTTGAGATTGGACTTTTGTGCCAGGATGTTGATAAGTGCATAAGTGAGGGTATTCCAATATTTGGGAGCATTCACAGAGAATCCAGGATTGCCAAATTGTTTTCGGTTTGAAATTGGAATTACTAAGAGGAGATAAGAATGGAACCCCAGCACATGAAGGGGGGCAGAGGTCAACAATCAGAAACCGACCTGTTGCCTAGGTAGGAAGAAAACCATTGAAGGAATGGGCCCTGAATGCCTACGTGGTTAAACAGGCAGACAGGAGATAAGAATGGAATCATCAACTGTAAAGAAGATTATAGTTGTAGACTTTTAGCTGGGCTGACTCAGTGCTATGCCAGGATCTAAAACCAAACTGGAACTTTTCAAGGATGGCATTGTTTTCCAAAAAATACTGTAGCTGAATAAAACCAACTTTCTCTAAAATTTACCACAGCATGCTTGAAAGTGGCTGGGACAGAGCCTGAACTAGGACAGGTGTTACTAAAAGTGAGGAGGCAGGGCCCAACAGTATTTAAAACCTCTTTCAGCACCTCGGCAGGCACAACGTCTAAGGGACAGTTGGTTGGTTTCATCTACTGCACCACCTCAGAGAGGAGGGAGAGAGAAACAGGCTCAAAGTTTTCAAAAAAAAAAAAAAAAAAAAGCAGAGTGTACAGAGGGAGACCACAAATCAACATCAACATTGTGGTCACCGCTATAATTTGCCTGACAGACTCTATATACTACTGCAAAAACTTTTCACAAGTTGTGGTAGAAACATCTGTCAGAGCAATTGTGGCCAGGGCCGTGGCGAGGCCCAGAGTTGCTCCTATTTAAGGTTGATTTAGATGTGAACTCAAATCACCAAGTTCGTAAGGATGATGCAGATGACAGTCAAATAACGAAAGACAAAGGATTCCCCCAAGATCACAGTCTTTATTTAATCACAAGTCTAAAAGCCAATCTTTGATATAAACAATTTAAGAGCAGTAGATAGAGAGGTAGCAGCAGGAGTGCCACAAGTCAGCCAGTCAAGGCCGCTCTGGGGGGGCTTGTCCCTCACACACACACACACACACAAAATAAGCACAATGTAAAGGGAAAAATATAAACTTACAAAGTTACCAAACAAACATGTGAGGGGGGTGTGAAGCTGAAGTGAGGGTCCCAAGCACCAGTCCCTCCTCTGTTCACACGCCACACTATCCTCACTATCCTCACTCCTCCAGAACACTGCACCAGGACATCAGACACTAATAGCTAAAGTCAGTGCTTACCAGAGCATTGTGTATGATGATTTGTCACATGAGGGAGCAAGGGGGAAAGACGGCAGAGCAGAGAGCGAGGTGTGCTTACCTGTCAGATAATATACCACACAACCTCTAACATTGAGGAAGCAGCAAATGTCCAACCCTCCAGTTGCCTAGAGGGGAAAATTTACCAAATTAAAATAACAGCCTGGGACGATGGCAACTGGTCCAGATAATTCTAGACAAATTGTGATTTTGCTTCTCTCATGGCCCTCTAGTGGTTTGCTGGTAGACTGTCCCTACAGATCCCCAGAGACACTAGTGATTTGTCTTTCTTTCTTTTTTATTTATTTATTTTTGTGTGATATTTGGAGATGACCTAATAGACTGTGCCAAAGGCTCCAATGCTATTATAAACAACACTGATGAATTTGAATCTCCCTGCCGAATGCTCCTGCTTAATTTAATGGGAGGAGAATTTAAATTACCTGTGACAACACTAGCTGAAGGATTTGCATACATAGTTTTGACCATGCTAATAAAATTAGGCCTCAAACCCATACATTTCAATAGAGACCATAAAAAGGACCAGTCAAGCCGATTGAAGGCCTTTTCTGCATCAACTGACAAAATAGCTTTGGATAATAGTGTTGTATATTGATGTGTTGATGAAAAAAGTGACTGCCTCTGACACATCTTCACTTGTATTTAGAAAGACTTTATTACAAGAAAGGACAATGTCAAAAACCCTGGCCGAATCCGAGGGAGTCTCTGGTGCCAATTGTAAGATCCCCCTCTCCTGGTTAAAACACTCTCTTTATATATTGTTTCTTATCTCCAAGAACCCCACCTTCTCCAGAAAGAAAGGTGTCCCTGTCCAGATGATGTATGATCTCTAACCTGGCATTCAACCTTTAGGTTAAAGAATAACACAGGTTCACCTTGAATAGTACATTCTACAAAACATGAAAGGGAACAAAAACACATTTCACAATACAGAGAAGAGGATCAGGTACTTCAATAGATTATCAGAAGTATCAAGAATATACAATAAACGACGCCGATTGTCTGCTTATGGACAATGATTTCCATAAAAGAAGTGATTCATTGTATTTTCATGTATAACAAATTCAGCTCTCTGTGTTAAGTTAAGTTCTCCTTTTGTTTTGGTTGCTCCAAGTCAGAACTTAAAGTTTCTAATACATCGATTCTTTGAAGCTGCTCTTTATTCAGGCTAGAAGAATATGAACTGGCATTATTCCTTATGAAGCCTTTTATTGGGTCCCAGAGATCTATCATCATCCACAGAGTGACAATTAATCTTTAAAAATTCTGCAAGTTCCAGTTCAAATTGTTCACAGAAATCTTGATTTTGCAACAAAGTTAGATCAAACTGCCACCTAGTGGCTCTCTTAGGCAAATTAGAGATCATCAACTGACATAGAGATGCATGGTGATCTGTGAAGGTCATTTGCTTTATTTCTATGTTTTGAACTGAGATAAGGGGAGAAGATAAAGGCTATTATTGTAAAGGTTTTTTTTTTCTTTTTTAAAGTATATTTTTGGGGCTTTTTGCCTTTGTTCAGCAGCACAGTATGAGAATGGGGAGGCAGAGAGATAGTCCATGGTGGTAGCTAGTACATTTCCATTTCATTTTATTTAGCAAGGCAAAAAAAACAAAAAAAAAAAAAAACCCTCTGCTCGTATCCTTGAAGTAACCCACTGCTCGTATCCTTGAAGTAGCTTAACTTGGGTTTTAACTTTGTGAGATCGTTATTTTTCTGTACAACATCTTTTGCTACACATGAACAATCGTTGTCTTCTATAAATGGGTCAGTTCACAAAACCAGACATAATGACTGAGTGTAGCTGGTTCATTAGTTAACTCATCTGACCTGCTGTTGCTGGTAACATGTGCAGCTGGCGATATTATTTTTTATTATTAGATCATTTTTTGCAGATGCATTTTTTTTTTTTTTGATTTGTTGGTATATTATAATGAGTCGATCAGCTGGTGAGGTAAAAAAAAAAAAAAAGGAGAATGTGAGGTTGTTTCTCAAGCTGAGAGGCTCACCAGACCCAGCTATCCAAACTGCCAATCCCCAGATCCATACAGCATGCAAGTGGAACCAATCCTAAGCAGGAGATCAGGCCATAGATCAGTTAAAACACCATGAGATTGTTTGTTTTACACAACCGGCAGAGCTGGCCTAGGATGGGGAGCAGCACCAAAGAGATAGTCCAAAGCCACCAAGGAGAGGAGAGATCCCATCATTTCTGAAGTTGCCAAGATGGATGAGGAAAGCTACAAGATTACAGCTTTGAGCCAACAACAACAAGACAGATGGACCACTTGGGAGGCCGTGACCAACAGGACCATCACTCACCTCCTGGTCAGACTGAGTTTCTGGATTAGGGCCATACTTATGATATACTCCCCGGTCCCCAGAACCTGGACGTCTGGTGCGGCTCAAAAGAACCCTGCCAGCTCTTTAACACCTCAAAGCCAAACCTGAAGCACATCCTCTCTGAGTGCAAGACAGCAGTGTCACAGGGGAGGTAGAGGTGGTGGCATGAAACCTGCACAAGCTAGCAGAGATGCTGGAGGCCTGCGGGCTGGAAGTAAACAGGGCCGGCCCTCCTATAGCCCAGAGGTGAATCCAGTTTACCAGGCAAGGGAGTGAAATGCAGCACTGCACCAACACCGAGCACACCCTCCTATCACTAGCAGGCAAGTCGCAATTAGCAGCCAGTCTCAACCACCAGCTGAAATTCACCATGCCACCCTCCGTCCAGACACTGCCGTCTGGTCAGTGCCCACCAGAAATGTTGTCATGGTAGAGCTGACTGTCCCAGGGGAAGAAGAGATGAAGGCTGCATGCAAGAGACACTGGGACATCCAGCGGCTCCTGAAAACTCTTGGAGTCACAAATCCCAATAGGAAGGGAGGCTTCCAAGATTTGACAGAGGAGGCGGATCAATGGAGTTTTTGACTTTGGATCTGGAGGAAGGACAAGGCTTGGGAAAAAGAAGGATCCTAATCAGGCTGCAGGGGGTGGTAGGGTGTAGCCCTATCGCTGCCCTACCACCTTAGATGTTCTGGGAATACTGGGAAGAAACATTTGAGAAGGGTGGCTCTAGGCTGACGACCTTGCAGTCTGCACAATGGCACCATCCGAGCTGTGACAGGCAGAAATTTCAAGCAGGTAAAACCACCTGTGCTTACACCTTGAGGTAATTTTCATCTCATTTCTTCTCTTACCTTTTAAATACAATGATCATTTTTGAATTAAGCAAAATAGACTGAGACTGAGTGTATTTCAAGTCTTAAGTATGTCACATTGTTGTTAAATGTTCATTGTACTTGGCACAAGTATGCAAAATACACAAACTGATTAAAATCTGTTCAGAAAGGTTCTTTGGCCTAAATGCTTTGTTATATTTTTATTTTCTTCCATGGATATGTTTTTACATATGGAAATGGTTGGGTTGCAGTGTTCAGTAACTTGCAAAATAGTCAAAAACAGTAGTTAAGAAATCATTAAAATGGTGATGTAAAAAATTGTGATGATATTTTTGCCATATCGCCCACCCCAGGTGGAAGCCAGGGTCCTTTGTGATGTTTTTGTTCTGCTGAGACAGCAAGAGCTGTAGAAGTCTTCCAGGGAGGGCAGAGGACAGCTGAGGATTTTCTGTGTCGCTTCTTGTCTGCATCTGTACAGCTGGTATACCAAACTGTGCATAGAAGGTCACCAGCAGCTTCTCCTTCAGGTTCTTCCTCCTCTGCATCCTCAGTAAGTGAAGATGTTGCTGTGCTGCATTCTTCATGATGGCTGTGGTGTCTGCAGTCATGTGAGGTCAGCTGAGATGATGGTGCCATGGAATTTAAAAGCCTGGATCCACTCTTCACAGTCTTCACAGTCACAGAGCTCTATGATGAAGTAAACATGAGAAATCCACTGTCTCAGTTATAAGGCTTTTTTTTAACATTTAACACAGATTCACTGTGAAGTTTTTGCTCAAAGTCACTGGTTTTGCCAACTTTATTCTTGGGACTTTGTAGGAACTGAGAGAGTACACCCTGATTGACAACATGTGGTTTGATGCCCTGTGCCCCCTTTAGTAACAGGTGTTACCAATAAGGATGGTAACACCAGGGCAGATGAGTGACCTTGGATGTACAGATGAAGAAATAATATTTCAAGTAAACTTTATAAAGCTAGTTGTGTGTCATGATGTAATTATGTGGTTCACGTGCCAGAAAAACAAAATAAACTTGAAGACATTTTGATTGATGTTTTAGATGTTGGGTGATCTGAACATGCAGGTCGGTGTGGGTCTGTTTAATCATCTGTTACACTGGACTGTGTTGAGGGGAAACATGGTCCAAACCTGAGGAGGCTCTGTACCCTACCTGGCCATGCCAGATGTGAAGATGCCCAGAGTCTCCAGCACGGTGCCTCCGTCATCCTGCTGCTCTGTCACCGACACTGTCCCAGAACCAGCTACACCCCGCCCAGCCCACTGCCACTCCGCCCGGCAGGGCACCTCTCATAAACTGAGCGGTAGATGCAGTCGAGCACTGACAGCAGAGAGAAGAGGGGAAGGGGACCGCGGGGACTCCGACAGAGAGCACTACGAACCACTGAGAACAAGGTAAGACCAGCTGTGTCCTCTTCAATTGTGCCCCCAGGGGGGATTTCGGGGTCCCGGTGGGCAAACTGTGGACCCAGGGTGGAATACTGCTCCATAACATCACATTGATCACTTGCAGCCCCACAGCTGGTCTGGTCCAGGCGGCTCAGGTCGTGTCCTGAGGTGGAACAAAATATCAGCCCAAAGTCTAGATGCTGACACTCACGGGAGACCAGGCTCAGTGTCCCCGCAGAGGAGGACAGAGTGACGGTGGCAAGGTGTGGCACGGAGCTGTAGGACTGCGCAGTGAAAAATAACAACACAGCTAAATATCATAATATAAGAAAAAAATATATATTAAAAGAAAATATGAACGAATGATTCATTTTGACAGCAGAGGCAACATAACACAACACAATGTGAAATTGATTTGGCGCTTGTCTTTGTCAGTCATTGAAGTTCACTGAATGTCTTTGTACATCTGAGGAGAGCACACTTTGTGGAAATAGTCAAATCTACAGTGGCCCTGAGTCAGAGGCCTGGGACAGAACATCAGCCAGGCTTTTTGTTGGCTATGTACAACAAAAAAATATATAATGGGTGTAACAATTGTAAAGGGTTTAACAGTTCACAACATCTGAGGTTCGGTTTGTTTCACAGTTGGATTCGGTTCAGTTCTTTCTTTCTTTCTTTCTTTTTTCTTTCTTTTTTTCTATTTGAACACCCCACAAATGCCATGCATTTAACATCAGGTATAATGGTGATAATGTTATCTTTCTATATTTATTTCATTTAAAGTAAAGGTGGTAATGCTTCTCTGTAATGTGATGAAATGCATTTGTTTGTGTTTGCTGTTTGTGACGTTTTTGGTTGTTAATTCTTTAAATGAATGTCTTTGGCTCACGGTAACTATGAGCACTGTTCATATCAACTCAGGGGATCTTCAGGTTATTGTCTGACAGCTTGTGTGTGTTTGCCAGAACTCTCACACACAGACAAACGCACTGCAGCTCTGCATCTATAGGACCCTTACTCAATATGTTATTGATGTGACACTGACATTATGATGAGGCATACAAACTCACCCTATTTTCAAACACCTCCAGTGACAGATGGCCATAGCACAATATGGGCAAATGGCACAAATAAAAAATACAAAAATGTGGCTGGGGCCGGCCAGTTAATGGCCACCCAACTCTGAAAAAGAGTGAAAAACTGAAAACTCAATAATAGCTACAGTCATAAGAGGGCATCATATAGCTCACTTAGTAGAGTAGTCCTCTCTAATCAGAGGCTATGGTGCATCTTGGGTAAACTTCCTCCCCAGCAGACTGCAGCATAAAATAAAACACTTGCCACCACAGACTGATAGAACATCTGCAGCATCTTACTACAGATGTTTAGAGATCTGAGCTTTCTTAGGAAAAAGAGGCGGCTCTGCCCCTTTTTGTAGAGTGCATCAGTGTTAAGGGACCAGTCCAACTTGCTATCCAGGTGTACACCTAGATATTTATAGGTTGTCACCACCTTGATGTCCACTCCACAAGTGTTCACTGGCTGAAGAGGGGGCTTGGACCTACGGAAATCCATGATCATTTCCTTTCATTATTGCCATCTTCACAACTCTCTCAGTTGTGAGTAATATACAACTGAGTAAGTTGTGAAGATGGCAATATATGACTACACCTAGACATTGTCATTTATCACCATCTTCACAACTTAATAAGAAGAGGCATTGAACTTCACTGCACTTCCGCTGTTAGGTTTTGCAGTGCACGTGTTGTCAAACTGAGGACCTTTGCTGATTGTAGAGCATTTGTGTCTTTGCTTGTGTTTTCTTAAGAAGCAGTGTGTTGAGGCCTCAGGGCCACCGTACAAATAATTTATTAACCTTCAAGAAGAGCAGCTGTTTGAGGTTGATTCTGAAGGTGGCTTGGCTGAGCAGTTTATTCATCATCCTACCACAGTGCTCTCTCCCCTCATAGTCTGTGCAGCTGCACAGCATCCTGACGCCACCCCAATATGGTTGGGTTAATGTTCCATCATGTGGAAAGATGAGCACAAGATAAACCAGCATGTTTGTGAGCAGTGGTGAGTTGCTTTGCTGTTAATGTCATCTTGTTTCCTTTACACGGAGAGTTAACATGTTAATGCAACACCTGCCACAAGTGTGCCTTGCCTCCACCTTTGATTGGTATTTAATTAAAGTCAACATTAGGGTGTATCTGCTCATTGTTTTGGTTGTCTCTGCTGTAACATCTTTCAGACAACAGAGTCTTTGAACACAAGTGTCATCTGAGAGGGATTCCACAGAGGTTGTTAAACAAACTCTGAAGTGATCCCAATTCAGCCCTGCAGCCTTCTGAGGATGCAGCCTACGCAGTCTACGGAGGCGACGGCTTTCCTGCGTCCTCCTAGAACTGGCAAAGGAAGGCCACATTTGTCGGCTGCACTCGGAGGAGCCTTTGAATTGTGACAGGCCTTGTCACGAAGCTGTGACGTAATCGGCCTTCATATGTCGCCTCAAAAGAATGCAGCCACTGAATTGGGACACAGCTTGAGAGTCCCCCTGAACTCTGAGTTGACTGACTTTGAGAAGTGATACTTTTTTTTCCAGTCAGAGGACAGCTGATCTGAGTTCAGTCGACTCTTAGTATGTTAACTCTGAGTTGAGCTCGGGTCTCACGACTAGGAAAAAAGTCATCACCAGTGGAGCTCTATTGAGAGTCAGGGACGAATTCTCCTCCTGACGTAAAGCTATGTGAATTATTTCTGCTTCAACATGATCGGACAAGGAAATGACAGCCCCTGTCAGACAGCGCTGTCAGACTCGGCTAAAGACTAATGCTAAGCTAATAGTACTTATTCGCAATAATATCTGAATTATGTGATGCTGATGTTCTAATGAACCAAACAAGCTCACCTTATTTTCAAAGACCACTAACAGGTTGCTATCTTCACAACTTAAGTCAAGAAACATTGAACTAAATCGTGCCACATTTTTGTGTCCTCAGAAACACTTCTGCTGTCAAATAGGCTAGACGAAGCTGTTTTTGTGTCTGTGCAGGTGTTTTTCTTGTCTCTCAGGGCCACCATTGTTTTGCCACCAAGTTTTGAATCAGCATTCACACCCAAAAAACACTCCAAGTGACAGCTGCCACAGGTGTGTATTGGTTCCACCTCTGATTGCTATTTAACTAAACCCAACACTTGGATGTATTTGCTCACCGATGAGATGACAGTAAACGCAGCCCCGAATAAAGCTTTTAAAACAGGATGGTGTTCTAAGGCTTGCAAGCCTCCCACTTTTTCTTCCAAATATAACAATGATAATTATGACCAAACAGTTTAACTTTTTTTTCATCATCAGACCACAGGACTCGTCTCCAAAATAAGAGTTTCTGACAGTAGTTTTTTCGTTCTTGGGTTCACTTGTACATTTCAGACTAAGCACATTCATCTCTGGGACACAGTAGCCATCTCCTTCCTGAGCAGTGTGATGGCTGTGTGCTCCCATGGTGTTTATACATAAATAGTTGAATGTGGGACCTTCAGGCATCTGGAAATTGTACCCAAAAATGAATCAGACAAGTGAAGGTCCACAGTTCTTTTCCTGATGTTGTGGTTGATTTCTTTTGATTTTCCCACCATGTCATGCAAAGACACCATTGTGTTTGAAGAAGTACCTTAAAATATATCCATAGGTGTGCCTTTAGGTAACTCAAATGATGTCAAATATCAAAAACCCACCAAAACATCATCATGTGGAATTCTACAAGCTATATGTAACCCAGGTGTAAAACCTAGGAACTAGGTGAAATTAAAAAGAGAGAGTATTATTTTAATTTTATTTTTTATTTGTTTAAATCAGCAAAATCTTGAAAATCCTATTGCACTAGCACCGCGTGGGGGGTACGCAGGCCACGTTCAGCCTGTCAGCTCAGAGGTGAAGTCCAGGTGTGTTTCTTTTCCACTTCATTCTGTCTTCAGCCACGGGAGTGAAGATTTCTCTTCTGTATTTGTCCTCTAGCAGGTAGCTGCTAGAGGATTCTATTGGCCAGGGATGGTTATGGATGTGGAACATGTGGCGGGTTCAGGAAGGCATGACCTGAGAGAGCTGCACTTTGGTCAATATTAATGCTACTAAACCCCTTGAACTCCTCTGTATTGACTTCCTGTCTGTTGAACCTGATGAAAGTGGGACCAAGGATATACTTGTGATCACAGATCACTTAACCAAATTTGCAGTTGCCATCCCAACACCCAACCAAAAGGCCCGCACAGTGGCAAAGTATCTGTGGGAGAACTTCACAGTTCGCTATGGTATCCCAGAAAAGCTACATAGTGACCAGGGCCAGTTTTTGTGTCATACGGCAAAGCCCTCGAGGCTCCCGCTGCTGGCAACAGCGAGGTATGGGCCTGATGCTCCAGCGCCTCACTCGGCCTGTATTTCCTTTTCTTCGCTGCTAAGTGTGTATCTGCCATTTCTTCCAACTGGACGCCATCCAGTCACTATCTTGTGGTAGTAGCAAATATTCAAAGGAGAACTTTGAAGGCTGACGTGAACAGCAGTAGAACATGGGTCAGTCCCGACAGCTGCTGTCAGGGTAAGGGGTGTGTGCAGTTGAGCCAGAGAGAAGGGCCCAAATTAACTGTTGTGTTAACCAACAACAAACAAACCTACTGACTCTACCTTTAAGTGCTCCTTCTCTGTTCTGCTGTTTGCTCAGTGTGTGTGTGTGTGTGTGTGTGTGTGTGCATAATCGTGGAGTTAGATATAGGTGACATTGGCAGCCAACCAGGTCTTTTCAGGAGGTGGTAGAGACCCTCTTTTTTAGACTACGTTTACATGTGGGTGGCTATTTTCATAAACGGACATTTGACCATCTCCATTTACAAAAATAACATCGTGCACACCTGTCCATTTACAGAAAAAAATTTGTTTACACTAACCTGTGTATATATGCCATCAAGAACATGCCAAACCTGTAGGTGACAGTGTAACAAGAAGCTCAAGCCCATGTTAGCCAATCAGTAGCATCCACAACAACGAGCAGCTGCATTTGCAATTGTATTTGTATTTGCAAATCCAAACACACGAAGTGGGTTTGCACCAACATAAATGTGACTGCTACTCTGAATGCCTCCATGATCACCATGAAAATTTAAACATGTCGCATTTTTGATGCAGGTGCAACTTCCGGCGCACAATGTGACATCAGCGACCTAAAACTCTGTTTTTCTCAGTTTACATGCAAACGTGCAAACCAAGTTTTCCAAAATCTCCACTCGTGCTGGAATTTTTAGAAAGAATCGTTTTCAGAGGCGAATTCTCCTTTTGCATGTAAAACGAAGGGTGCAAACTAAGGGAAATGTCTCAGTTTTTAAATATGCGCATATGTGTAAACAGGGAATTGCAGGGAATAATCATTTTTCTATCATTCATTTACACATCACATCAATGTCCTGTCACCATGAGGACTTTTCTAGTTTGTGCAGTCTTCTGCTCACTGAGCTCTCCCCTCTCTCTCAGCTGTGGCGACAGATGGGGAGGGGGCAGGAGTTAGTTTGACCAGTAATAATGCAGTTAGTCCAATCAGAACCAAGCCACCGAATAAACCACCATTCATTCACACTGAACACAGAGCTGTAGTTTCACACTGGTCATTTCAGTGACTTCACTGTCTTTGTTATTTGTGTATACAGAACATATCTGTTTCATGATGTAGTTTTTCATACCAACCATAAGAGTTGTTAAATATCTGACTCTCTCTGTCTTCTGCTGCAGAGGTAACACAGCTCCACAGAAGATCTAGGAGAGGCCACTTACAGAGACCCATGATGCCTCACCGCAGAGCGAGCCTCAGCACCATGATTTTCTTGGTGATCCTGCAGGGTGCAGCAGTGGTGCTGTTCTGTGGCTGGTTTGTCCAGTACAGTCCCTCCAGCACCGCCTCCTCCAATGACAAAGTTCACATTCTGCTGCTGTCGTCATGGCGATCAGGCTCAACCTTTCTTGGTCAGGTGTTCGATCAGCACCCGTCTGTCTTCTACCTTATGGAGCCTGCTTGGCATGTGTGGGCTAAGCTGGAGAAACCCAAGACACGGGGGCTGCGAATGGCCATGAGGGATCTACTGCGGAGTGTGTTCCAGTGTGATTTCTCCGTGATGGATTCCTACCTTGAACGCAACAGGTCAATGTTTATGTGGCCTCAAAGTCAAGCACTGTGCCCACCTCCAGCCTGTTCTCTCACACCACGCAACCAGTTCAGTGACATGGATCGCTGCCAAGAGATGTGTCCTGCCCCCAGCATGCAGGAGGTAGAGAAAGCCTGCCACACTTACAGTCATGTGGTGTTAAAAGTAGTGCGTGTTCTTGAGCTGGAGTCCCTCTACCCACTTCTGCAGGACCCAAGCTTAGACTTCCGCATCATCCACTTGGTCCGAGACCCACGGGCTGTGGTGCCATATGAAGTCATGCAGGAAGTCTGTCGTAGCCATGTACGCATCAGTGAAAGGGGCATCCTGAAACCCCCTCCTTTTCTAAAAGGCCGCTACAAAATGGTCCGTTATGAGGATGTAGCACGCAACACACTGGAGGAAATATCTGCACTGTATGAATTTGCAGGTCTGGAGATGACCCCGCAGTTGCAGGAGTGGATCTACAGGGTTACCCATGGAATAGACAAAGGCTTGAAGGGAAATCCTGTTAAAGTAACTTCACGAAATGCCACTGACATATCCGAGGCTTGGCACACCTCACTGCCACACAGCAAGGTGAAACGCGTCCAGGAAGTGTGTAAAGGTGCCATGTCATTGATCGGGTACAGGACAGTTAACAGTGAAGAAGAACAGAAGAGACTTGACATCGACCTGCTGGTGCCACGGGAACCATATCAATTCAGCTGGTTACCAGCTAAAACAGAGCATCCAAGTGATACTTAAAACATGAACGACACATTATCACCAAGAGACCACATGGGACAGAGGGGCTGATGCAAGAGCTAGAAAATATTACATTGCTACAATATTTGATATTTGAGATGACAAAGAGTTTTTATTTAAAACAAAAATCAGCAGCACTCATCAGTAGCTCTCCATTTTGTCTGCCCAGTCTGTGAATCATGTGGACTCTTTCTGGTGATAGTTGCACAATCCAATGAATAAAGTGAATCTCGGGCTGGGTTTGAGATAGTGCAGTCTTTCTGGTGGTGACAGACAGTTACATTAGGGGAGGTAAGGAAGTTCACTTACAGCTTAATGTTGAACCAGCAGAGCCACACTTTAAAAAAGCTGCACCAGGAAAAATTATTATTACATTTTCCAACCTGATACACAAAGAGTGTCTACACCTGTAACTACACTATGTCGATGTCCCTTTTGCCCAAGATTATAGACATCCCTGGGAGGAAAAACTCTTCCACTGGAGGTGACAAATCTAAAGCTAGGGTCAAAATAATAATAATAATAATAATAATAATAGTATTGTTGTTGTTATTGTTATTATTTAGATTAGGGACAGTGAATATCAATGAACACTGTACATATGTAAATATGCCAGATTATAGCCATGGGTAATTTCCAGCAGGTTTTTGTAATAATAAAAAGAGAAAAAAAAAAGGATGCATGAAAAGTACATAGAAGAACTATAGAAAACCAATACATTTAAATACGCTAAGAGGGACAAGATACTGACTTAACAAAGAACATACATACCCATGCAAGTACAATAAAACAAAACAAAAACAAAGGAAACAAAAGCACCTTCGGTGTGGTATCAAAATCAGCAGTGACTATGATAAGAAAAGAGGAGAGAAAAAACAAAAGATTTAAGCCTCATACAATTGCACTAGACCCTACAGCCCTTAACCTTGTTGCCCACGACCCAAAGTGCACATGACCTCTTTTGCACATAACTGTAGACTGGGGCATGCAGGTGGGCTATTCCCTATACTGCAACCCTTGAACGACAGGACATTTTGTTCAAAAGAGGTTTTTCTGAATGGCACCTCACAATCTCTGTTAACAGAGGCTCGAGTGACTCGGTTTGAGTTTGTATTTGATTTATATTTAAAGGCAGAGTCTGGAGGTTTTTGCTTAAAAATAAACACTAGACTTACACAAAAGAAATCCGGCTTAATCATCACCTATGCACTTCTGGTCCCGTGTGGTGGTGACTGTGTCTGCAAAGCCCCCTCCCCCCACCTGTATTTTGGTCTTTTGCTTTGTTTTGCTGTGTACAGGGACGTTTCTGGGCGGAGAGTCTGAGTTTTCTCTCCAGCCAAGATTTTTTTAAGTACTGATTCGTTAGTATGTGGTGACTTGGTGAATGTTCAGTCATGTTGATTTGCATTTTATGTTTAATGGTACAGTTCATATTTAAATAAGAAACAAGGCACAGTCACTTCTTTAAAACAAACTTTAGCATCATATTAAAACCATATTGAGACTGAGTTGAGATTAAAACAGTAACTGTAACACTAATAGTAATGATGACTAACCTGAGAAGTGTCCCAGATGCACACTACTGTAGACACTAGTGCTTTAACTGATTGTAGTGAAATTTTACAGGTAGTAAGAGTTAGTCAACAGCTACATGGTCAGAGCTTTTAGCAGCTTAACAGCTGGATGTTTGACTCAGGAGTCAGTGGAGAGCTGAATATGAAGTGAATGTTGGTGGACGACTCCATATACATATACACATGCACATTCACAACTGTCTATATTTATTTTTTTCAGAGTGTATGTTGTGTGCAACAGGGAAACAGAGCAGGTTTGGCTTTACAGTCAATGGAGCCACAGAGCAAAGACTCCAGAGGCAACATAAATAATGTGACTCAGTTTTCTCAATGATGAGAAATGAGCATTTAAAGTTAAAATCCACCTTAAATCAGTTTAATAGCGCTTCAGAACATCAGGTCATACCAGCATGTCCTGAGCATTAGTGTAGTGTAAATACATATTGGTGGAGGCATTTCTGCAATAGTGAGCTCAGTGAAGCTGATCACTCTGTACAATGTGATCAGTAGATTGCCATTTAGCATAAAACAGTGCATCTGAGCATTGGTACGATCAATAAGAGTTAGCATAGCTGAAGATGAGTCTGTGTTGCTTTGCTGTATGAGACGCATGAACAGAATGTTGGCTGAGCCCACTCTGCTCTGCTTTGTTAGTGTGCGTGTTTGAGGTGGAGGGAGAGGGATTCATGTGTGCAAAGAAGGGTTTGTGGATTTTCCAGTCGACCATGTGTGGTCTGCCATGTGTTTCACCTTTTGCATTTTTTGATATTGATTAACATTTTAGAGTTGAACTGAACACAGAACTCCCTGCAATCCATGTTTACATAAAAAGCAAAAATTAATAAATGATATAATAAATACAATACACTGTAGCCTAACAATGGTATTGTTTCAGATTAAGAAGATTTCCTTTCTTTCTTTCAAAGGCTCAACGGTGGTTCTCAAACTTTATGAATGTAATAGTAAATGGGCAAAATGCATATTTAAAGGAAATATTTGTAAGTTTTGCATCTGTAGCCAGTGTTAGCATTGGCAGCCTTTATTGGAAGTTTGTTTCACATACATAGGAATCTTATAAATTGAAGAGCTACAACAAATGAAATGCACATGTACATTCTATGCTGGGGTGGGGTTACAGAAATATATTAAAACGTTCACAGATGTTAACAGTTTTGATTGCTTTTTGGTTTTTAATAATAAATAATAATAAATAAATAATAAATAATTTAATGGAATCGATGTACTGCTTGAGCTCATTGTAAAAAGCAATAAAAGAGGGTTTTCTTTGTGTAAACTTACATTTATGAATATGAAATTTTGCCATCAGTATGATGAGGTTGATAATATATGTTTCACTGGGCTTATTTTTGTTGAAGTCAAAGAGTCCAAACAGCACATCCCTCCAAAACAACTTAAATTCTTCATCAAAATTGTTAGCAATAAAGTTACAAATGTCAGTCCATACACATTGGAAAATGAGGCAGTGCCAGAATAAATGAGTTACAGTTTTAGTATTTCCAGAACAGAAAGTACACTTTACATCAATGTCTCTCTTGGGTATTGGTTCAGTAAGAGCCAGATCTTCTTCCAGTCATTGCAATCCATTATTCCATGAGAATGCTGTGAACTGTGACTGGGAGTAGCTGTGTCTATTTAAGATCTGGAATGTGAAAGGTCTGTAATAAACCAATGAAATGGTGGCTGAAATGTCAGTTATATACTAAATTGTGGTGCTAAGTAAGAAGCAGTGTGTGGGATTCTCCTTTTTTTCAATTCATTGTTTATCATAAAATAAAATCCAGCTCATTTTTTGGAAGCTGATGCTTCCCTGGTTCATGTTTTCCAACCTCCAACCTCCAAGTCCAGGCCTGACCTGATCCCATACCTGGGGAGGCCCCTCCAGTCTCTCACAGTCAGCCACTAATTTATATCCTCTGAGCACTTAGAGAGAGGGCTTAGTGCAACTGAAGCATTAAGGAGGTTAATTTGCATATCATCTGCATACAAATGAAAATGGAAGTTGTATCTAGTAATAATCATCCCTTGGGGCAGCAAATACAGGGCAAAAGGATAGGGCTGAGGATGGAACCCAGGGGGACACTGCATAATGGGGGGGCATGAAAGGGCCAGAGGTCACAAATCATAACCGACTTGTTGCTTACGTAGGAGCAAAACCATTTCAGGAATGGGCCCTGAATGCCTATGTGGTTAAACAGGCAGACAGGAGATAAGAATGGAAGCATCAACCGTATCAAAGGCTGCTGTAAGGTCTGGGAGCACTAGTATTACTGGATTCCTGCCATCAACTTGAAGAAGATTATAGACTATAGACTATAGACTTTTAGCTGGGCTGACTCAGTGCTATGCCAGGATCTAAAACCAAACTGGAACTTTTCAAGGATGGCATTGTTTTCCAAAAAAGACTGTAGCTGAATAAAACCAACTTTCTCTAAGACTTCAGATAAAAATGGCAGATGAGGGAACAGCGTGAAATTAGATAAAACTGAAGAATCCAGGTATTTGTAAATTCAAATATAGTCAATGTAGTCCTCAAATTCTAAATTTGCAAATCTTCATATATTAATATCATAGAATTGTGGGAAATGCACTTAAAAAAATTCTGGGGAAGGGTTTCATTTGGACCCCCCCATACTGTGGGTATGCCCTTGCATTTTATATCTATTTTTCAGTGTATTAGAGCCACTGACAATTCAAATAAAACCAATGAAAGACAGTCTGTGTTTTAATGTCATTACTATTACCCACCATAATTTGAAAGTTTTTTGTTTCACCCCTCTTCACACATGAAGCTTCTGTAAAATGCATTGGTATTGGTATCAGCAACAGTGGTCACCGCTATTTGAAACAATAATTTGCCCGACAAACTCTACTTTATTAATTAAAAAGTGCAAAAACTTTTCACAAGTTGTGGTAGAAACATGGTTGCACCAAACAGAAAATAAAACACTACAACAGGACATCAGACACCAATAACTAAAGTCAGTGCCTACCAGAGCATTGTGTATCATGATTCGTCACATGAGGAGGGAGGCTTGCAGCTAAATTGAAGGCCATCATGTCACCATGCTGGCATGTTACATGGACCACTCCAGTTCTCACCTGTCCACCCTGGGTATCCAGACACCCACCAAATGAACTGCAAGCCAAGCTGCCAAGTCGAGCAAGCTGGCCGACTTTTGCACATTCTTCTTGTTAATTAATTTTGGGTAAATGTGTTTATTGTTGGTGTTCTGAGTTGAGGCCAGGTCATGTCGCCCATACGTAACAAAGACTACAATGAATAAATGGTATGGTATTGTGTGAAAACTGATGTTTTGAACAATTTATTCATTGTCTTAAGGGTGGGGGTGTTACGGCCGAAAGGAGTTCGGCCTTGTTTCTCTCTCTCTCTGCTCCCCTACAGCTCCACCCAGACCCTAATCAGGGAACAAGATCCACCTGGCCTGGTTGGGGAGATAAAAACCCTGCAGCTGGTAGCAGAAGGGGGGGCAGTGTACATGGGGACTACTGGGTTTGCCTGCCTCTCAGCTTGATTTTTGTTTGATTTAGTTTATGTCTTGTCTTGATCATGTCACGTTTATGTTTATTAAACCTTCTTGTATTTTATTTGGTTCTTTGTGGGTGTTTGGGGGGTTATTGGTAGTCTGTTGTTATGCCCCATAGGGCCAACAAAGCTGGGGTGTAACAGGAGCTGTTAGCCCTTAGCGATTGGGGACGCCCTGACCTACAGCCACACTGAGTCCTGCTGTGCTGGTCGTGCTGGGCCCAAATCGATATTGATGGAGTGAGTCTAATTTCCTCATCTCAGGTAGCTAAATAACACCCACATAGTCAGTGAGGTACATGACTACAAGTTTTCTGCATACACAAGATGGTAGAATACAACGGGAGCAAGCAGGAGATTCTTAATTGGGTCAGGCATAAATTAATACAAGAGCCCAAACTACAATAGGTTGTGTTTGTGTCAACCGTTTGGTCCTTTGTGTTACAGTGGGTAATCATTAAGTCCAGTGCATGACTGAGATGATGTGGTGGAACATCTACTAATTAAATGAGGTGAAAAAGTTCATATGAAATCTTTTCCCAGTTGATTGGATGGACAGCAGATATGAAAGTTAAAGTCCCTCCAAATCAATATTTTGTCAAATTTCTGTATAAAGTCTGCTAAGAACTCATAAAACTCAGAAAAAAAGTCCTTGTTAGTTTTGGGTGGGCGGCAGATGACAATGCAAAGGAGGAGTCTTCCCCAAAGATTTGGGCTTCTTAACTACAAGGTCAGTCACGGTCTCTGCATGGACTCCCTTAGGGTAATACATGAAAATTTGTAAATGAGGTGTTTTCTTATTGCTCTGGTGTGTGTGTCACCAGTGGAACAAGTCGGGCTGGGGCGGTACACGTGATCGGGCCCATTAAACCCCCAAAAATCCTAGAAGAAACACTGTGTCCCCTGGAAACACTTCCATTGTGTTTGCAGCGCTTTTGTGTTGTGGGATTTGCAGCACCCTGGCTGCTCAGGGCCTCCTCTCTCATTCTGAGGCTCTCTGTCACAACACTGCATGCAGAGACACACACTCGTTGCATGGCCGCCCCCTCCTCCCTCCTCCCTCTTCCCTCACCTATAGTACCAGTTTGATTTTCTGATAAGAGTGACCGTTGTAACCTTTTTTTTTCTTTACTCATTGTGACAACTGTATCATATTTCAAATTTCTCTCTCTCTCTCTCTCTCCCTCTCTCTCTCTCTCTGTGTTTGAAAATGTAAACATCTGCAGTGCACCACCTGTGCACCTCTCACTTTGTGGTATGATATAGTATTATGGTGGACTGTCACATTTCTAGTGAGTTTTAGAGGGCTCATATAGCCATAAGCTCAATATTCACATACGTGTTGGATAGTTTTTGTATTTTGTCAACTGGATATCTGTTCTACCAGATGCACACAGTAGTCAAAGTTATAACTACCTGTTACATTCAAAATAGGATTGGTCTCAAATTTAGGTGGATGGTGGTGTAACCTATTTTATTTCATTTACTACTACGCTGTTAAATATGCGGCCTGCACATTAACAGTGTAGTAGTAATTCTTTATTACATAGTTGAATCAGGGGTCAAATCTGTATGTGTAAAATCACACTCAAAAAGCTCAGTAACAGAAAGAAAAGAAAGTAACACAGTAACACATTAGAAAGTCTACAGTTTGTAGTAAAGTGGTCTAACGATGCCAACCTACGGATGTGTGACAAATTACAGGAAAAATCTAACATGAGTGGAGAGACAGGATGACAGTGACTCCATCAATATCATCATGGGGAGAACGATGGTGTGAATCACCCTCACTGTGACCTCATCACCTAATGTTAGACAGTTTCCACAGCCATCATTAAACACCACCTCCAACAGAGTGGTGGAGAGTGGTGACAAGGAGAGCTGGAGCTCTTCTGGTGGCTCCTGGGGGCCCAACATCACAAACATACATGTCACACATCTGTAGTGTCTGGGGCCGCTCCATGGAACTGAGAAGAAAAAAAGTTCAGTCGTTTTCTTTTTCTTTTTCTTTTTAATTAAACAAAAGTGTGAAATATTTGTAGTGGAACTGTTCACATCACAACTAGATATTATGCACAAGGCTGCCAGTACAGACTTACTCATTTTAAGGAGTCACATGACAAGTTTATATTAACAGCATGTGGTCTTTTTTCTGATTAATATTTTATAACAATCAAAGGAATTGAATGACTTTTTGATTGTGGAAATTGATCCATTAATTGTTTCTATTAAATGAGTGAACAGTTAGCACGTGTCCCTAATCAATGTGAAAGATTCAAAACACATAACTGATCTGTTTAATCACATGATGTCTTCCTGTCATCTTGTAGTTTTGCATGAGGAGTCTGTTGACAGTGTCAGTGCCTTGCTGACAGTGGGTTTGGTCTTATATTTATCTGTGAATCAATCTATGAAGCTGAAACTGTACTAACCAACATGTGTACTTTGTTGATTGTTATTCTGTGATGGCTGATTGAAAGGTGGTAAAATAACTCTCCGGTTTCAGTGTTTGTGAGGAGATGACAAACCTATTCCTCAGCAGCACATAATTGACATTTGGGTGCCATCTGTTGGCCAAGTATGAAATAAATTTCAAAAATCTGCTGAATATTCACTGCATTATTCTGAATAGCAATAGTTATTAAACCAATATACATAATATCTTTATCTGTATCTTTACTAACTTCTTTTCTTGTGTAATTTTCTTATATAATTCTTATATAATTTATTCTAATACTAATACTTATTATATAATTAGTGACTGTTTTTCCATGTACTTTTCTTCACTATTTTAAATTCATACTTCTACTACAACCAATGGTAATTTAAAAAAAAAAAAAAAAAAAACAATGACTTGTAACTGCCAACAGTATTCAAAGTAGTATGGATGATCTCCACCATGAGCAACATTAAAATGCTGCGTACATATTAATGCATCACTAAGATGCTAAGAAAGTAATGCTAACTCATTCAGAATTGTCTTTATTCAAACCTTGTGACCAGCCAGGGACTCTCTGTGTGTCTTTGTGTCTGTGTGTGGTTTGCTCCAGGTACTGGAGGCTACTGAGCCCCACGTTGTCACCTTTGACCTCTGCCTTTTGTCTCTCCCTCGTCAACTCCCCTCGATCACCATTAAACACACACATAACATTAAATTCAATAATATTAATAAAGAATGATAAATAATTATGGTGTGTGTGTGTGTGTGTGTGTGTGTGTGTTACTTGTATATCTTGCAGTACTTTTAATGAAATACAGGATTGCCACCTCTATACTACAATACATTATGAATGATTAATATAGACTGAATGCCACTGCAGAGGACAAGCTGTACCTGTACTTTACATGTAATTGATTGGTCCACAATAGATGGTGTCTGTGAGGCTTCAGAGGTTTCCTTTGATTTGTTGCAGGCTGAGGATGTTTCTTACCCTTTTCAGTTTTGGTCCTGGGTTCTTTTTTACATTTTGTTTTTTACCTGGATGGGCCCATGTTATAACTGACAAAGACAATGTTGCAGATGCGTGTATATTAGCCAAGATGTTTCTCTCAGTACACCAGTATTCATCCCTAACTCACTGATTTGGATAAATCAGTGGGGAAGGCACAGAATCCTTTAAATAATTTTAGTTTTTATTGTAGTTTTTGATTATTATTTTTTAACCAATTCAATTCAATTCAATTCAATTCAATTCAATTCAATTCAATTCAGTTCAATTCAATACTTTATTGTCATTGTCATAATAACACAGTTATCCAGGGCAACAAGAAATCGTTGAGTGTCTTAAGTACTGGCATAGAAGTATTAAAGTGGAAAAGTCCACCCCAAAATTCCAAAATATGTAGGCCTACTGTGTGCTATTTAGCACAGCAAAACAACAGAAACAACTACATAGCACAAGAGGGGTGAAGTGCAGTCCATCTCCTGTGTGTAAGAAGAATAGGGGTCGGGGCAGTAAACTGAGATGAGTGGAATGTTGTCTGAGACCTGCAGCAATGCGAAGTCCAGTTCACATTAGTGCAGTGGTGGAGTGTGGTGCGTGATGATGGACAGGGGGCAAAGGCAGTGAATACAATACTCAGATGCTCATATGTGACAGTGACAGTATTATTGTTCCTCCATTTGACTGTCAAGTTATCACCGTCTATGACACTGAGGTTCAGTCAAAGCTATAAAACTCCAGCCATCAGAGTTAGCATAATTACAGAGTAATAGCCTTTTTAGTAGGGTATCCCTCTTTGTGTTATTCTCCCTCAACTGCTCCTCAGCAAGGAGACTCTGTCTGGAAGAACACAAAGAAGGAAAGCCTTAAAACTCATTTGAAGAAATTGTTAGGTATCAAAATACCACAAGACAGATGAAATGAGGGACTTGGACAAATTCACATGTTCAGCTGCCAAAAACTGCCTTAAACCATTCAAGATACTGCACAGACTTCATGACCCTAGGGTAAAATTACACAACATCCAGACATATCACCGATGTGTCATAGAGGTGCCATAGGGTTTGGCTCATAGCATTAATTTGCTATTGTGAGCAATCAATATGTAATGTCTATAAATGACAATATAATAGCATCTAGCAACATCTACAGCACATTTCACACAATGGTACTTTAAACTGACAACTCATGTTCACACACTGTTGTGTAAAGAGTGAAAGAAGAGTAGGGAACTGGGGGAATGGGAATGGATTAAGAAATGGAATCTGGTAAAAAGAGGTACAAATAGGAATACCAATACCAATACGAATTACTTTATTGATCAAGGGAAATTCATTTGTCTGTCAGCTCATCAACCATTTGCAGAAGAATGAAGATGTCTGAGGGCCGAAGGTTGAACACCACAGACAAACTCATCCCAGCTCTGCATCTTTGATTTGGACCATGCAGTCTTCATTTTTTGATAGTCCTTGTTTAATGTTTAACCATTGTGTAGGTTACTTTCTTTCTTTTTTTTTTTTTTATTAACATATTTGACAAAAAGCCTGACGACAGGACAAGCGTGAGTGAAACAGGAACCAAATCTCCTTCAAAATAAAAGCTAGCTTGAACAATTGGTCTGAAGGATTTAAATCCTACATGGTGTGAAACCTCCTTCCTCCTGTCACAGCTGCTTTCACAACAGTGTTCAATAAGTTGGAGTGTTTCACATGTGAATTTCAGTTTATCATAGTAAATTTTAAAATATTACCATGTAAAAGCATGTTGATCCTGAAACACTGATGTGGCATCTGTGATGGCACCAGTGCATGTTGAAGTGTGGCATCTGTGATGGCACCAGTGTGGAAGTTTAGAAAATTGGGTTTGGATTACAATCTGTCACTAGACAGGATTCAGCAAAATTCATATCTGGTTAAAGGGAGGAAATGAAGATGAACTGAATCCACTCTCTGTGGTTCTGTCAGTTAACTATAACATTCTGCACTAATTTTCTCTCTCAGTCAGTTTTTCTCTATCAGTCAGTGGCTACTTGGTTGGTGTTTCTGGTGATAGTTGTTGTCTGTTAGTTTATTTTGTGTCATGTTGTTGTTGTTGTTGTTGTTTTTAACCAGAGCCACAAAACACAGGGTTTTACTATAGTCTTTGCTAAAATCTCAGTTATCTGAGTGTCATCAAATTCATCAGCAAAATGAAACCAATGGCTGCCATTTAATGAATTTCTAAACGTAGCCTAAAAACAGCAATGTAAAATAAACTGATTTGTAATACAAAACGTGATGTTTTATATTTGTGTGCCCCAGCCATGTAGGCTATAGCATGTCTGAACTGTTCCACTTTCTAACCCTTTCATGCTTCTTCATACATGGTAGGCTAGGCTACACATACCGTAGGCTATTACATTTGCGCATGGGAAGTGGGGCACCTGCTGTAGACACTCCTTTCCCACTCTGTAAAACTACAGCCTACTGTCGGCTGGGTCGTTATAATAGATCCATAAGGGACAGTTTCCAACAGCAGCCTCCTCTCCAGTGAAGGCTGATGGGACAGTCCTGCCCTGAGAACAGTGTCCGTCTCCTCGGCTGTTGGTTGATGTTTTCCCGCAGATCCTGTCTCTCACTTGCTGACATGGCAACAAGCTTCAATTCAAGTCGAGTGGGGGAACCACGATCGGAAGTGGGGTGAATTTTCAAAATACAACTTCACAAGGACAATTGAAACAGAAACTGTGAATGAGCTAAAGAGCATTTATTTTCCTGTTGGACTAGAGCAGCTGAAAAATCGATATTCAATGTTTAGTTATCAAGAGCAAATAAATCAAAAAGATGCAACGTGTGGATTACGTTTTTAAATTCATACCGGATGTTGTGCGTTTACCGTGGCTACCTTGACAATGTTGTGGTAACGAGGTGCAGCTGCGGTACTTGACTAGCAGGAGACGTCAAGAAGCGGACAGGACACCGGGCCGAACAGGAGGCACCACTTCATAAATGGCCCTGCTGCCTCCGGAGTGAAGAATGGGCTCCACGCCATCACAGCCATGGCTAGATCCACCAACAGAAACGCCAAGGACGGGGACTCACGGGTAACCGCTCCCACGGACCGCGGAGAGGCGCGGGACCTGGCCGAGCCCCGGGAACTGTCTCTGGAGGAGGTGCTGAAGTCCTACGAGCAGCCCATCAACGAGGAGCAGGCATGGGCGGTGTGCTACCAGTGCTGCAGCGGGCTGAGGGTGCCCCGCCCGCCGGCCGGGAGAGTCAGCCGGGTGAAGGACCCGTCGTCCATCCTCCTACACCGGGACGGCACCGTGTCGTTACAGCAGGAGCCCCGAGGCAACGGTAGGGCAGCTGACCGTTGTTGTCCGCAACTTCCTGCCGCCCTGTGGCTCGTTGCACTAACGCCGAACTAACGTCTGAAAAAGTAAAACATAACAATATGTCCGTGCTGTGCAAACTAAGCATGGACTTAGCGTTTGATGTAATGTTAGATTAAAAATAATTTTCACAATTTTCAATTCGGCGTGAAGTAATAACCATAAATCTAAACTTTCCTTAGTAAAATTTAGACTTTTTTACCTGCACCACCATCTTCCTCCGGTGAAGCTCTCCACCGGAGGAGCAGCGGGGTCATGTGTTCATGTAGCCTACATGCTTTTACCAAATTGCATTGTGTGTGTGCGTTTTTTTTTTTTTTACTCATATCGGTGCAGAATTTAAGAATATATAGGCTAGTGTGTCATAAATTACCTTGAATTTTGTCTTACCATCCCAGGCCTCAAATGCATAACATTGTCAGTGTAATTTGTTTGAATCAGACACGGACTTTGGTTCAGTAGAACACCGTGTTCATAGGAGACAACCGGAGGCATCGACGCTAACCCGTCCCGTCTCAAACAACATCATATTCCTGGTAAATTTATATTCATTTTATAATTCATATTCCTGGTAAAATTAGATTCTGGATAAATTGACAATCCTGAGCCTGTCTCGCACAAACACACACTTTCACTGTGGACAGCTGTGTCGGTATTTTGTTGTACTCCCGGTGCCAACAAGGATGACTCGTATTATGCCGGTAAATAGTTAATTATTCATAAAGCACAGCTTCACCCTAGTATTCCCTCTTGCAAAGACTGTTTTGGAGACTTCAAAGGGTGGCTGGAAGCCCTAAGGATTTTATGCAGTCTTCTTTCTCCCCCCAAATGTAGCCTCCTGTATAATATCCTGCTGTATGTGGAATACTGTTTATGCTCCTTTACTGGGGGCTGGGCCAAAGAGACTCTTCCAGGAGTCTGACAAGAGTAAAAAAAAGTGTACAAAGAAGTACTGAAAACATCTAAACTACATAACTTAACCCCAAAATAAAATAATCTGTGAATAATTCAGAGCCAAAGGGATCTGTGTGGGCTGGCAGCTGAAGTAAGGCTGTTTATATAGTGTTTTTGTTTTTTTCACACCATGGAACCAAAAACCTCTGTCTGGAGGAGAGAAGATGACGCTCACTGTGCAAAGGGCGCAGGCTGTCCTTGAAGATGGGTACGGATATTCACTGTAACTTAAAATTAAGCATAATCAAAAACACATGTTTAAATTGTCTCCATTTTTTACCCCTTGTCGCAAAAAGAGACATCAAATGTGAGAAAGTGAGAAATGTATAGAGGAGCAGGAGTGTGAGTCATCAATTATCTGCTGCCCTGGCTGTTGTCGACTCAGTAACAAGTCGTCACAGCCAGACAAGCGAATACCTCCATGCTTAGTTACAGCTGTGTAGCACCAGTTAAGGAATCTCACACGGAAAGGTTCACAGTTTATATCCAGGCAACAATGAGGTCACATTAGCAACAGGCTTCATTCTTAAAACAGGCAATAGTTTGTTATTATACAATGGTAAAAGTCATGCTTTGTTTTATGCTGAGGAACCACTTCCTCCTCATGGACCGTATAGGAACAGTGAGCTGCTACCAGCTGTGGTCACTCAACTGTGATGATTCATTTGCACTTCTGTCTGTGACGAGATGTTCACTTCTCATTAACACTGGTGTATATCCTTGTTCTTGGTATTGGCTTCTGCTCTGCTGATCCATAAGTAAACCAAAGCCATATCAAAGCAGTGGTGCAAATCCCTTAACCAGCATGAAGTGTCTATAGCAGTCCGTCTGTCTACATTATTAATGCAGCTTGTCAGCTACAGGGCCATTGTCTTTTCTATGTGCCCAAATTCATCCCAAAACAATGTGCCAGTTTTAGACAGCTGGGCTGTAGAGGAAACAACGGACAGGCCTGGTCGCTGAGTCTTTCTGGTGTTCTTTGTTTAGTGAATTCTGTAGCTGTGATGAAGCTGCTTAGTTTTACATCTCTCAGAGAACCGGTGTGTTGATCTTCTGATGGTGTGCTCGCATGTGCCCCTATACAATCAAAATGCTACCTAGTCAGTAATCAGCCAAATAATCCAGGTAAGTTACCTGAATGAGCCTTGGTGGTTAGACCAAAACCACCTGAAGGGAATTTTTCAACTTGGTCTCAGATGTCAGAACACCAAGTTCACAGAGCAACTCTCCGGGGCATTCTGGTGATTAAGAAGCATACCATATACTCTAAAGACACCAACCCTGGATTGATTCTTTGTTGTCTTGCTCTTTCTTCTCACCTCTCTGTTAAAGACATAAAATACCCCCCAAAATAACAAACCACATGACACAACACCCAAACCCACCACATGCAGTCATTGATAAATGAAAGAATCAAATTCTGCCGGAACTGTAATGTGAAAGTGATGTCGGTCCCATGCTGAGACGTTGCATCTGGAGTATTCATAGCCTCCATTTGGATACTCACATGGCTGTAGGGGCTAAACTGTCATAGGTCTAAATGTGCATTGAGTCTGTAGTTGAGAGCAAGAGCACTGAAACCAGATCATATTTGACATTTAGGTTTGTAAAATGACAAATCATTGCATTCTTTGAATGTTCTGGTACTCTTAGTCATGTAGCTCCCTTGCCAATTTTTTGGTCAATCAGAAGCTGGTAAAGTCTTGCAAAAAGGCAGCTGTATTTGATTTCTGTCAATCACAAGAGAAACAAGTCGGCTGTGATTGTGACAAGTCAAAATACATTGAATGTTGCTTTAAATCCAAGTGGATTTGTTATGTTATTGTTTGTGTTCATGTTGACACATGATTATCATGACCTAACACCTTTTTTGAAATATAAAGCTCAAGTTGTTGTATTGCTAGAGATCAATGAATGTCTACAACTGAGTGTAGGGCATGTGACATGCTCCTCCATCCTGGGAATGTAAATACATATTGTAGCAATAGCATGCACAGCGGGTTGCCCGGACAGCTTGAGATATTTCTGTTTCCTCCATAATCCAAACCTCATTAAGTTGTCCAAGTGTCTGTGTAGGAGGAGGAAGGGAGTGTGAATCCACAACACAACATGTGAGTGACGATGGAGAAACACATCATTATTATCATCCTCACATATTCTGCCGATTCACACTGGTTACCAAATTAAATGTAGGTCAGTGTACGAAGCAGTATCCAGAGGAGGTTGGGCTCACCAGCATCTCTGCTTCCTCTTCGTTAGCCTCCTATGAAACATGGAGCACAGATCTGACCAGAAACACAGATCCCAAAACAGAAAAGACAACTGGTCATGGAACCAGGACTGACATAGGAGACTGCTGTTTGATTCCCATCAGGAACCAATAGTAGGCTTTGATTATTTCATTAATTCACAACATTAACTGCATGATTAACTGATCAGAGTTTGGTGATCAAAGGTCAGAATTCAAGATCATAGTGTTGTTACGTGTTTTCCTTATGGATAAAATGAAGTTATTTTACCTCTAAAAGGTCACTGGTGATGGTCACTGTGACATCATCAAATTCAGCAAGAACACTTCATTATTGGACACTATGACTTAGGAAGGGGAGACCGTGGCTGATGGGGACAAACAGCCATGAGGTTGTGATTCTAGTCCTCTGAGCAGCAGCCTCTTCTATCACTTGCTCCCGAGGAGCAGAAACCACAGCCACACAGAGAACATGCACTGCAGCCTCCGTCCTTTCTCGGGGTGTGCTGTCTGTTTGCCCTGAACACCTCTAGTTATATGATGTGTTTACTTTTGTAAATATCGCAGCTTGTGTTGCACAGAAAATCCAATTAACCACTTGGCCTCATTACTTAAAGCAGGCTTATTTATATTCTTTCATGGTTAATTTTTAGGCTTCCTCTGCAATGTGACAAAATAAAAGTGGTGCCATGTTGTGTGTCAAGTGTACATAGGTAATGAGAATACCTCAGGGAAATATCCTGTCTGTTAGCAGTGCAGTGCTGTTCTTATGTGAATCCAGATCATTACAGTACCTTTAGTCTCATTACTGGGTTTTAGAAAAAGCAGCATAGATCTAATAGAAGTCATATTGCTCTGAATAAAAACAGGCTCACTGCAGCTGCAGCTGTCCCATATTCAGAGTGCTCAGTTAGGTCTGAGCTGCTGAAAAGCTCCTGATGTGTCATCTAATTAACTTGGATATCTTCCTCCTGCATCAACAGGGCTGCGTCCCAATCCGCGAGCAGTAAGCAGAACTGAACAGTCGCTTTAAGACATTGCAGAATGAGGTTAAAGGTTGAGGTGATTCACTGAGTGTATATCAGGTCAGCAGCAAGTCAAAGTCCAGACACGAAAATTCCCATCAGGAACAATATTTGCACCACCCAAATATCAACAGATGTAATTCAGAGGGTGTTGTGTAAAATTCCCACTGTAACATATTTCATCACGTCAGTCTGTCTTGCCTGCACTGTCTTCCCTATGTATTTGTGGATTCATCTGCCATGTTCAGTTTCCTAGATGCATGAAGATACTGAACAGGATCAGGGAAAGAATGAGGAATTCCTTCAAAAATGGAGGTGTTTCAGAGTCTGATTGTGATCAGCTTTTCTGGAGCTAACTGTCATAACATTAAAACCCAGCCCCTTACACTGGACTATTAATGTCTCACAGCATCATTTTAGGTCATCCACATTCCTCTGAGTGTAGCGGAGATTAAGATGTAGAAGTTTGATATAAGAGGCCTGAATCCAGACGAGTCCAAATCAAAGTGTCTCCTTTACTCGCCTAAACAAACCCGCTAACTGGTCAGCATATTCCAAAGGCGTGCAGTGATGTTACAGAAATAGCTCAGAGTCAGTGAGACTCAGGGACAGATAGCCTTCAGGTTGGAGGTGCATGTCCTGTTAGTGTTAGATTCCCTCTTTTTTATTGCTCTCTTGCAATAAATGCACTGATAATGATTTGAAAAGTGCAGAGGTCAACTGTAACTTCAGATGCAGGTAAAGGTGTGCTGCGTCCTACCATGGTAGACTTGTCGTGAACCTGGAGATAAAGGTCATTTAGTTGACAGCTTTCCGTCATTAATCAATTACCAGGTCTCCTCCTCGTCCTTTTTCAGCCCAGTTTTCCTTCTTGTCACTTTGTGGCTTCCTCATCTCTCAGACCTGAAAGGTGGGAGTGCATGTGTGTGTGCCAGAATAAAAAGTTGAGTCCAAGTTAGCAAGAAGACGCCTTTATACAGAAACCTTCCGATATTTAGACTCCTGTTGTTCTTGACCTTTCAAGATTAATGTTAAATTGACAGTTACAGCGCCACCTTTCATTTAACAAATGTTATGCTAACAAGTGAACTCCGACCGTCATTTCGTTGCACTGATTGAGGGCTCTGCTCTCTCTGCTCTCAGTGTTGCAGTGTCAGCCTCTCAGAGCTGCTAACGTAGCTGAGAACCTTTCTTGTTTTCACTAACTAGCCTTCCTGAATTTTCGTAATGAGCATGTTAGCATGAAAACTGCTGTGAAAAGCAGCCATGACAATTTAAACAGTTTTATGTCACTGTGAAACTTTCTGTTAGAAAAGCACTGCAGCTCAGTAAAGAGGATCTAACGTCTCCACGTCCATGTGACCAGCTGGTCTCCGGTGTTCTCTGAGATCTCAGCTTGAGGCTGTTGTGAGGCGTTTCCATGCAGATTCCAGTCCTGTCCTGTGTTTACTGACCTGAAACTGTGGGAAACTGAAGGACGTCTCAGTGGTTACACTATGTGGCTGTGTATTATGTGAACCTGTCTGACAGGTTTGCAGGGGTTCAGGTTATCACTCCACTCCTGTGGGAAAAGCAGTATAATAGAGTTTCCTCACCCTCCTTCAGTTGCCGCCTTTTGTTGTGGACTGAAGCAGCTTCTGTGTTCACACAGACAGGATCATGCTCTGTTCATCTGACGTTCACGTCCTACTCTCAGCTCTGTGACGGTGTGGACAGGAGAGGCCTCGTCCAGACCTATGCTCCTTATCCTTTTCTCATTCTTCCTGTCTCTTATTTTTCTGCTGATATCGCTCATCTCTCTTTTACTAAATTCTTTGTTTTCTCTCTTTTCCCTGGTGTTTACACCGGTTCTTTCCTCCTGTCTTTGTCTCTGACTCGTGCTCCTCCTGTCTGTGCGTTCTCCTGTTTCTCCGCAGTGAGAGCTGCTGATCGAGGAGTTTCAGGCCTCCTGGGTATCATTACTGACATCTGAGCTGGGAGAGAGAGCTTTTGTCACACACACACACACACACACAAACATATACTTGAACTCTTTATGGGGCATTTATTTTCTTACCCTAACCTAAACCTGATTCCATCCTACATAGACAGACAGATAAAAATTGCATGTGTCTCTTAACAACAGTCCTGAGTGAGTCCAGACCCTGCTAATCACAGTTTTAGCCTTTTAAACCATCTTGTCCAGTCTTGTGGTGTTCAGGTCATACATGCTGCTGCATCAGCAGCCTGCAGCATAAAATGTTTACTGGCCACCATTGACTGATAAAACATGACCTGTAGACGTCAAAGTACTTGAGCCTCCAGAGGAGAATAAGCCGTCTCTGTCCCGTCTGCCAGATGGCATCTGTGTTCATGGTCCAGTCCCGTCACTGTGTACCTGGTGCGCACCTAGGTATTTATAAGTGTGCACCACTTCAGTGTCCTTCCTGCGTATATTGAGTGGGCCTAGAACTCTGAAGGAACATCATTGATCTGTGAGAGGTTCAGAAGGAGCCTGTTTTTGTTGTTTCATTCATTGAGGGCCAGTGTCACGTCCCTGTACTTCTTTTGCTGCCTGTTCCACACCACTGTGTCAAACCAGTATTCCAGGATGTAGCCAGAACAGCTTCCTATGGAGCTCCAGTGCTGCTTATAACTGTCCCTGAGACACAGTGACCCAGCCTGACATATTGTAGACATCTTGTTGTAGTAGTGTCATCATATAGTCTTGTAATTAGTCTGTAAAGAATGGGGGGTTGATAGTGTTAAATGCCTTTGATAAATCAAAGAACATAATGCTAATGTAACCCTACTGGCTTATCCAAGTAAGAGTGGGCTTGGTGTTACATATTACGGACAACATCATCCACTCTATATACTGCAGAAAATGGACAAGGACATCAACTTTGATGTTTATGTTTTCAGGTTGTTGTTGGTGTCTTGTCTTAGTAACAAAATCCTGTCATTTAGCTGCATTCAAAACTTTTGGTCAGCACCATATTTATTCAAAATCAACACTAACTTGTAAGACCATGTCGCAAACTAGTTAGACATTTGCTGACTTCTCTATTTATGACCAGGCTTTGGTTGCATGTTTGTTTTTTGTCAAATATCCTCCCAAAAAATGCTTCAGTGGCTTGAAATGAACATATAGTCAACAGGTGATTTATGTGCTATCTAGGCCTCTTTATGTCGTTTCAGCTTGAATGTAATTTAGAAACTAAGTTAAGAAATAGTCCTGATGAGTTGTGTGTCTCCTGCTTTGTCTCCTCAGATGACGATGACGGGCCTCCTCCTCCCACCGCAGAGCGTCAGGTGAGACAAGAAGTAGAGACACAGGGCATTGCACTGTTTAAAGTGCTGATAGTAAAAACTTAAAGGTCCAGTGTGTAAAATGGGGGGGGGGACATCTAGCCTTCAGATTGAGCTCACTCACCCCTCCCATTGATAAAATGACGGTGGCCAACTAACTACTAACTCATTCTCTCTGCTGATTCCCCCTCCTTCTTCTTTCCATCAGCCTTCTTCTTCGTTGGTTTATTTATGCCCGTTCGGGCTGCCATACAAACATGGCGGCACAAGATGGCAACACTCTCTAAAGCAAGACCCTTGCAATATGTATATATAAAAGAATAATTATAAGGCTACAAAAACCAAACAAATGTTATTTTATAGCGATTATACACTGATACTCATGGGTAGTATGTTCAGATTTTGCCAATAAACCTTGCCAAATATTACACATTGGACGTTTAAGGTGTCAGCTGTGATAAAACCAACTGTTGCCATACTGTCTATGAAATCCCATTGAACTTTAAGTCTCATAATCTGTGCGCTTCATCAGGGAGATACACCATGTAGAGCACTGATACTCTTTTATAGTGTTTTTAATGTTTTGTCTGAGTGGATTAGTTTGTTACCACTTTACAATGAGATTCCTTATAAAGTATTCACTTTGGGTTAACTAGGGGATTTTGATTTGTAAAGTGTTTACAAGTGAGTTAATAACTATTGATGGTAATTATAAACCAGTTATAAATCCTTTGTAAGGGAAGTATGATTCTGACGTGGTACTGTTGAATTTAACAAAAGTAGTGTTGGGAATGTTGTTGGTATAGGACAACCTACAACAAGTGTTATATCTCTGCTCCTCCATCCCTCCAGCTGGTCCGGTCGCTGGGCGTGGCCATCTACCAAGCTCTTGACTGGGGGCTGGACGACAGTGAGGAGCGGGAGCTCAGCCCACAACTGGAGTGCCTCATCGAGCGAATGGCTGGGGGAGAGCAGAGCGGAGAGGGCGATAGAACTGCTGGAAATGGCACTTCAGATGAGGGGTACAGTGGGCAGGAAGAGGAGGAGGAGGAGGAGGACGAGGAGGAGGAGGAGGACGAGGGGCAACGGGAAGTGATAAGGCCGGTGTGTACGTTCCGCCAGGTGATGGCAATGTGTGCGTCTCGTCTAGCCAACCCGAGCTTGGCTCCAGAGCACTACCAGGCCGTCTGCAGGGCTCTGTTCGTGGAGACTCTGGAGCTGCAAACCTTCCTCATCAAAATCAGAGATGCAAAGGAGGTAATATTGTTGTGTCCGTGTTAACACGTCACCTAACCTAACCCTACTCCTACAAAGAAATGAGATTTCCCATTTCATTGTGTTGCAAATAAACTGAGAATATGTTATTTACTACAGTGAACTTTGCCTGCTGCTGCCTCCAGTGGCCTGCACCTTGCTGTGTGTGCGCTCTCTGAATTTGAAGTGTTACAAACCTGCTACATTAATATTCCTGTTTACATGCTGCACTGTCACTGCAGAGGTTCACTCCTGTTGAACAGAAACACTGTGCAGGAAGCTGCTCCTTCACAAGTGTAAATATAGTCTATAGACTGTTATTTACCTGACTGAAATGATCCAGTTAGTCACTTAATCTATTATCAGATGGCCATCCATCCATCCAGCCATCCATCCATCCATCCATCCATCCATCCATCCATCCAGTTAAACAAGCAGTCTCTAACATGTTGGATCCCCCTCCTCATAAAACACTCACAAAACTGTGATTGTTCGACTTCTTTAAATTCCACATTGTTGACATCAGTCCTCTTCGTTGTTCTCACTGGTGCATTGATTCATTTGTTGACACATGAAATTACATCTCACACATCAACAACTGTTCATCAGCGAAACAGCATGAAGCTGTTAGTAGGAATGTGTGTTGCATTACCTGACACAATAGGTGTGACATAAACAATAACTTACTGCTCACTGCTCTTTAATAGCTTTATTCCTGAAAGCCAGAAAACCAGGAAGGTTATCAAGTTTACTTTAATTCATTTGAAAATGGAGTTAAAAGTATATTAAAAAATTATGACGTGACCATGTGATGTGAACATCCTTCACAGTTACAGCCTGAGCGCTAGGCTCAGCATTGAGCCGCAGTCCTTGCCTGAGTTTTCTGTTTTGGTTTTATCTTTTAAATGCAGTCAATATAAACCTGTTTAGAAACTGTGGGATGCTCTGGCATCTCATGTTTCAGTCAAGTCAACACCCCCTGAGATTTTATCACTTTGCTTTGAGAAGAATAAATGGCCATAACTATGAAATAAAGCCCAAGTTGTAATAAATTATAGTTTTCCATTTTTTACTCAGAGATTGATCGTAAGTACTCGTTGTATTTGCTTTGGTTGTATGTGAGTGTGTTTTGTTCAAGTAGCAAGAAGTACTAAAAACCGCAGCTCTTGAAGTAAATCAGTCTCCGCAGACTCCTGTGTTAAAATGTCCAGTAGCTCTTCATAAACCTGTGGCTGACATCACAGAGGCTACATCCATCACATATAAATTGTACACATAAGGGCTTTAATATGAAAAAGTCTATCGAAAGTTATTGACAATAACCCCTTTAGATTTGCACTGTGTCTGTTGTCAGAGTATATGCCTGTGATTTAAAAAAGATACCCCACAAATGTTTGTTGCTGTTTGGTGCACAGATGCTGAAGAAGATCACCACAGAAGAAGCCCTGGAGGACCGGTCTACAGCTGAATTAGACGCACTGAAACACAGAGACTGGGTAAGTTGAAACTGGTGAGACCACAGCGTCACAGGGAGCACAATGCAACAGTGTGTATCACTGAGGAAACCGGTGCTGTCACATGCAGATGTATGGTGTTGTTTCTGTCACAGGCACGTCTGTGGGTGCAGCTAATGAAGGAGCTCAGGCAGGGAGTGAAGCTGAAGAAGGTGCAGGAGCAACCGTTCAACCCACTGCCCACAGAGTTCAGCCTCACACCGTTTGAGATGCTGATGCAGGACATACGAGCACGCAAGTTCCAGCTACGCAAAGTCATGGTGAGCGAACGGCCCCAGCTTTAAGACATCAGGTTTTTTTTAGACATGGTATAAATATAAGGTGATGGAAGCCGTAGAGCTATAAGCAATCAAAGCGATTTGAATTTCAGTTGTGGATGAAGCGATGAAAATAGTGGAAGTGTAAAAAATCAGTCAGAAGAGTTTAGTTGAAGTGTCAGTGAACTTGTTGAGGCTGAAATTAATTGAAATGTCACTTGCAGAGTAAATGCTTTCAGCAGAGTAGTGAACCAAACCGTCACATGTCCTGAGGAGGAAACATCCTGACATCCTTTTCCTCACGGACGTCTTTACCCTGATAGAAATGTGTCCATCATCACCTGACTCTGTCATTTATAGACCTTGAAGCCATTAACCATCAGCCACCATTGCAACATGTGCTCTACAGGCTTTATTACAGCGAGAAGGTGTTGTTTAGCAGCCTCACACACAGCAGAGTCACTTTGTAGCCTTGTCCATGGACAGATACATAATTCAGACCCAGAACACAAATATTAATGAAGGCTTCTCTCTGCTGCCTGTTGTTGTGGCAGCTGTTTCAGTTCACCTCCAGAAAGCACTGGATCCTCTGTGACTGTGTATTAATAATGTTATGCAGTGGTTATACATTGAAAACATTTCATACAGTTAGATTAGATACAGCTTTTCTAATACTCATATTATCATGTCATCGGTACTTTTCTTTTATTCCTCTTTATTCCTATTATTAAGGTTAATTGTGGTTTAATTTCCACAGTGATATGTTTGGAGGAGACTGATCAATAAAGTCTTGAGAAGATATACACTTTATCTATCAAGAATAAATCACATTGTCACAATCAATTCATTCAGAAGCAGTGAAAAAATATTTTATTCCAACTTATGGGCAACAGTGTATGTACCTCTGTGCAAGCAACAGTGAGAAGACACAATATCTCAGTAATGCCTTGATTGCGTGCACATTCAACTAATTCTTGTCAAACATTCACTTGGACTCAGAGATGAACTGATTAGGTTTTGGTGTTCAAAGGTCAAAGGTCACAATTTAACTCAAATATCTAACAGGATAAAATAAAGTGATAATATTTTAAGTAAAAGGTCAACCCCCCAGTGACATCATAATATTATGTTAAAAAAAATCATTCAATATTGTAATTCAATGTTGGGGCAATATTTCCTGCATATACCGTAGGTGGAGGCATACAACCACGAGTTATAATTCTATTTTCTTTCAGACTATCAATATTTCTGTATTGATACTGGAAAGAATTACTATACTTAATCACTACTAAACTTAAACAACCATTGCAGGTAGCCGATGCCCTGTACAACCAGCAGACAGACAGAGGCAAGCTGGTGAACAGGGTGGAGACCAAAACTAAAGGAGACAAATAATGGAGTAAATATGGTGCTGACAAAATATGACTCCACATATAGTAAATAGGCACGTTTGCCATATCAACTTTTATCAGGTGATAAAATGTCAGTGATGTGCAGTGACCCCAAGTGGCTACAGCAGTCTATGAACGCAGCTGTAATATTTTGACTAGCATAACTCATGATGGGATTATTGTAATCTATGTTGAAGTAAATGTTTCAACAGCCCGAGTGGCTTTTGGCTCATTTTGCCCATTTCAGACAGTGGAACTGTCACTGCCCACATACTTTCATGCATCATTTGTATTGACATGGATATTTAACAATACCTCCCCTAGAGTGCAGCTCCAAGTTTCCAACAACAACAAACATGTCACTTGTGGGGGAGGTCCTAATAATTTACATATTGAGATGTGTAGCAGACCGTTTGTAAGGTCATTAAAGATACTGCATAACCTCAACTTACAGCCAATGATTTACAGCCTATGTGCACAAATACAACCAAAATGAACAGGGCTCATTTCAGTTTGAACATAAAGCTCCATCACTGTGTTGGCTAATGCTGAGCATGCATGATCCTTTACAGTACACCAGACCCAGAGTTGGGCTAATGTCAGCTGCGTGTCTGAACACAATTGGTGTTGTGTTTCTTGTCTTACCCAGGTGGATGGAGACATTCCTACTAGAGTGAAGAGAAACGCCCATGAATTGATCCTGGATTTCATCAGGTCCAGACCTCCTCTTAAACCAGTGAGTAGCTACAGCTCCAGTTAAAAGTTCCTAGAGCAGTTTTCCTTGTTGTTTGCAATATACCCTGAGAACCTCTCAGTATGCATCATTCTGAAGCAGCAAAGTAGGTGCTTACTCTGTAAATGTAGCTTAATGTTAATGTGTCAGTGAACTCTTTGCACTGCTAACATTAACTCCTCTCTCATATATTTCTCTATTGCTAATGGACATGTGTATATTACCAGTTGCCTGCTCTGTTTCCCCCTGTGAAATGTACTACTTTGTAACTGTATTCTCACATAATTCTCCTGGTTTTAATAGATATATTGCTAATTCTGCTACCCTTTATCATTAGTTTACATATAACACATACCAGGAGATTGGTTTTAAACAGTATGTTCAAGATGAATTTCAATGTGTTTGCCTCCATATTGGTAACAGTAGAGCAGTAGCCACATTTTTTTGGGACCACCACCAGGAGGTGACTCTGGTTTGTCCTGTGGTCTGATCGTCCTGATTCCTGTACATTTACTTCACACTCTGATTATTACCAGTACCATATGTTATTCTGAATTTCATTAGAGTCTGTGAATGTATTATGATGTTCATCCATACGTGTATGTACATATTTTTTCCTTGACATCACCAAGAGGATAAAAAATGTTTTATTCTTATTCATCTCTATTTTATCATTTCTCTCTCTCTCTCTCTCTCTCTCTCTCTCTCTCTCTCAGTAGGGACACTCTTACTGTCTGTGTAGGTCCTCAGTCATCCAGGTCATGGTTGCTATTAATTGCTAAAATCAAAGGCAACTGGATTTCTTTTCAGTTTTGGAAAACGTCTCACCTCTCATCTGAAAGGCTTCTTCAGTCCTAAAGAACTGCCTTCCATTTTAGCACTAATGGATCCTCTTATTCTTTCTTCTTGTTAGGTTACAGAGCGTAGCCTCCCCCCTCCTCCCCCACAGCAGCAGTCGCTCCATGACCGGGTCCTCGCCGAGATCAAGCAGGAGAGGAAGCTCAGACCTGTGGTCCTACCCAGCTCCAGACGTAAGGGACTATCATATAGTGTTTGTTTACCCCAATATGTTGGGTGTCGTCTGGTGAGAGTTATTGCTTTGATATTAAATGATGTAAAAGAGAAAGTGTGGTGGCTGCTGCAGTTTCAGTGTGGCCTACGTTCTGCTCCTGCTGCACCAAGTTAACAAACCACACACTCAGCTAAATAATGACTTCAGGGATGACACTCCTGTGTGCCCGTACAGTAGCCTGTGAGGGTCACAATACAGGTCGAACTATGTACAAACTTGTATTTGTAAGCTGTAGTGTGTAACAAGAGTATTTTTCCATTTAATGCTACAGTACATGTGGAGGTGGTGTTGTATTTCATAAGTATTGACCTGCTATTTACAGATCAAGGTCAGAGTGAGTCCGTGTGTAGGCTGCTGATGAGGGAGACAGACTTTTCAGCACTTAACCACTTGCTCTGTTTAAAGCTCGGTAATTCATGAAACAAGAATCACATCTCTGAAATGTATTTTTTTTATTTTTAATTATTATTTTTCACTTTGCTTATCTGTATGCCATGTTATTACAATATATACCACTTGGAGGCAAAACAAGCTGAAAGACATTCCAGCTATCCATTGTATATACACTGCTCATCTGGGTATAGGGCGTTGGCAAGCTACATCGTGGACAAGTCGCCAGTCAGGATCACAGGGCCACATATAGAGTCGAACTCAACAAAGACACTGCAAAGACACAACTTGCCACGGCTAACTTGCAAGCTTAACAAATGCTAGCATCCTGCTAACATGCTACTAAAGAATTGCATGAGCATTTATTCGCAGCTATGCTTCTGGCCCCTAGTGTGTCCACTGGGTTTGGACAGTGACTTTGGACTTTTTGAAAGACACTGTATAAAGTTGAGCTATTATTATTATTATTTGAGCCAACGACTGAGATGTGACTGAGTGAAAACAGCTGCTTTGTGGAGCATAAAATATCAATAAGCTGAAAGATGCTGACGAGTCAAACAGCAAAGTAGGCTCATAGTCATAGGCTCGTAAAAACAGCCTGTGTTTTTTGTCAACAACAAAAACCCTGCTGCTAACTTGGCTCAGAGCCTGACGATTGAAGTGTAGCTACTCATATTGGTCATAAATACTAGACCCATGTCTGTAGTTAGTGATGCTAAAATGCCGCACACAGTACATCTTACCTGTTGAGTCATGGCCTTCTGATCTCAGAGCTTCTCATGTATTTCCTCCCTGACAGTGTTTTGGTTTCTCTCCCCTCAGCGTTCGGCTCCCTCCCCTGCCTGGCTCAGACCTGCCCCTGCAATGTCAAATCTACTTCATGCATCGACCTGTCCATGTCAGACCCCGGGCCCCGGCCGCCGTCCCGCCCTCGCATCTTGCTAAAGGCCCCGACTCTGGCAGAGATGGAGGAGATGAACATATCTGAGGTGAAATAGAAAAGTAAAAATTGGAATCGCTGTTGCTGTCCCGGAGGGCAGACTGGTGTTTTTCATAGGAACACATGCACTGATTCTGAACCTAAGTGGGTTAAAATGCCTCTGCAGCTGCACACAGAGCAGAACGTGAAACAATGGTTGGAATGAATCCTCTTCTCTCAGCAGCTGTCTTGGTGCTCTTTGTTCTGGTTTGTTTTGCACAATAGTTTCACATTTAGAGACTTTTTCTCTTTTGTTTTTGGTTAGAAAATGTGGCATGATTATTGCTCATCTTTCTATTCTTCTTCTCTGCTACGTTGTTTATCCTTTAAATCGGATATTTTATGAAGTTCTGCAAAAACACTATGACACCCGTGTCTCCTAACAACAGAATGATGGAGTTTAGATGTTGCAGAAATCATAAATCAGATTTATTTTCAGGAAATTCTGATTGTGTTACCATGGCAATAGACAAGGCTGATTATGAGCCTGCTGGTGTCAGGGTGGACAACACTAAGTTTTATCTGCACAGTATACTACTTTAAGGCAAGTACAGCTGAGGAATTATATTTATTGATTTATTCTTTGTTTGTGTCATTTATCTTATTGATTTATGCTGAGACTGAGCTCAGTTCTGCTCTGTGTTTAAAATGTGCTGCTCTGTGGACGTGATATCTCAGTAAGGTCCTGAGGGAACTTATTATGTAATGTAGCACAAATGTCAACTTGGACTCAGTGATGAACAGATTAGATTTTAGTGGTCAAAGGGCAAAAGTTACAGTGAGCTCACATAACATTTTTTGGTCATTACTGGAGACTTCACACATTATTATGACCAGATTCACTCAGATAGTTAATATTTTCTGTGACTCTGAATAAAGAGATTTAACCTGAGAGTAGTCTGAGTGGATGAGGCAGACAACAAGGAGGGGATGATTCTGGTTTTAAGTGTGAATTGATTTGAACAGTGACAAATGTAGTGACGGCTCTGATTTGGCTGCATAAAATAGTTTGACTGGTTCAATTTGTTTGCACATAGGTTCAATGACATTTCTTTAGATGCACACTCTGTATTTGGTGTTGGTCTCTGACCATCACTTCAGCTCCACCTTCTCTATTTCCCACCTCCAACTCCTCCTAATGTTGCCTTCTTCTCTTCCCCTCTCCTCTTCCCTCTCCACACTCGACCCTCCTTCCCCTCACAGGAGGAGGAGTCCCCGGACACCTGTGAGCTGAGGCGAGCAGAGAGCTCCCCGATGCCTTTGAAAAGGGATCGCTCCTTCTCAGAGCATGACCTGGCTTTACTCCGAGGAGAGATGCTTCCTTCACTCTCTGAGTCGGTGCAGCTGGATGGCGTGGTCAGGCTGAGGGGCGAGAGGCCACGTTCCCGCACACTGACCAGCAGTGGGCCGCCCCCCTCTCACAGAGGTCAGTATGTAAATATGGGCAGAGGGTGTATGGGATGAAACACATTTTGACCTGTCAAACACAGATGTAACTAATCATATCATATATTGTTTCCTGCCCTCTCAAATCAAAATGTCTGCAGCCTGATGAATCATTTAGGTTAAATACATTTTAGCAAAGCTACCAACATTCATCTCATAAATGTTTTAAGCACAAGATAGAGAGATGGTTCATGTTTCTGATGGTTCTCAGTGGTGATGTTCATCAAGTAAACATGTCTGCCAAATCCTAGAGAGGCTGGAGCTGATCCTGTGTTTCAGTTCACCATTCTCTGTATAAACATTTGGCATTTTAAGATCAGTTGGACTTGCTCAGCAGAGAATACTTCATTATTTTTACTTGTCATTTTAAAGAAATCACAAAGATATTTCAGACATGTCTGTTGTATAAACTTCTTAAAAGCCAAAAACATTTGACAAACCCCTCCTAAGGTTAAAGGGGAACCATGCAAGCCTGGTCGCTTTTTTGCTATTTTACTAACCCTCCTCTCGTCGGCCAGAAAGCAATCCATGTAGTGGTTATATATCATATACGATGTTACAACGTGTATATTTGTGTAGTCTTATCTGTCGTAAACAAGACATCATGGGTTATGGGGCGCGTTTGTCTTGTAGTGCCGCTGAGACGAGAGCTGGGACACCGGGTCGGAGGCTCTGATCTTGCAAAGTTGGTTTTGGCCAAGAGACATGAGGTGGAAGGCAGAGAGCCTCCATTCTCCCTGTAACAAGTTACAAGTCATTTATTTAACCATCACAATTACTGAAGCTGTTTAATTAAGGTATAATTGTAGCATAGTTAAGGTAAAATATCCTCCAGTGTTCCTCTTTATCTCAGGCCAAAGACCAATGTTACCATAGTAACAATCGAAGACACCTGTGCTGAGCAGTGGCAGAAATCATGGCTCATATTTTGTTTGTGGTTTGTTATCATTGTCATGTGGAGAGCACTGAGAAGATAAAGAGTTTTTAGAGACAAGTGATTTTTTTCCGTATCAGTTTTTTATATATATATTGTTTCATTCCTCAAGTAAATCATCGTAAATCAATGACTGTTGAATTCTTCAACAAGACAAACGTTCTGCTAAAGATGTGGTTCTTCAGTTGGCATTCTTTGGACCACCGTCCACTTTGCGACAGTGAAGAACTAAACTAATCTATCTAAAGTCTGACTGTTTGTTCAGTCCAAGATGGAAAAGTCTGTGTGTGGCCCCTCTTGCCACCTGTTGTTTCTAGCTTCCTCACAGTCGTTCAGGTTGTTTAAAAAAGGCTAAAAACATAATTTGCTTTGAAATGAACACGGAGTGGCACTGTCAATACTGAAAGCAGGCTCATGGCATGAACTTGAAAATCAGCTGTAATGAGAGATTTGTCAGTGCAGAATGTTGGAGAGCAGCATGTTGTATTCACATATGATTGTTTTTACGCTGCTTCTTACCCAAGTCTTGCTGACATTCAGCAGTCTGCAGTTTAATTAGCAAAGTGGTTAGAGTTTTTGTAGAGTGTTTGTTTGCAGGGAACAGCTTCTGACTCTGTGACAGAGTCATTCCAGCTGCAGTTTCAATTATCTTCCCACAGAGGGAGACACAGTGCCTGTAATATGTGAGTACAGCCTGTGGTCCCTGCACGGTTTATATTCATTCACAAACTGAGGGCACATATAACTTCAATACAAGGGTCCGAGCAGCCTCCTGCCCTGAGGCCTGTGAGTGGCACACAAGTGTAGTAACCAGAAGGTCATGACAAAACCCATCATCCATTTACGTCTGCTGCTGGGAATGAAACGCAAGCCCTTTCTAAACCCCCTTGTAATTATAGAATGCCTATTCAATTGAAAGTAAAATATTTTTCAGGGGTTTTATTTCATCCTTGAAGGCCATATAATGATCCTGTGGTTGTAGAGACTCTGGCTCGTCGCCGCTTCCAATCTGTCCTCGGTTATACCTCAAGCAGTAACCTCATTAAATTACTGTTACCTCACTGAAATAGGAGCTGAATCATGTGTCAGTCCTTCCAGTCCTGGTTGAATGGGGGCTGACAGGGATTACATCTGCTATGAAGCTACTGGGAAAGTTGGGATGGATTCTAATCAAATATAAAGATGCGATGATTAAGTCAAACTGAGGGAAGGAGAGTAGACACTAATGGGTTTGAATTGTGTAGTGCATGTAAACCACAGAGAGGAGGATGATGTGTTTGATGGCCAAGCTTCCTACATTAGCATCCCCGGCGTCCATATTCAGAGGTCCTGATTCAATCAATTCTCAGAGTCTAGATGGTTGCATGCTGATCCATGCTGCTGCAGGCCTGAATAGTGGCCCAATGTACATTTATTATTTGGTAGATGACTCTGCCAACAGGAGACTCTGCAGCAAACTGTGCGAGTGCGAGGATGTCCCAGCTGTCATCAGCAGCTGATCCAAATGATATGTACCAGTGGTGTTTGCCAGCCTGTTTCAGCTTTCCCCTCAACCTGTTTGCTTTCCATTAGAGCCAAGTTGAAACCTTCCATTTGCAGGAACAAAGAGGCGGCCAGTTTCAGCTCTGTATGGTCTGTATTTAACCCTTTCCTGTCTGAGCAATTGGGCGACCTCCCAGTGGGATCTAAGTTACAGATGGAGCTGCACTGACTGAAGTCAGATGAATAATACATGACAGCTTTGGAGTCGATAGACAAGCACTCTGAACGGCTGAGATCTGAGATGGGGCTAAATGAAAGAGGCTGCTGTGTAATTCATGGACTTGTTAGACTGTGATTTGTGACATTTCTCTTGTTCTCTCACTGATGCTGCTCTTTTGATTCAGACTGATTTTGTTCCCCCGATAAACTTCTTCCTTCCTCTCTGTCTCTTCCACTTTTCATCCATTTCCACTCTCAAGCCTCCTTCCCAGTCACCGGCTGGGTGCCATCGTCTCCAGCCCGCCTATCTCTGAGTTCAGTTGACGAAACCATTGAGGGCACAGACATGGCGTCGGGCTCCAGACCTGGAGATGAACACCAGTGGATGGTGGGTGAGACTCACAGCAGAAATATTCATCTTGAATTCCAATAGTCTAAATTCTACATGACAATTTTCTGGAAATGAGTCATCTTCACAGATCACAGATTACAGATTATAGAATCTGATTGATGCACAAGAATCCAGAAAAATATCAAGAATATAATATATCTATGTTTTGTTGTTGTTTGTTTGTATTGTTCAGATTTTCCCTAGATCCATTAACGCAGCAGCAGCAATTAACTATGAATTTCACTGATCTTTGGATCTCAGTAATTCTAGAGCTTCCAGTCATATAGATAGATAAAGATAAAAATAGATAAAGCTCCTTCATCCAGGTCCTTGAAGCTTTCAAGAAAGACAGTTTGTGCATTTTGAATTCAACGTCTGCTGATGAAGATCTTGGGATATGAACAAAAGCTCGAGAGCAGCTACTAAATGGTCTTTGTGTTGAGGTCAAAAGATCAACTGGGCTGCATTTCCCAAAAAACACCACTGCTCTGTCTGACAAGTGTGAGCTCAGTTTCATATAGTATCAAAAGACTGATAATGCAGATTTTAAAAGTTTAGAAGACCATTGCAGACTTTACTGAGAGAAGAATTTGTGTCTGAGTGTGTGTGTGTGTGTGTGTGCATTAAGTAAGACATTGCTCTATTTGTTTTCAGTAAAAAGAAATCTCAGTTGTGTGTGTGTTTGTGTGTGTGAGTGACATCTCAGTCCACTCTGCACTGAAATAAACTACAGTGTTTTATGTGTGTTGTGTTCAGGAGGAGTTCAGTCATCCTGTGGAGAGTCTCGCTCTAACAGTGGATGAGGTCATCAATGTGCGCAGAGTGCTTGTTAAAGCAGAGATGGAGAAGTTTCTTCAGAGCAAAGAGCTTTACAACAACCTGAAGAGAGGCAAGGTAACTGAGAGGCTCTTCCCCCATTGCTGCCTCTTACTGTGGTGTGCACACTCTCAGTGACTGTGTGTGTGTGTCTCAGGTGTGCTGCTGCTGCAGAGTGAAGTTCCCTCTCTTCTCATGGCCATCCACCTGCTTACTGTGTAAAAGGTATCACAGAAAACTTCATTTTCTCTTTAACCTAAGTGTACAACCTCTATTCTCATTTGTAATGATTTCATGAGCTCATCTCAGCAGTACCACCAGTAAACATGAATGCTTAAAGCTAAGTTGTAATAAATCAAAATATTTTCTATAAGCAATCAATGATGAACCCTCGCCCTGTTATCTCTTATACAGAAAAACCAGCAGTAACAAGTCTACAGCTTTCACACAACCAGCCTGAAAGTTTTATAGGGCAGATAATGGATAACCTAATCATGCAGTACTCAGTTTAATCATATTTAGTACTGAACGAGTGCCCAGTTAACAGACCTACTGAGGTGCTTTATTGATATAAATTAGCAAACAATTTAATTCCAACCCATCCGACATTCAGGAATATAGTCGTATTGATTTGTTTTTGTTTCCTTTACAGATCTGTCTGTGTCTCCTGCAGTGCAAAGGTAAAAAATAAAACACTCACAATGTGTGTTCAGCTCCTCACACACCTTCTGTCTTACTTTTAGAAGTGTGATTTTGTGGTTTGTGGTTATTTGTCTGCAGTATACATCAAAAATGAGTACACCCTCATGTAATGTCGCTAAAATCTGAAATTGTTCTAAATGTGTTGTCTAACAATTATTGTGTCATATTTTAGTTTAAGTCAGTCAGTGGTGTTAGTTAGTTGGTATTCTCCAAAATGCAACCTTAATGCAAGAAAGATCAGTTTACCACTTTAACAAAAGTGATTGCATCTGTAATGATTTTCAATTCAGTTCAAGGGAATGAACAAGGTTGTTAAGTATCATGTGACCACCACAGCCTTCTCAGGTCTAGCCTGGGGTGTCTCTAGTGTAACACGGTGGGGAACTGCCAGAGCAGGTAGGAAGCCAAGAGAGGGTAGAGGAGCATCAGCAGGTTTCAGTGCATGCCCTTAAACAGATGCAGCAGGGCTCATGAGGTACAGAAGAAGCCGTACAACCACAAAGAAAGAGGGCACAAAAGTGACAGGGCTGTACTCAGGTTTGTCGTACACTGTCTTGTACAGAGTGCTGAATAAAATGGGATATTTTACCACTTTTGAACACATTTTTTCAGTTTGTCATGTTTAGTGAAGTGGATGGTATTTGTGTTGACGTCAGTTCTTCTGCTGTTCTTTTGTTGGTTTTGATTAGTTGCCTCAGTCCCTGGCCATGTTGGATGTGTGGGTCTGTTCACTGTAGGTTTGACATTTAGGCTGTTTGGACTTTTTAGGCTTGTTTTTTGTTTGTTTTGTTTGTTTTTCTTCTGAATCATACCTGTGGTGTGCTTGTTTGTTGTTGGAGTGCTGTGACTCATTTGTGCTGTTTGTTATTGTGGTTTGTTTTTTTTGAACTACTATGTTCATTTTTGAGGTTCATTTGTGGCTGTGATCAGTGTTTGCTGTGTCCCATCACCACACAGTTTCTTTCTTTACTCTCATCTCTGCCCCGTTGTCTTCCTCTTGTTGTGGCTCCAGATGAAGATTCCCTCAAAGAAGATGGCCCACATTCCTGTGTACACTGTGGGCTTCCACAGCACCCCAAAGAGCCATGGACACAAAAGCCAAGTCTACAAGTGAGTTGGTATTCACATGAGGCCACCAGAGAGAGTGTCAGACCCTGGTTGTTAACAGTTTAGAAAATTATGAAATTATGAAAGTCATACACAAAAAAGGCCCAGAGGCAACAAAATATTTATGACAGTGGGTAAGAGGTAAAGATAAAAATCTGTTTCACAATTAAGGCAATGAAGAAAGACTTCTGATTTTATTGCTCATATGCAGGGTTGCAAATTAACAAACATTGGAAGATGTTATGTGATGACCCCTTGAAGACAAAATGATTTACATCTTTACAACTTTTTTCTAATTTATTCTCATGAATTCTCAATTTTTTTAGACATCATCTGTAATAATTTGAGACTACACACACTAATATGTACAACCATGCACCCAGGGGAAACAGCTTACGATCCCTATGACCTTCCTTCAAGTGCCACCATCACAACAGACATAACAGACGGAAACTCTAATAAGACTTGAGAGCACACTAAGAGCTCTGTGAGGTTACACCGAGCATTTAGCTCAAAAGAAAAGTCAGGTGATCAGTAAGGTCACTGCAGTTCATCCAGGGCGGGAACATGAATGTCTGTTATAAACCTCGTAGAAAACCGTCCAACAGCTGTCAAGATATTTCACAATCAGAGGAGGAGGAAAAGTCAGGGGCTCACCAAAGTCAGCAGGCTTCATCCTTCTGGGATCAGCAATCTGCTGCTGGTGCTTCAGTCTGGACCAGAGGAACTGATAAAAATCAATTATAAATAATACAGTGTAATAACAGAGTAAGTGAGTAATAACAAATAATAACCGGTTATCTGTATGATTTACAGATAACTGTGCAGCATAATATTTGAATGTGGTAAGATTTTATGACTACTGCAGCCTTCAGGGCCTTGTGGCAGGGCTCCGTCACTCTGTACTCACTCTATATGTGAATATTTCCAGATCCTGAGGAATATTATTTTAAAATTAACTCAAGATAAAGTTCATTTAACATTGCAGCCAATAACTGGCCACATTCAGGTCAAGGACAAATGCCCCCTCTCAGAGTAAGAACAGGTTAAATCTGTCTAAATCTGCCCCTCCTTCAAGCCACTGACTGCTAACCTTCTCCAGCCTAAGTGAGTGTTTACCTCAACCAATCGTAGATGGCCGACTCAATCCAATCACCAGCATCCCCCACCCCCCACCCCACCACCACCTACTGCGCTTGTGTTATATAATCAGTGCATTGCCAAGGCCTCTAAGCAGCCATTATGTAATAATTACCCAGCTGTCATTAATATCCTCGCTCCTTGTGCCTGTGTGAAGACAGATGTAGGAGAGCGAGAGAGAGAGTGAGAAGTGGGTGGAAAGAAGGATGGAGTGAGAGAGCTAGACAACATGTTGGGGTTAGGGACAGAGAGAGAGGAAGTGTGCATATAGTGTCATATTATCCACTAACGCCTGTCAATAATAGCTGCCACTATAAGGAGAGAAATAGTAGGTTTTATAACAGGAAATGCTGGTGTTATTTTAATCAGAGCCGTTGACCTTAATCATCTCGTTAGTGGTCATGATGTCCCACCTCCAACACATGTCTTCTGTTTGGTCTGTTACACACGTTTGACCACGTTGTGCTTATATTTGATGCACTTAAAATGAGCTCAGACACTATTGCTTCATTTTTCAAGATACTCAGCTGATGACTGTCTGTTCAGTCTATATTCATCCATTTGTTTCAGAGTCCTGACTTAAAAAGCTGGCTGACTCTCATGAAGTTACTGTGTGAACTGTCATTGCTGGCAGTTGACCTGCTAACAGGCTTACAAGCCAGAAACATGCTAGTACTAGTCAGTCACAGCAGCTCCTCTATCTAGGTAGCTTGGTAGTTGGGTCACTAACCTGACAGTGATTAGTGTCACTGAACATGTGAAAACCACGGCTGTGTTTGTTTATTCTCCAACAGAGGCAGATTAATAAAGACCACATGTTTTATATATATATATATATATATATATACCCTAACTCTAACCCTATATATATTTTTTTGTTTTGTTCTGTTTTGTTTGTTTGGTTGTTTATTTAGCAGGGACAGCGCACATCAATAAACATTGCTGTAAAGCGCCAGAGTTAGCCAAAATGGCTATTTTTCATCTGTAGTCCATGGACAGATGTTAGAATGTCACTTGAAAACAGAATATAAGAATATTAAAGGAAAGAGGTACATAATACATGCAAACAATAAAATGAGATATAAGAATGTTTGTAAAATATAAACAAGGACAACGTATAGTGGACAACGAACAATGTTAAACACTAAAAAGACATGCAGAGCAAAAGACATACAAATCATGCACAGCATATGATGCATAAAACTGACTGACCCAATAAAAGCAGAGCCACGAGACATGCATGCAGGCACATGGAAGCAGTCTGGCGACAGCACGACAGCAGCAGGTAAAAGACTAAAAAGGTGAAAGGTGCAACAGAGTTTTAGAGCTGACAGATCTGAGTACTAATTAAACACTTCTTTAAATGAGCTCTAAATACACAGTATATATGTGTCCAGTTCTCTAACAGTGGCTGGAATGGAGTTCCATTCTAGTGCAGCTTTAGCACTAGAATATTAGCTGTTCAGCTAATATTAAGGTTGGAATTATTGGTTATCAATTTATTCTGCATTCTTCCACCGCCTCTGTATCAATCATGTAAAATCTGTCCACCCCTCTGTGCACCTCTGCAGGTCCCTGCGCAGCTTATCCCGCCACTCAGTGGAGGAGGAGTTCCCCCACCTGTACGCTCACGGCTGCACGCTGCGTGACGTCTGTGCCGAATGCACCAAATTTGTCGCCGATGTCATTTCCTCCAGCCGCCGGAGTCTGGACATCCTTAACAACACCCCCAAGAGGGAAGCCAAAGCTGCCGCCAGACCACAGCTGCAACGTCAGTCCCACCTCGACATCTGCTCCCAACCTCACCCTCAGTGTTACCCTCCACCTTACCCACAGTCACAGCGTTACCCCCAGCTCCCAACCTACTCCCATCTTCAACAGCATCATCTCCAGGCATCGTCGTCTCCGTCTTCACCGCAGCTCCACACCAGGGTGACCAACAATGCCAACCAATGAGTAGATTGACACTTTCTGCCTTTCTGCCTACATACACACTCCTTAATGAATTGTGCTACTACAGTGCACACACACGCACGCACACACACATGCACAGAAAAAGTATGGTTCTTTAAGGGTTTTAGTGGTTCCATGCACAGCAGTAATGACCTCAAAGAGCCATCTGATTGGTTCAAATGAATAAAGTTAATAAATAATAAAGGACAATAAGTAATCCAGTGAGGACCCTTCAGAGTTCTTTGAGTATTGCTGTGTTTGAGTATTACATGCATTATTTAATGGTTATGCTATGATATGATATATTGTATGACTCTAAAGAAGATTCTTCCGGAGCAGTGTAGATCCCTTTTTGGGGAGAATCTAGCGACTGTAAACCACGACCACCTCGCACATCATCCAGTTCTCAGCAACATTGTTTTCCATATGTCACCATCTCACTCACACACATGCACAGACCCCCCAGTTCACTTTAAAGGGTTTCGATAAGAAGCAGTTGTGTCTGTATATGCCTTATCTACAGCACCATGACTTCACTCCCTGAAGCTCACAGCTGCTGGGAGGCAAGCATACAGGAGGAGAGGGCAGTGGGTTGTCGGGGGGGAGGGGGGCTTCTCTCTCACAGTGTGTGAGAGAGAAGGTCGACCGAGTTTGGATGGAATTCATTTAATGGGGATCAAAGCTTCCCAGCATTTAGTCAACATGTAACTGTAACATTTTAGCTCTTGTTGTTGCCTTGTTTTTGTCATGAATGTAACTTAGAATCTGAACAGAAACAGAATTGTAATATGATTAGCTCGCACACTGCATAATAACTTTTATTCCCAATCATCCAAAAAGGGATTTGTAATGAGTGGCTGCTGTATAACCTTTGCATTTTAGACGTGCTTCTAAAGTCCCAGGTCCAGCTGATGAGCTCTGGTAGTGATGACACTGTGAATGTAATGGGGTGAAGCTGCAGACCGCTGCATCTTCAACTGATGCAGCTCAATGATGCCGATGTGAAGCGAGCAGATGAATCTCCCGTCTCTCTCACTCCCCATGGACGCTTGCAATCTGCTCTGGTTTTGTAAACACTAAGTAAACCTCAACTGCAATAAAAATCAACTGACAAACACGACCAGTGCCGCGTCTCTGAGTTTTACTCTTCACCTGTGTTCAGCTGCTCTGCACCACACAACGGCTCCAGCAGCGGCAACGAAGCTGCAATTCATGAATAAATGAAACATAATGTTGATGCTGCTGACAGTCGGAGCCGGGGCCATCTTGTTTTCAGGTTGTCCATTCCTCCCATTCTCATGGACATGATATCTCAGTGAAACAAGGATGAAGTGGTTGGATTTTGGAAGTCAAAGGAAAACACCCTTTAGCTGTTACTGAACACACATTCATTAATGGTGATGAAATCTCACACAAAGGGTTCATATTTTCTATGACAAACAGAAATGTGATCTAAAACTACTCTGAGTGGAGGAGTCAGTTTAGTTCTTTCTTGGATTGGAACAAATTCACATATGTTCAGTAAAAGCAGAAGCAGATGAAGAGGCTGGTCTTTTATCCCAGGAAAGACTGGTACAAATGACTAATACAATATACCATCCACACAGACGAGGTGACAGCTATGTGCTTTGGCAAGATTTATGAATGTCGATTTGTTACAGGCACAGCTGGACAAATCTGTCCCCTGACAACTCTCTGTTTGTCACTCCAGCTCTGTAGTTCAGGACTTTATTATTACACCACTGAATTGTCCAGGCAGGTGGAGGTGGATCAGTGTCACCATGCGAGATGCTATGGGACTAAAGAAACAGTATCTGCTGCCACAGCACAGTTACATTAAGGTTTTAACCACTACATGTTAAATATGATATCTTGTTTTTGTGTTGTTTTATTTTTGGTACCATACCTCAGTTCACTTTATTGTAGCTAGTTTATCATATATCATTATTTTGCTGCCTGCTTGCTTGTTGCAGTGACAATATGAAAAAACAGCTCACCACAGTTTAACAGATGTTGCCACAGCTGTTAAAATGGTGGACAGCTGACCGAATTTTCTGACCCATCCAGTTGTCGGTTAACAGTCAGACCACTGACCACTGATTACTTCTCATGTTAAGCCTTTTCACTGCCTCCATGGTTTAAAGATTTTTAATGTTTATTGTCAATATTGTTATTATTATTTCTACTACTATTACTAATGATAATAATGCATACATACACGCACACATATGAACACTGTCTCTTGCTCATTTAATCCATACACAAACACAAATGTAAAAAGACAGAGAGGCATGAAAACAAAATAGCTACACAGTTATGGTCATTTATTTTCTCACATCTTTCACTGTGCAGGTAGGTTTTCTGTGAGTCACTTTAACAACTTTGTTGATCAGCATGATTTTCTCTTTTTTATTTTTGCACCATACAAAGCAACAGTGTTCCCACTCATTTTGCTGCTCCATCAAACTCAGTGCTGTGACCTGCTCCAGTCACAGCACTGTGACCTGTGACCTGCTCCAGCACTGAGTTCGGTGCTGTGACTCACAGCAGCTGGGCTCTTTTCATAGAAAATGTATGAAGGTTAAATTGACCATTGAGTAAAATGCTGACATATGTGATTCTGTCACATGAGGCTCCAGTGGAGGGTAAAGTCAGTGGTAGATGGGTGGATAGACTGTGTTTTACTGTGCCCTGCATATCTTTAATGTGGATCTTTAATTTCACTGTGATCACAATCAAATTACTTGATAGATGACATCATTACTGTCTCTTGATTCATATCAATACATTTGTATTCACAGGAAAGCAACGCCCCAGATTTCTTCGGAGGTTTTAATCATTGGTTTGTGACATCATTGATAGGTTTTTGACAGTTAATGAATGGAAAGTAGACTGTGGAGAGACTAATGTGCACATTATGAGAACAATGTTAATAGCAGAGGCAGCAGAGTCCGTTAATTAGAGCCACTGCAGCGTGTGAACTTAAGAAGGCTTTGTCCCCCTGTCGCCCCGCCCCTTTCATCATGAATAAATAATCTACAAGTCAACATGTCTATTGGCTCTCGACTGTCTGTCATCCGGCTCTGAGTTCACTCTGCACACTGACAGGCTGCATGAAGCCACCCTCAGTTAGCCAGGCTGACTGGGGAAGTGGAGTGATTTTGCTTTCAAAATAAAAGTGTAAACCTGTCATAACTTCACTCTACCATTAACACTCCTTTTGTAGACTTGAAGGCGCACCTGTGATGAAGGCATCTCCCTCTGCCATTTGCTTTTTGAGCCATATAACTGATGCCTAATATATTGTAGTGTATTTCATACAGCTTTTTCATAAAGATAAGATAAGATGTACCTTTATTGATCCCCGGTCATAACAGCACAAAGGAAATGAAATGAGAGATTAAAAAAGAATAACACAATGTAAAATGAGTAAAACAAAATAGAAATATTATTGTATACACTTACAATAGGTCTTTGCTGTCAGCCTGTGTTCTGTGCACAGCTGTTATTTTGTGTGTATTAGACAGTCTTAATCTGGTTCTCTATTAGTTTTACCAGACCACTGCACCCCAGGCCTGTCTATCACATCATATAACTATAACATGGTGTAGTTTCTTTCACAAACCACCAATTTGCATCCAACAACTGCAGGGTTTTTTGTTTTTTTTCGTTGATCAATTCTCACATCAGCTTAATGTGTCTTATTTTGAAGGGTGTGACAGGCTGTTTTCCGGTTGTGTTGTCGCTGACTGCAGAGTGGAGGTCGAGCAGCTTTAGAGTCTGAAGTCGACAACAAGCCCTCTCCGGCTGGCCCATCACAGCCAGTTGTTCTTTTCTTTTTCCTTCTCTCTCCTCGGGACGGCCGTGTTTCCTCCCCCTTTGCCTGCAGCCTGTGTGTGGGTGGGTGTGTCGATGTGGGCCGGTGCAGCCTAGTCGCTGCTTGTGCGCACTCTGAAAAGAGGAAAAAGTTGGTGATGAGTTTAGTGTGAGCGCGGCCCGCCTCCGAGCAGGCTAACCGTCCAGACATGGCAGTTTGGACCCGAGCGGACAAAAACGGTCAACTGGACCTTTTGCTCCGGGACCGCTGGATCCGAGTGGCCGCCGAACTCACCCGGGAAACGCTGACTCTAACGGCCGAGGCGGAGGTAACCGGGCAGGGGAGCAATCACTGGGACTACAACAACTCTTCGGCGGGCCTGCGAAATGGCATGTCGAACGGAAACGACTCGGGAACGAGTCCAGGGAACCCGGGCCGCGGTCCGTCCTCCGGTCAAGACCAACTCCAGAGCCAGAACCACGGGGGTCGGGGGCGTAGTTCCAGCCCAGGGCGCGGAGTTGTCAACCGGAGTCAATACGACGGCAACTATGGTGTCAACAGCCCTGGGAAGTACCCGAATAACGGCACTAACTCAGACTTTGGAAGTCCCAGCTCCAGCTACGGTAGTCCCGGGTCCAGTTTCGGGTCGAGACAAGGCGACTTCCCCGTTAGTCTGGACGGTTCCTCGGAAGCCGTGAGGAAAGTCCGAGTTGTCAAACAGGAGTCTGGCGGGCTGGGGATAAGTATAAAGGGGGGGCGCGAGAACCGGATGCCCATCCTCATCTCCAAGATCTTCCCGGGCCTCGCCGCCGACCAGAGCCGGGCTCTCCGGGTGGGCGACGCGATCCTGTCCGTGAACGGGAACGACCTCCGGGAGGCAACTCACGACCTGGCGGTGCAGGCGCTTAAGAAGGCAGGGAAAGAAGTGACGCTGGAGGGTAAGTTGGCCCACGCGAGCGCGGGGATTTGCAGAGGCCGAGATTAGACTGGTGTGGTGTGGGCGCACACCACCGTGCATTAGCCCTGTTTACATGGATGAGATCTGGGTAAGAGAAGGCGTGGCGCCCCTGTTATATAAAAGTCAACTTGTAGTAGATTTTCACACATACACTAAAGCGTACAGAGGGAGGCTACAAGTGGCACAATTTATTGCACACATCAACAGCTTTAGATCCATGATCTTGTTACTCACACTTTTATTTCCAAACAGCGGGACACACAGGATGCACACTACCACCGCCGGGGTCACCCACACATGTCCTGTGGGTCCTAACTTGACCACACAACATGTTGGGATACAGCTGCAGACACACAGGGGTATAAACAAACTGAGTTGATAATATGGCCAGGAGAAGGAGGAGGAGGAGGAGGTGGAGGAGAAATAATATTACTAGAACAGAGAGACTGTGATTAGTGTAAACAGGAAAGTAACCACAGTTGTGGTCACAGTCCAGAGTCAGATGCACTGTGTATTTAAATCAGTGTGAGCTGTTAAAGATAAGGGACCACTGTGAACATGAGTAGATGGGATTTGTGTGTGTGTGACTGCAGTAATATTCTGTCCAGTAAAGCAGAAGTGTATCAAACTGTAAATATCAATAACAGTAGCAGTGGAACAAGGATATGAGCAAAACACAATATAACACAACAAATGTTTGTTTATTTAACTGGCAGCAGCTATGGTCTGATACTAGAAACAAACCATGAAGGAGAAATCTTATCAGTGTTCTCTTGTTGCTTTACATAAAGTGTTGAAAGTGTTTTGTTTTTTTTTATGTACACAGACATTTGTTCCATAAAACTATCCACACATCACCACGATGAGTTCAGAGCTCATGCAAAGCTAGACTGTGTTTGGTCAGTGTGAGCACTGCTTTCAACCGAAAGCTAACTACTATATTCATGATGTCATGATGTTGTTTGCATTCAGTCCACTGTCGGTTGATATAAGCTCTTTATTGCTTCTCTTGTGTGCCCACATATACAGTGTTTACATTCAGATGAATTCATGACAAAGCTACACCCACTGACACATTTTTCTGTTTCTGTTGTCGTGACAGCAGGACAAGCTTGGAGTAGCGTTACAACCTCGTTGTCAGACTTAAGCTGCGATTTTGGCTACGTGTAAAATGATCATCGTGTCCATGTGGGAAATAACAAGGAGGTGTATCTATGGGACTTTGTTACCAACTCCATTCTATGAAAGGATGCTAGGTTTGTCCAAAAAGTCACCAGTTTTGTTCCTAGGTGCTGAAAGGGCCAGATAATGTAGTAAATCTGGCAACAAAGGTGCCAATTTGGCAACATCCCCCCCACCAAGATTTATGGCCAGTGGGAAAACTAACTCTGAGCTGCCCAGAGGTGCAGTGGTGTAACTGTGAAGATGGAGGAACCTGCTCCATACAAAGATATAGGTAACATGCTGTAGGTATGTTAGTTTGGAGACAGTGAGTGGCTCATCGTGGAGAGAGTGTCAGATACTAAACTTCGCTGTTGTTGAAATGTTCACTGTTTAGAAAAGTGGAAAAAGAGTGAATGGAAGGAGAGAGGCCACAGAGCCCCTGGGGTCTGGAAACTTGAAGCTAAGTGCAGTGTTTAATGGCTTGGAATGGATGCTGGATGAATACTGAAGAGCACAAATTGTAGTAACTAATCAATGTGTGACACAATTCCACTCAAGTCAAAATGAGACCCGTTTGTGCCTCCCAATATAAACCTAGGTCTACTGTGATAGACTCACTCTTCAGTCACTCATTGTGCTGGTGAGGGCTGTGTATTGACAAGAATATGGCAACATGATACATGTCCTGATGAGGAGGGGATGACAATATGATATATTGAGATACTATAGGCAAGGTGATATATTTTTCCCTGAGAATTTACTTTTAGAAAAAACTCTTATGTTTCAGTCATTTACTGTCAACTGCAAGCAGACAATAGAAACAGAAAGTAACACTGTGGACGCTTTTTTTTTCTTTCCTTTCCTAAGAAGGAATAAGAATAACTCTTGTTTGACCTTTCGCAGTGACATCAGTGTAAGATCGTCTCCTGCTGCCACAGTCCAGACATTGGCCTCTGTGCAGAAGAATGTATCAGCTGCTTGTCACTGTTTGTCAGCGTGGTGGGCAGAGAGCTGTGTTGTTTGTGGACTGGCTCTTCCTCCCCAGTTCTCCCTCTCTGACGGCTCTCATCAGAGACGGGGGGGGCTCTGATGTTTCTACAGCCAGTTAGAACGAGGCTTGATTTTTCCAGACCGCTGTGCCGTGTACACAATACATAAACCCCCAGATATTCTCACAATTAGCTTAGGCGCCCCACATTCCTGACCTCTGCTCGCATGTGCGTATTTAGGGCAAAGGTCAACACCTTAGTGCCTCTGTGATTCGTGCTACTCCAGGGTTGCAGCAAATTCTCAGTGATTTTTTTTTCCTGTGACCATTGCTGCTGCATGTGAGAGAAGAATGGAAGTGTATAGAAGTGTCCCGTTTTTAACAAAGGCTTGTGACCAAATCTTTGAATAATTTGAAGCATACTGCATGAATGAATTGACAGTCTAATTTTGTCCTAGTCATTAAATGTAATACATTTAATTCATAGGCACCTTTCAAAACACCCAAAACCAATAAATCAATATAACAAGTTCATGGTGTATAAAATCAATATGAAAAAGGGATTGAAGTGACCAGAGAGAAAACGGTAAGACTTCATATGCCAGTTTGAAGAGGTTTTGAGGTGAGATTTGAAAATGGAGAAGGTGTCAGTGTTACAGATGAGGCGGGGGGCAGGGCGGCTGAAGGGTCTAGCCCCCATGGTGGGTGGATGGAAGAAGAAGAAGACCTGAGAGTGCGGTCGGGTGTGTTAATGTGCAGGAGTTCAGATACAAACAGTGGAGCAAGGCTGTGAATGTTCTTTAAGTAGAGGAGCTGAATCTTGAGATCAGAAGGGCAGGAGTTCAGGACCAGGTGAAGTTTATGTATGGACCTGTGAGAGAGACTGAAGAAAGGGGAGTTGCAGCAATCTATGCGGGATGTAACCACGGTGTGAACAAAAATATCAGCACTGTTTGATGAGAGACAGGCGGTGGCGATTAATGTTATGTAGATGGAAACATGCAGACTGAGCACGATTATTGGTGTGAGCTTGGGGTGATGTTATGCTGGATGACACCCAGACTCTTGACCGGGGAGTAAGATGAAACTGAGAAAAAACTGTCAAGTTTTTTCATGGTGAATTTGGTGGCAAAGGGAAGAACTGTGGTTTTATCACTGTTTCGTGTGAGAGGGATTTGATTTCCTGTAGGCAGTCAGAGAGGGAGGTGGGCAGGAGGGTGGAGGTTAGTTTAGTGGATAGGTAGAGCTGGGTGTCATCTGCATAGTAGTGGATTTGGATGTTAAATTTGTGGAATAAATGGCCAAGAGCAAGTAGATAGTCATCCTATTAACAATTTTTTTACAACTTAAATGAGTTTAGAAACATTATTTTAAGGTCGAAAAAATATATAGCGTTGCTTTAACTGAACAACCATATAACTTTTTGTTGTTGTTGTTTTCAGCACACTCACTGATACGACCCTGGAGTGTCTCTGCCACTATGCTAGACCTCAGTGGCATATTTACCCCTGTCATGGAGAGTCATGGCTTTAAGTTTGGAAAACATGGTGATGTGGTTTTAAATAAGTACTTACTCAACATAAGGTTTGTGTCTCTGCATTTATTTTATTAAGGTGCGGTGTGTTGGGCCCTTGTGGCCACCATACAAAATGGGTCTTTCAAGAACATTTTTCTGTGTCTTGTTTTTCTTAGTTTGTTTGTAATTGTGTAGTTTGTCTAATGTCTGTGCTTTTTGACAAACAAGTCAATCAGCAAAGGGAACAAATAGGATCTTTTCTCTTAATATTACTGTAGAAAAAAAAGTTTATACTAGTCCATCATGTAGTCTATTATAGAGGCAAAAACAAAATATTTCCTCAAACTAAGTTCTTTGAACTAAACCAAGTGAAATGAAAATACTCATTGACTGTAGGTTGTCACTTTACCAGAGTTCAGTACTGTTGCTCTATGAGGGTGGTTTCAGCATTGAATAGAACTGAATGAATGAGCTCCTCCTAAACTGCCCCATCATCACATGGCATACTTATCCGAGACATGACACAGTGATGGTTAATCCCCCTCCCCTTGGCAGCTGACGGACAGACACAGTATCCCATATTTCTAAGTGATTATTTGAAGTTTGCTGCAGTGGTCCCTTGTGTCTTATTGGATTAGGCTGCTGGTCAGTGGTGCAGGAGAAGGGGAGGAGATGTAGGATGAGCCCTTTGTGTGAGTAATTGGAGGAATAAAAACAGCACATACCAGACACAGAGGCTATTGATGAAATGGGGACAGCCCTGATGAAGAACTGTTCTTTTCTTTTGTGATGAGGCCAAAACTAGCCGACCGTTGGTTAAGTGTGTTGGTTGGTGTCCTCACAGGGTGAGATCTGCCACGCAGCATGAGTCTGCACAGCCTGAAATAGGACACGCTGGTTTGTCAGCTCTGTCTCACTATGAACTTCACTTCCCTTGATATCCATCTGCAGAGATGTCTCTGGTGTCCTGTTGTCAAGAAATTTTCAAGTGGTGGTCACAGAAACTTAAATATGACATACATCTGTGTGTATTAGAATAAAGTAGAATACACTACTTACCAAAATTGGGATGAAATTTCAGAATGCACCTAAATGCACTTTAGCCTTTACAGGTGAACTTAATTTGACCTTCTCTAATCTTTTGAATGCACATGTCCAGCTGTCCAGCTGTTTCAGTACTTCTAACATAACATGCTGTTTTCTAACGAGGTGACGAACCACAAAAATCACAACAAATGTCTGATCCATGAATTGACCAAGACCACACCTAACAGTCCATCAACAGTACCTGGACATGTCGAGGCTTCAGATGATGGGACGTTGTCAGATGTTAAATACCACTTTTTTCCAGACCGAGTACGAGTACAAGTACTCACCTGAGTACTCACCCATACAAGTACCGATACCAATACCACTAGTACTTTTGTATTTGTACACACGTGTGTGTGTGTGTGTGTGTGCTTACACAATGATGGATAATTTTAAACAAAGACTTTTTATTCTTTGTGAACAAAAGCAGTACAGTCAATCTGCAATAGAGTTTTTGTATTTGCTGTGTTTCCTGTAGGATTTCTTTAAGCAGGAGCGGCAGGACCAACCACACACAGAGAGAGAGAGAGAGAGAGAGAGAGAGAGAGAGAGAGAGAGAGTGAGCGTGCATGAGAGAGACATCGAATGTGTGTTTATCAATGTGAGCAGGGAGAGGAGGAGATTATACACAAAAAGGACATGATGTTGAACTTTTGGCCTATAATAACCTCATCGGCATTGTTTATTGGTACGCCGAGTGCCGGCCAGCGGGTTGGGACAGTTAAGGAGGTTTATTATTTAGTGTACAAAGTAATGGTAACCGATTGTGCGTCTGCCCCGACCCAATTCTGAAGCGGCGGTAATAATTAAGGAGCCACCAGGCCGCTGCTCCGTTAATGTACGTAGCCGGGAATAAAGGAACGAAACTCGTTCTTTTTTTGTTTTTGTTTTTTTTGCCTTGAGTATCGGGGGCTGGTATCGGCAGCCATCGTGTACTGATACTTTGAAATAAGGCCGGTATCGGCCCGATACCGATATCGGTACTTTCCCATCCCTACACACCAGTTGAGTGTAATGCTGTCTGAGGATTGATGCAAAAAAGTACTGTGTGATACTTGTAATGTGTAGCCCCAAATACTCTTGTACACACAGTACAGATCAGAAATGCAACAACTGTAACATTTCTATTAAAATCCAAGTCACAAAATGTTTTGACAAATTCATTTTTGTTTCATAAAAATTCAGAAGTGTTACAGAAATTTGCAAAATCAAAATCTTCAAAGTGAAACAGCTTACCATATAAAAACTGTTATTTGAGAAAAGACTTCATCTTAAAAAAACAAAAGGTTTGGTGCCAGGACCGTCTCACATGTGAGGTGACAGTGGCAGCCACTGTCCCACCGTGCCCTACCAGAAACATCAAAGGTCACAATATAATCACATGATATAAAAGATACCTGAGCCATTCATCATAATAAGATGTTCTAAAAGCATAACACAACTCAAATATAAAATATCGGGCGTGATGATATCATATATCACAATATTCAAGCTCGTCTATATCAAAGTATTGTATTTTGGTTATCGCCCGAGCCTGACCATTTATGAATAGAAGAATCATCTATCAACAGAAGAATCAATAATAATGAAACTAACTGTAACATTCCAGGAGAAATAGATTATCTGTCCTCTCTGCTGTCTCACTCCCCTTGATTCATCCTCTAAGCTGTAACTGGCCTGTTGACTTAGTGTGTAGGTCTGTGGAGCTCAGCTCCAGCATCCTGTCACATAGGAAGCTTTGTCTTTGTTTGTATAATTGACTCATAAGACTCTAGTTGGCTTGTAAATCTCCACCACAGCAGGAATCATCAAGCATCTCCTCGGTTGTAGCTAAACCACCATGAGCCTGTGTCCTCACTGCCAGGATGACAGGATGACATTTGTAATCTTGAACAGGCCCTACTGCAGAGAATGATGAATGTGATTGTTTTTGTTTATAATCTGCTTTATCCTTTGTAAAAAAAAAAAAAAAAAAAAAAAGTTGGCACACATATTCAAATACTCTGTGAGGCCAATACACTGACCCTGGGAAAGTGACTTATGTAATTCCATAAATATTACAGTTTGTTGTTGCAGATGAGCACACTCCAGTGTTTACACCTCAGCTGCATGATTTCCCCAACGGTTTGTCTCTGATCCAGGTCAGAGAACAACAAAGAGGAGGGGGCAGGTGTGACTCTGTGTTTGAAGGATCTAGGGAATATTTTTCTTAGTCTGATATGTGTGAATAAGAGTTTGTCCCCACAGTATTATCTGATTACAGTGCCAAGCAGTCATGCATGTATGTAGGCAACAGAATCTATAGTTGAGCAAGGTATGGCAGATCTTTCATGCCCTAAAACTGATAAGGTTTGTGTGCTGGCAAGAATCTTGTGACATGATACATATCCTGAAAAGCGGGGTGATGATATTGTATATTTTGATATATTAGGATTATGGAAACAAAGGTTAGGTTTTTTTTTTAAACAGCTCCTATAGTATAAAGAACACGCAAATGTTATGTGCATAAAAAGTGCATTCAGACTCAGACCAGTTGTACATGCATTTGTATTTTAACATCATAGTTCTGCTTTTTGTGCAATGTGAACAAAGGAACTACTTTCTGTTGGAGGCTCAAATTCAACACAAAACCACTGTCACCATGTAAACCATTATTATTACTAAGTATGAAGCCATAAAATGTCACAATATTTTGAGAATAAGTGTTTGAATCGTATAAGTGGTCTTTCCTCTGATATTTGCTTGTTTCTTATGAGTTATTGGATAATTCGAGTTCTTGTTGACTTATTTATCCGTTCATTTATAGTGACAACCAACAAAACCTGAACACTGGAGACTGGACAGTAAAGTGGAAGTGAATCCTTTGGTTGTTTTAGGGCATGTTTTACATTTCAGCTTGTTATGACCATGTATTTTGTGTTAATGTAGTTTTGACATGGGCGTCCCAATGTGTAGACATTAGCTGGGGTCGATCCCGTCGTTTGCATTAAAGGGAAATCTTCACCAGTCAGTTTCACAAACACATCAGCACAGAGGAAGAAACTGCAGAGCTGTTTTTTTTTTTTTTTTTTTTTTTTTTGTTCCATTGCTGTTTAGTCGACTGCTGCTTATGAAATCATCACTTGAATCTTCAGAGATGCGCATGTGTGGGTTCTCTCCGGGTACTCCAGCTACCTCCCACAGACCAAAGACATGCAGGTTAGGTTGATTGGTGACTGTAAATTACCCATAAGTATGAATGGGAGTATAAATGGTTGTTTGTCTTAGCATGTTAGCCCTATGATAGACTGGCGACCTGTCCAGGGTGTACCCCGCCTCTCAAACTAAGTCAGCTGAGATAGGCTCCAGCTCCCACGCAACCTTAGGAAGGATCAGCTGTACAGAAGATGAATGAATGAATAACAGATTTATGTTATTTTGTTTTGATTAGGACAAAGTGAATTAATGTGTGAAGAGTTGCAGATTGATTTTTCTGTAGCTTCGACTGTGAACCAAGTTCAAACTATTGCAGTGATTCAAACAAGAGAAGTCAAATATCAGGTCAAAGTTCAATCAAAATGGGTTTGTAATGTAACACAGACAGAAAAGTTCATACATGCTATAGTGATTGTGTTTGCACATGTGCACTAGAGATGACACACACATGCACGCACTTTCTCTCTCTCTCTTTCTCTCTCTCTCTCTCTCTCTCTCTCTCTCCCTCTGTCTCCCTCTGTCTCCCTCTGTCTCTCTCTGTCTCTCTCTCTGTCTCTCTGTCGCTCTCTCTGTTTGAGCTGCTTTCTGACATACTGTTCCCATTATGTTCCTGGCAGGCTTAGATTTTAAGTGAAGGGGGAGAACAGTGGAGAATGAGACAAAGAGGGAAAGAACAGGTCGAGGGGGGGGGGGGTATGTGGGTGGTGGGAAAGGGGAGAAATAAAGTAGGGGTGAGATTCAGGACTGAAGACGGAGAGATAGAGAAGGAGGGAAGAAAGAGTAAAAGTAATTGGAGAAGAGAGAGAGGAGCGATGAGGATGAGGGAGAACAAGAGAGGAGGAGGAGCAGCAGCCAAACCACAGAGACTTTCTGGGCAGTTTTAGGGGAAAAACACAGAGATCAGGGTCTGTGACTGACGTGCTGCTTTGCAAGCTATTATTTTGTTATTTTGGCCTTGCTAGAAGATGATTACTGTGTCTGTGTGTGTAGTTTTACGGGCAGCTTTGCGGCAGAACTAAGGCCGCAACCAAATATGTGTCAAGTCAGACTCTTCTGCCCCCCCCAAGTATTATCCTCTTTTTCTTCTATCCATCCATTCCCCTGTTTTCTTCCCCCACTGTTGCAGACAAGAAGGGAAGCAGATGATCTGGCCTTGTGGATGTTGAGAGATGCCAAATCTCTCACACACACTCATGTAGATGCACACACACAGAGGCAGAAGTGTGTGCGTTTAGTTTACACGCCACACACACACAGCCGGTCCTCTGTGGACAGGCCTAATTAGCAGCAGAAGTGGAGCTGAGTGACAGGCACGACAGAGCTAATGAGTTCTTTTAACAGGACCGAACGACAGACTGAGAAACAGATGTGTGATGTTAGCAGGAAGCACTGACTCTGTCTGTACTGATGGGAAAGGAAGAAAGAGGAACAGGCTGAGTGGAGAGGAAGAGTTCTTTGTCCTGGATGGAGGAAAAATGCAACGAAAAAAGAAAATCATCTGGGAAAATAAGCTCAGTTTAATCTAAGCTGTTTACTTGATCTATTTCAATCTTTTTGGATTCACAGTTTTCATTGATTCAGTCCATTAGTGTTTTTTGTTTGTTTGTTTTCAGCAGACAGCACTGCTGGGTATCACCATGGATTTCCTGAATCAATTCAATCTCGGTTCAGGATTTGACTGGATTTGATTGGATTTTGATTCAGCCAGATGTTTCATTCATGATATTTTCTTGGAAATCAATCAAAATTTCTTAATGGTAAATGGTTACAGTGTTTTTTTGTTTGTTTGTTTTTTTTTTATATTTGAGCCTCTGACTGATGGTTATTCCTTTGCTCAGATGGTGCAAGATGTTTGACTCGTTTGATGTTTCATCCAGCATTTATTATACTGATACGTCAGTTTACAAATTGAATTTCAGGATCCTTCCTGTTAGTTATGAGGCAGAAGAAAAACTTGCTCTTTTTTGTCACTAGCTAAAATGTCTGTGTATCTTATTGAATGCAGCAGCAGGTGAGAGGTGAGATGTGCAGCAGCTGTAGCCTCAGGCAGGTGCTTCATACAAAAACAGGAAACAGCCTCATCATTGTTGGTCATTTTGCCATTGACCACAAAGAACCTGAAAAACTACTGCCCCCATTTTGGCTGACCCAGAGGTCAGTAGGTGGTTTTGGGAAAGCCCAGTACTGAACTACAAAACAAACACTTTGTCAGACTTCTGACCTGAACAAGTCATCACAATTTGAATATTTAATTGAATGACCAGAGAATATGTTGTTTTTTTCACTTTGATGATATTGCACTGAAAAAAAACAGCTAAATACTCACTTTCCCATCATCCTCGGATGTACTCTGCTAATTAGCAATTATTTGCAGGCCAACATGCTAAAAGATAACTGCCACATGTTTGCATACTGACATCAGCATTTAGCAGCGCCTGAGTAAAGCTTGTAAATGATCGCAGAATATTGTTTCCAATTATGTACTGTGCTGCCATTTCAGTTCTTAGAGCAGCACCACTGTCATGTATGATCTTTAGATATGAGGATGTTTTCTATAAACAATAAACAAGTTGTACATAATCACCAGTGGGCCTCATACAATATAATGTTGCAGGCTGACAGGCACAAACAGCCCAAGACATGCTGATATCAGTTATATTGTCCCACATCTCTTAGACCTCAAACATAAAATACAATAATATAATTATATATTCTTTAAAAAAAAACATCTCCATAAACCCCTGGGATTACATGGTATATCGTGATATGAGCTATGTTAAGATATTACATTTTGTATATTGCCTAAGCCTAATGGACAACGTTGGCTATAGTGTTTGCAGCATGTCGAGTGTTGAAAGAAGCTTCTCATCTCATGACGACCGATTTCATTTCTGCTGCCACATCAAAGACTGCAGTTTCTCCCAGGCCTTTCATTTAGACCAGACAGAGATGATGAATAGAAGCAGATGTACAGTTGTCCACACTGCAAACAAACTGCGCAACGGAGCCTTCACCAGCTTCACTGCTGCAGAGGGTTTTCAAATGGCTACGAAGAGTAACTGTCCACAACTGTGACTTGTTTGTAATTTGTGTATAGAAAGTCGGTAAGACTCTGGGCTCTTGACAAACACCTGCACATTTCATCCATTGCTGCACTGACTTTGCTGGATTCTGAGCCATGGGGAAAGCAAAAGAACTGTCAAAGGACCTGAGGGAGAAGGTGGTTCAACTTTATAAAACAGGAAAAGGATAGAAAAAGATACCCAAAGATTTGCGAATGCTGATCAGCACTGTTCAAACTCTCATAAAGAAGTGGAAGTTCTGTTGATACCAAGCCAACGCCAGGTAGACCCACTAAAATTTGTTGGTCAGATTCTCTGATTCTCTGATTCTCTGTCAGATTTGTTTGTTGGTTGTATTATTTTGGGATGTCTCATAGTTTAATTTGAATCCCAAGACAAATGTGTTTTGCCTTATAGCTCATATTTTCCTTAAAGAATGGTACCCATTTTACAAAGTCTGCCAGGGTATGGAAACTTATGAGCACAGCTGTACCTCCAGAACATGTAGAGGTATGCCAGGGGGAGCTCGATCTCCTGGTCCAAGCCGGACTGGTGGAAGAGTGGAGGCTTAGACAAAGTGTGATCCACTGGTCCTCCAGGTTGGGGGTTGGTCTCAGGGCAACAGGGCAACAACTCGGTCTGCTCTGAAACAACAGAGGAACACTACTGTGTGTGACGGCCTCGAGTCATCTGTAGATACTCACATGAGTCACATGAGTCACATGAGTGACAGAAGTGAAAGCTGTAAAGAAGCTGCTGCCTGGAGGATTGGAGTCCAGCCTTCCAGGCTTTCACTTTCCCATTCGCAGAGCACAGCCGTCATTGCAGAACTCCTCTGTCACCTTCTGCTGCCACAACGGTTAAAAGACTTTTTCTGTGAAATAGGAACATTTACGTACATCATGTGTTTAATGTGGGACTTTTTCATTTCTATACAGAGGCTTGTGGAAGTGGAAGCCTACTTTTTTTTTTCTCATATTCAATCCTTCTTTACATCGTCAAGCTGTGTGAAGAGTTAATTTTACTGCACTGGTGCTTTCAAGAGGCAGAGGCATGTTTCAAGCAAGGACCGACTGATATGTTTTTTTCAGGGCCGATACTGATACTGATCTAGTAATCATGGAAACCGATAACTGATATCTAGAGCCGATATTCATTTGCAGTAAAAATGAAAATTTTGGTGTCAAAATTTAGAATTTTTTGTAGAATAACACAAACTCAACACGCCCAGGCCAGCACACATCTTGGTTTAGTAGACATAGCTGCACTAGAGCCAGAAGAGCATGTTTGAAATTGAATTCAACTATCTGTGGAAAATAAAAAAATACCGAAAAAATGAAGAATATCGGTCGATATTCTCAGCCATGCCGATAATCAGCGTATCCCTAGTTTCAAGTTGTCCATCCGTCTGTCACATTTGTGGATACAGTAACTCAGTAAATGACTTGATAGGACAAATTTGGATTAGATTGGTGGTCAAAGATAAAGGTCATGGTGACATCAAAAAAATGTTTTTATCAATTACTTCATGCAACAGTCATGACAACATTTTACACAGATGGTTCATATTTTATGACTGTGGAGGTGTAACCTGACACTAGTCTGAGTGCCGGAGGCAGGCGACCACCAGGACGTGATTGTGGTTATTTTTGTTCCACTCTCTACATTCTTGCTGTATTATCACTTCCTGTGATTTTCCCTCGCTTCACCTGTGACCACACCACTGAACTCTTGCTCTCAGGTTCAGTCCAGTTGGTTTTGTGCCTCACTGTTTCAACAAGACACAGGTCTGTTCAGCTGAAGACCACGCTGCCTGCTGCCCGACCCACCAGGAAGCATCAGGTTATAACCAGACACCACTCTGTCCTGCACTGCCAACACCTACCTCATAACCTGACGCTCTACATTTGTATAAGCCAGTAGCCACTGTCCATTATTCATAGTTGTTTTCCACTGTGGATATAATATTCTTCCCTCAGATGTTGTGCTTGTTTAAAGCCCACGGTCCCAACTCCTAATAGAGCTGTTCCAAAAGAAGAATCAATCATGAACAAATGAAAACTGAGCTGTAATATATTATATTAAATGAACCGTCGAGGTCAATCATACACTGGATTGCAGAGGTAATGTTTTTCCATTCATTCACAGTTATGCTGCCTTATTTGGCCTAGAGGCTCGTGTTACTGGAAGGCAGCTGCATTCTCAACACTGCCTTATCGTATCTGTTCAGCACAGCTCACAAATTGTCTCCATTTTATGTTGGCAGAGTAACAATAACCTGTTTTATGGACAGGGCAGTGGGGGCATGCAGCGAGTCAGATGAATGGTGCCTTCTGCAAACTCTCTCTTCTGGACACGATACAGATTCAGATCAGATCTCACATCCCCCAGTCTCTCTGACTCAATTATTCTTAAAAACCAACACATTTTTTGAATATTGAATAGACACTTAAAAAAAAAAAAGAACATCAAATACATTTTCAGCTCTCAGTTGGGACTATAAAAATATCACCCTTGTAATTAATACTCAGAAATAAATGGAAAATAGTCTAGATCAAATGTTGCAGGTGTGTAGTTGAATTCAAGAACTTTAATTGTCTTCAGAGAGCAATGTAAGAGGCACACAGTATGTAAAAGACCAGCAGTGCAAGACAGAATGAAAACAGTACAAAAACTATACACTTAACATTATTAACTGAAATGGAAAACTGTACATATACATAACTGACTGCTCACATTTCAGTTCCCACTTTGAATAGCTGAGCTGTCACTGATTAGAATATTCTTAATCCCATGTAAACCACATCCCTTTTTTATTTAGTCTGGTCATGGGTCTGATTGTTGTTTTGTCATTCGTGGTATTTGAACTACTCGTGCTAATAACTGTGGAGCTGCAAATGTAAGACAGCACAGTGATGTGGAGAGCGGAGAGTTGTCCTCTAACATTTCAAGATATAAACATATGCACCACAGAAAGCTGCAAGTTTGTGGATGGAAAATATCTCCCTGGACATCCCCAGTGCCAGATCTGATGATTAGTCTGAAAGTAGGGCTTTGCAGCAGAGACGTCCTCTTCCATATGACCCTCAGACACAAGCACTCAGGAATGCTCTCACTGCTCAACTTACATTTGCAGAGACGATGCCAGACCCCGTCGGTATGGGCAGTGCGGTTTGGACAAAGCGGTGAAACGAGGATGCATTTCTTGGCATGTTGCCCCCAGCATTACTACCAGCCCTGCCCTATACTCTTGAGTCATGCATAGAGTAATGTACACACAGACATGCAGGCACTCATGCACTGTGCTGCTTTAGCCGTGACTGCATTTTTTGGTCTCTCTCACTCTCTCTCCTCTCTCTCTTTCTCCTCTCTCTCTCACATACATACATACACACACACAGTCACACACACACAGAAGTACAGAAACTTTCACAAACCCAGTATGCCACTCTGCATTCAAGAATGACCTCACCTCTTGAGAGTCTTGTCTCAGGTTTCATAAAAAGCAGACCAACCCAGTGGTCCAAGACACACACGGTGTTCATTTCTCATATTCACTCACACACACACACACACACACACACACACACACACACACACACACACGTGCACACAAAGAGACTAAGAGAGCATGCACTGAAGCAAGGAGATAAAATGGTCTCATCGCATAGAAGACATGAGTGAAGGGGTGTGTGTGCGTGTGCTTGTGTGTGTGTGTTTGTGTTGTAGGGGAGCCATGGGACCAAATTTGGAAAGTGGATCCAACACTCTGGAGCAGAAGTCATTCTTTTATTTAAACATCTGGCCTGCCAAGCTCACAGCTGTAGGGTCAGGGTGACTCTTGTTGTAAGATAATTTCACAGAGGGGACCGCTCTGTCCTTTTCAGACTGCAGGACCAGCAGGGACCTGGTCATGGTCCAGGGTCTGGGCTGGAATATGATCAGTGTTCTTTTCAGTTGGAAAATATCCTGTATCAGTAATTAGCTATGTTCAAACTTCAGACACTCAGTCTCTTTCCCAAACCTCAGCTAAGTCTTACCCTGACTGGGCCCACTGGTTTCTTTCACAAAACATCCCAGAGTGTTTCCTTATGGCCCGGTTTATGGCTGGCCACACCATACATCCTGAGTGACTGTTTGACCATCTGTGGGATTCCACCCAATAACAGCCAGGCTATTTGTTCAAGGTCTGTAGATATTCAGCAGCTGTCTTGCGTTGCCTCGGCCTGTGGTTTGCTTTAGTCTAACAAACTTCAACAAACTGATGTGTTTATTCTGTTATGATAAGAAGATTATCTGCAGCTCACACATTTGTAAAGGACTTTACTCCAATAGGCCTGTTAAAATTGGGATGACTGTTGATACTTAGAGAAACTGCCCCTTGTTATTTCCCCGTGTAGCCTAGAAGAGATAATGGAGCATTTGATGTAACATTTGAAGTGTTGTAACTTTACAGCCCAGCTCCCTGTGGAAAAGGGAAGCACCACAGAAGCAGATGTAACTGGTTAAACAAAGCTGGAGGAGAGCTGGAAGAGATTGGTATAAACAATGTTTGAGGTTAACTGAAAGGGAAAACGCATGCTGTTAAAACAAAGAACCAAATATAACCCAAAGAAGATAAACAACAGTTTCAAACCATAGTCTGTGGATAACAGTGGATAACAGTGGATATTGCCTCGGAGTCATCACCCACAGGTTTGTGAAGAGCACATTTGAAGCTCAGAATGAGCTTCTTCACTTGGCAGTTCCTGAGAATTGAATTCAGAGTGTCAAAAGTGAATATGGACATGTTTTAACTCGTGGCCAGAAATGAAAACTCTGCCCACCACCTGCTGGCTGCAGGTGAAGGAGCAGAGAGCATCAGGATGGTTAGAGGAGGAAACATCAGAGAGTCTCAGCCACATGTTTGAGCCTCAGTCAGACCCAGACTCAGAGGAGGAGTCTGTGGAGACCAGAACCAGAGACCAGCAGTAGATCAGAACAGCATCTTAGCACCGGCACCACAATGTTAATGCTAACTCTCTGCACTGAAAAGGTCTCAGGTTGATTTGAGCCCCGCCCCCACAAATTGACAGGATCAGTTCTTAAGGTTTGTGAGTGTGTTTATGAGACTGTCATTGGTTCAAGATGGAGACACTCAGTCCTGGTGCTGACTGGTTATTTCACTCATCATATTATCATATCATATCATCATATGGCTGTGTTAGTAAACATGGGAATGGGAGTCATTCAGTCATGCCATCTTTTGATATACATCAGCTGATATCTGTTCTCTCCTCTGTTCCTCCACAGTGAAGTACATCCGCGAGGTTTCTCCGCTTTTCAAGAAGCCGTCCCTCGTAGCTGACCTGCCCTGGGATGGCATCCGCCCACAGTCACCCAGCTACAGCGGTAGCGAGGACTCGGGGTCACCCAAACACGGCAGCTCCTCCTCGTCCAAAGACAGAAAGGTCATCAGCCTGAGAATGTGCTTCATCAGCAGGAACCTGACCATGCCAGACCTGGAGAGCAGGTCTGATATCAGATTCCTTAGTGTTTGTGTATATGTTTGGTAGAAATAGCGGAGTGTGTGGGAGTTTAGGTGTGGTGGTATCTTTGTGTGTGTTACTGTTGGGTGTGTCTGTGTTTTTTCCTGTGTCCAACATCTGTTCATTACACTGGTATTTTGTTCTAAGAGATATCAATTGTGGAAAAATGAACAGAAAATGAAAAACACCCAGTAATATTTAGAACTGGTTAACAAAGTAATTACAGGACATGACATTAAATCTACCACTGTAAGGATATACAGATACACCAGCTGTCTCTATTATAGTGCAATTTCAGTACGATGTTGCACTTTCAAACTGTTCAATGTGTTAAATAACGTGATTATCTCACCTTCAGTTTGAAGAAAGTTTGATTTTGTATCGTATGTTTAATGTAGCTGTGCCAGGGCCTTTTTGTACAGGATAATACAAACGGCATTGAACTATACATTATACACAAGTTGCTCAGTCATCTCAGAGCACAGTGAAGTTGTGCACGTATTCCTGGATCAATGTCCACTGGATTATAGAACAACACTCCTCAGCGTCTTGTCAAGTCATTGATCATTTTTAGGTTTTGTCAGAATCATATCTGATCCGGTGGAAGTTCAGTGCAAACAGGAACTTACAGCAGCTAAGGCAGCATGACTCCTCATGGTGCACATTATCCAAAACGTATACAAATATTGACTCACAAGAAAAAACAACTAAATGTCCTCACTGATTCAATGACATGAGATTTCTCACATAAACATGGAGCCATGGTTGTCAAATCATAATATAAAGTATATTTTAATTCTTTAGGAAAAGAAACACTGTTCTTGCTTCATCACTTGGCATGTTAATGACACACAAAAGTGTCATTAACATGCCAAGTGATGACATTTCTGAGATGCGTATGACCTAATAACATGTAATAGTATCAAATCACTAAACTCATCCAGTTATTATGTAAATTTAAATGTGCTGTAATTTTTTGGACAAAGCTCCAGGGACATTACATAGAAAAAATCTATATTTTACAGCTTGTCCAAGCAGATTTCAATATGTTAAATATATTTTCTAATGAATTGATTGAAAAAAAAAAAGTACTCTGTACTCTTGCACATCTCCCAGAATCTGTTAATAAGGCAGAACAGATTCAGTCCCTCACTCCTCTGACTGTGATCTCTGCCTTTCATGTGCTGTGTCTCTCATTTTGTTAAACTGACAAATCTCACTGTCTCCCAGACTCTTGGAGCTCCACTCCCCGGATGGCCAGCACACGGTGGTGCTACGCTGTAAAGACGGCCCCTCTGCCAACTCCTGGTTCACTGCCATCCACACCAACATCGCTGCCCTGCTGCCACAGACCCTGGCTCACATCAACGCCTACCTGGGGGCCTCGTCCTCGACCTCCACACATCCCCACCTCAAACACATCGGATGGCTGGCTGAACAGGTATTTTCAGCTATGATGTCATTCTATGATGTTCATGATGTACATGTGATTAATGAATCACTAATATCAAACTAATTTAGCACAAACACTGGAAGCAGGAGGGAACAGTGAGACAGGACCTGTCCAAATGTACCAGCAGCCATTAATTAAAAAACACGTGTCTCATTTGTTTAATCTGTGTGACAGGTCATTGTGTTACAGTGGGTTATTTGCTGGAACTCTTTGTAGGCCCTGTTTCATGTCCATGTGCTAAATTACAGCATGCGGACATGAAAGTGGTATTGATCTTCTCTTGTAGCTGAGTAATCATTTTTGGCCAAAATAATAATGCTTTAAAGTTTTTTTCAGTAGCACCTAGATGGCCATATAGGAATTCAGTACATTATCAGGAAACACACAAGGAAACACACTCTTCCTGTGTGCTCCTGCAGAGGTGAGGTTTGAGCAGGTTTTGTTACATGCTGGCATTTTTAAATGATTATGGAAAACTGAAGATGATAATAATAGCATTTGTATTATAGCGTCTATGTGTTACTTGATAAATGAAACTGCAATGATCTAATTTTCACTTTCATCATCATCATTTTTATTTTAATATTGAAAGTTGGATGACGGCACTTTCATTTTTCTCAGCTCTTAACATACACATGTGGAAAATTATATGGTGTAGTTGAGTTACATTTATAATTTGAATATAGTCACATTCAAATCAGACTACCATATCACTGCAAGACCTCAAACATACAAGCTGCCACTGAAACCCTTCAGTGGCAAGACTCTTACTCTGAAAAACAGCTTCTCACATGAAGTGTTCATTCAAGGTCATGTTGAATGTATGGATGCATGGCTCTGTTTATCTTGACTAGACTCAAGCAGGAAACACCAATGGGAGTTTCCGTTGAATTGCACCATTTCCTGTAGAGCCCACCTACTGTACTCACAAACACACTGTCTGGTTTAATGTCTCTGCCTTTCAGTCCAACTCCACCAACACTGCAGCCACTCAGCCATGTCAAACACACACTGCAGTATGTTCAACGGAGGTCTGTCTGTCATATGTTGTCTAACTACATCATCATATACTTTTGCTTGTCAAAACAATTACTGCATCCCCTCCCCTGTCAGTGCATGACACAGGTACCCACATCCTGTTCTAGTTTGTCACTTGTCAAACCACATCACTATGCCTATATCTGTCTTACTAACTCAACATATCTGTGCTTTTACCAATCAAATCAATCTGTGTAGCTGTCGTCACTTGCTCCAAGAAATGGACAACACCTTAAATCACTGTTACTGATGGACCTGTTCATCTTCTGCATATTGAACTAATTAGATACCAAATATTTTACACAATAAACACAACCATATAAGAACAAACTACAGGAATATAAGTACAAACACACAATGACACACAAGCAACGTAAACTGTTACAGCTTGAAGTGTCTGTGTGCAGCGTAGGCACAAACTTGGTTCTTCTGTCCCGCATAGAGCCAATACAAATACAAGACACCATAGGGCCCTCATTTAGTGGGCAGAGCAGGTGCCCCATATGCAGAGGCTATAGTTCTCACCACAGTGGCCCCAGATCCCGGTTCAGTTCCACTGGTGGCCCTTTGCTGCATGTCATTCCCCCTCTCTCTGTCTCCCCCCAAAAATACTAGAAAGAAAGGCTGGTGTCTTTCTTTCTACCTGTTCCCATTTCCTGTAGTAACATACCAGACTCTCAGGTGACTTCACTATAATGTATCCCCTTAAAACTATTCAGCAATTTCTAGACATCTTGAAAAAGTGAATAATTGGGTTCACATGTCATCAGCACAAATGAACTGTGGAACCAGAGGATTCGTCTGCTCAATGTTCAGCACACATCGTCTTACCTATGGTAAAAATGCAACATTGTCAGAGGGTTGGAGAGAGTTGCCAGGGAACCTGAATGTGTTGCCTTTGACATCTGACGCCTCCCCCTGACTTCTCTCTCCAGGTCCAGCTGGAAGGAGGCCGGCAGCAGTACAGGCCGGTGGTCATGGCCCTGACAGAGAAGGACATCCTCCTGTTTGAATCAGTGCCATGGAGCAGAGAGTCCTGGTCCATGCCTCTGCTCACACACCCACTGCTCGCCACCAGGTAAAGATAACGGACAGCAGGCTGTTGCCCAGATAGTAAAGCTATTTTGCTCCTCAGCAAAAGTGTTGAAATGTACATTTTACATTGACATGTAATTGAGTGGGGCGCCTTGGTGGTTCACCAGGACCCAGTCCCAACTGCAGCAGCTGTGGGTTTGAATCCAACTCATGGCCGTTTGCTGCATTTCATCTCCTCTATCTCCCTCTCTCCACCTCTCCCTGAGTTTCCTGTCTATCTCTCACTGAGCTATCTAAATCAAGGCAAAATGTTCAGAAAGTATCTTCAAGAAAATGCATGTGAATGTTCAAACTATGAGAAGTATCTGAAGGTTTTCAGCGCCAAATATGAGAAGTTAAACTGAGACTTCTTCAATGGGAAGCATTAGCACACGTAAAAACCCTGTTCATCCTCTTCATAGGATTACACTGACCAGAGCAGTAAATTATGTTGGCCACTCACTCCTGAGACCAGAACCACACACATGAGCAAATTCTGTCAGTCTTGCTGACACAGATTGTCTGTGCGAGATTACGTGAGGAAGTGAAGTGTGTCAGTATCTCCATGTGTGTCTCTCTGTCTCCAGGCTGGTACACTCTGGCAGTGCACGAGGATCTCCAGCCCAGGGAGCAGACCTGGTGTTTGCTACTCGAACAGGCACAGGACGGGGCATCGAGTCGCACGTCTTTCGAGTGGAGACCCACTGGGATCTGTCCTCGTGGACACGAGCCCTGGTGCAGGGGGCACACGCTGCCGCCGAGCTCATCAAAGAAGTCTCCATCGGTGAGTATGGGTGTGTGCTAGAGGTGATCAGTCGGTGCTAAGAGTTTGAAATTGGTCCCATTGATTTGTTATGGAGACTGATCTCCCCATACAGTCACCACACAATACAGCACAGCCCTGCCATCATCACATTCGGCTTTGATATACTGATTTACATAATGTTGTAACATTGTAGATGTTGAATATGGTAAATCAGTAATCAGTAAATAAAGTTATTAATTATTTCTATGTTTAACATTTTTCAGACCAAACTTAACACAAGTCACACGTCGTCGAAGTCCCTCTGACACCCTGACTCGCTCTAACTGTGAACTTTCACTGCTCTTCTTTACCTGATCTCCTTCAGTCATTAAATACATGTGGTTTTTAATCCTCCCCCCAGCTCTCTATTGCACTGAAGTTTCAGTGATGTCCCTCACTGGTGAGACATTTTGGATAAAAGTATCTGACTGATGGTAAATATAAATGTAAACTGGCTCCACCTAGCTTCCATACACAGGTGACAGCACAGGGCTGTGGTATAATACTTTGAATACCATTTTTCTGCTTTGGTATTTATGATTTTAAATGCAGGGTTTTTCTTTTCTAGGATAGGACAAAAAATTACACATAAAATATATTTAGGTGTCATGTTGCTCTGGTGTTGAATTGGACAGGCTGGGTGTGTGTGTGTGCGCACAGACAGGGTGGCAGCAGGGTGGTAGAGAGTGTTTGTAGACCATCCAGCAGAGGATATGGCTTCACCTCATCCATGAAGTCATCAGATTTATGAGTTAATGTCAAACAGAAGTGAAAGAAGATGAAATAGTTGTCCAAACTAAATCCACTTGTATGTAAATTTTATTTTTATAAAAGCAGAGGTAAATAACTTCTCTGAATGTATTTTTCTTCACATGCCTCAGACAGACATTAGTTTGACTGTAACAGGAAGCTCCTGACAGTAACTGGCTCAACTAGCACTGTGCAACAGCTCAGAAAGAGCAGCTCTGTGTAGGAAAAGCAGAAGTAGGAGCCAGCAGAGGGGAATGTTTCCACTCTGTGAAGAACAATAGTTGGCTGATGTAAAAGCCTCAGTCTTTTTTCCCCCTTCTTCCCTGTCCCGCTGCTACACAAACACACAGTTGTGCAGGAGCATTCAGGCCATTCAGGTTCCAGTCATGGCCTTTGAAATGTTTTCAGATCAAATGAGCTCACAGTTAAAGCTGCACCAGCTGCTTCACTTTTCTATGGAAGACACACTTGTCTCTGAGGTGTAGCAGAAAAGCACATCAAATCTGGTTTGATTAGATGTTGTGGATTTAGGAAGTGATTATTATTATTAAGAGACAGATATTGTCACTGATGGGATTCATGTTAAAACAGGAAGTGCAGCAGATAACTGCAATAATGTTTGAAATGCACAAACATGCATTAAAATGTGTATTTATCTGGGAAAATCCTGTCAGTCATTAAAATTTCAGAATGTCAAAAAAAAACATTTCTGGCAGAGGAAACGTGCTGTATTTTACCACTGGACAGATTTCAATCATTTAGAAAATTTAACCTATGTTTTAGATTTTGAGGATGTCAAATTCACAACTTGTAAATTCCCTCAGAGCTTGTTTTCTGCTATGAAATGTGTATGAAACAATGTATTTACATTTGCAACTAAATGTGTAAGTGTGAATAGTTGGCAGGCTTTCTTGTGAGTAAAACTTTTGCTGAAATATACTTTTTTTGTGAACTACGTTGGTAATATCTTTGATTTGACGATTTGACACCTGGAGAATTTATGTTACAACTGATGAAAAAATAACATTTCCTTTCCAGAAATGGCAGCCATCTTAAATGTTCAGATGCCTAACATATTTTATCAAAAAAAGTAATACCAAGGAGGATTTATCACTCTAGTTAACCTGGATGGCACGTTGAGTCTACTGTTAACACATGACCTGGCTTCAGGCTTTTTGGAGTCTGTCAGACATGTATCACACTCTCTCACCTGCTCACCCATCCGTCTCTTACAACTGCTGTTCTCTCTCATCCCGTCCTCCAGGCTGCACGTTAAACAGGCAGGATGTTCGGCTGACGCTGCACTATGAGAAGGGCTTCACTGTGATGAGAGAACCGGCCGACCCGCCTGGAGGAGCCGTGCTGTTCAGATACCCCTACGAGAAACTGAAAATGTCCGCTGACGACGGAATACGCAACCTTTACCTTGACTTTGGAGGTCCAGAGGGAGAAATGGTGAGTTGCCGTCATGAGGAAATGACATACTGTCAGATTTATATCAGTTGTCAAATGACAACAAACCTCTTCACATGAGGGAAGTTGTTCCTCTAGGCATCAGGAAGCTTTCCTCTGGTGAATGTGATATTTTGCAACAGTATCAGTCAGCTGATCATTGATAACAGTCATGAATGATACTCTTAATATGTGTCATTATATCAGGTTGTGATTGGTTGTGACCCACCAGAAATGACCCATCACAGTAATGTGATGTCATCACAGTGTTTGGTGAGCTGTGGTTACCTCAGCCTGATAAAAAGCTAAAAGGGAAATAATCATCAGAGTTGTTGCTTTCCATTTATGTCTGTGTGCCAGCTTATCTCAACTACAGAGGGACACATGATTTCCTAATCTCAGTTGTATGTCAGAAGTTTGATTGCAGTTTTCCCTAAAAGGAAACACACACACTGAGGAAGCACAAGTACCAGTTAACATGGAGACTGTGAAACAAAACATGAATATCAGCTGAGGGTGCAGGACTAATGGCTCCAGTAAACTGACACTGGTGACATCGGCTCATCATGAAAAACAAAAACAAAAAAAACAGGGGGAGCTCTCTCTGCTTGTGATGTCATTTTCCTTCTCAGGAAGTGTGTGCAACTCTCACATAATACTGTACCATACACATTTTAAAATCTGAGTTCAGACACAGTGTGGAGACATTCAGACATTCATTCACACTCACAAATCTCAGTACATATACAGATGCAGTGTAATAACACCCGCAGAGATGTAAAGCTCTCCGCTACATCCATCCATTGTCTGTACCACTTATCTGTGTAGGGTCGGGGTGGTTGGTGGGGGCTGGAGCCACTCCCAGCTGGCATAGAGCAAGGGTGGGATATACCAGGAGTGACTGAGAGTCTGTTACAGGGCTGACATATAGAGACAAACAACCTGACACACATACAATTAAAGTAGTGTGTGTGTGTGTGTGTGTGTGTGTGTGTGTGTGTGTGTGTGTGTGTGTGTGTGTGTGTGTGTGTGTATGTGTGTATGTGTGTGTGTATGTGTGTGTCTTTGGACTGTGCATGGAAACTAGCAAACCTGCAGAGAACCCATACAGGCACAGGGAGAACATTTAAACAGCCAGAAAGGCCCCATGCCTGGCCCAGGAATTGAACTTAGAACAAGCTGTGTGCTCTCCACCACAGCCACTCTCTGTTTATCTACATTTGATACAAGGGATTTTCTCAGACTGGGAAAAAGAAATGCAAAAAAGCAAAATGTTCCACAATGCAGTAGTGGTACAGGGATTTGGTCCAGAGGACAGTTTTTGTTCAGTTTTCTCTGAGAAGCAGTAAAGAACTTTTGTTACAAGAGACACACTGACAACACACTGTATGATTTATTAACTCAGAAGAATTTGATCGTGTGCAAACTGTTGCATTTATGTTACATGTTTACGTCTCTTTCTTGTCCTCTCTCTCTCTCTCTCTTTCCCGTTTTCCTCGCTCTTTTCATCCTCCAGGTGTTTGACCTCCACTCTGGTCCAAAGCCGGTGGTGTTTGTCCTCCACTCCTTCCTGTCAGCCAAGCTCACTCGTATGGGTCTGCTGACGTGAAGCAGCCGCCAACAGCAGCAGTGTGGATGAGCTCTAAAGGGGGGAAGATGTCCTTAAAATGCTGATAATGGGGGTTAATTTTTTTTTATTTCATTTTATTTTCTTCCAGTTTCTCCATTCACAGCTGAAGTCAGGCCTGATGTGGCACTGCAGGGAAGGTCTAACCCAGGAGTTGTATTGTTGATTGTCTCAAAAATGTGCCTTCTCTCCTGACTGCTCCTCGCTGCCTCTTGCACTAAGTTCTGCTGCAAGATAAAGGTAAAAGTTGGCAGCACTTTGCTTGAAGTCAGTTACAATATGCAAAAAAAAAAAAAAAAACAGGCTCTTTAACAATCTCATAACATTCCATGTGATAACAGATTAAAACTCATTATAATGTAATGTCCATTATGATGCAGAAAAAAATGAGCTGAAATGTGATGTGCTAATGAGATTACATCACCAGTGGACTTCAAGCAACGTGTTACTAAATATAAAAGGACAGAAGGATGTTTTTAGACAATTAATACACAGCCAAGCACAGATTGGTGAACGCTCCCTGTTTTTACTCTATGCCTATCATTCCACGACAGCCTTCTAATGTACTTTGGGCTCTTTTTAATGTATTTGTTTGTATTTGTGTTGACATGTGAGAGCTGATGTAGAGTCAGAATGCAGTTGACTGTTATTCACAGAGATTGTGTGATTGTGAGTGTGTGAGTGTGTGTGTGTGTTTGTGTTTTTGTTACCTCTTTGGGACCTTTTCCAGTATAAACAGCGACCATGTTGGGGCCAGTTGTCCTCATGTTGACCGAATGAGGCAAAACGCCATTTCTCACATCCTGGTTAAGGTTAAGGTTGGGGTCAGGCTGTCCACAAGTAATGGAAGTCAGTGTGTGTGTGTGTGTGTGTGTGTGTGTGTTTGCATGTGTGCGTGCGTGTGTGTCTCTACTACATGTGTCTGTTGGCTTGATAGTGTGCCTGCCTGCAGACTCACCTTTTAGCACATTATCCCAAACTACTGTTGTAATCAGGATTGCCAACTGTGCCTTTTCACATGTAGTCAAAGACACTCATTTTTCCTTTTATTTCACACAATAAGAGAATTTTAAGCTTTTGACATGCACAAGCAATAGTATTACTCTTATAGTGTAAACAATATTACTTTGTTATTATGCCATTTGTTTTTTATGTGTGTATCTATCTCATGATAGCATGACTTCATGATACTGAGCTCTGTATCAGATGATGATATATGACATGATGTTCTTCACCTCTACTACCATGTCATCTCCGTCTCAGCGTCATCATCTCATTCACTTCTCTTGAGATTACTATAGCATCATTTCTCTGGCAAAGGACTGTTAAATGGTTTGTCTTGAGGTGGGCCATCACATGACAGAGGTACCATTGTATTTTTATAATCTGAACTGTAACAGTCAATATATTTATAATGTTTTAAAAAAGATAAAACAATAGGAAATAGGCTAAAATGGAAGCAGAAAAAACCAAACTCTAGCAGGAAAGAGATACTGCTGCATGTAGACAAGGTACGTCGAAGACAACAGATAAGAACAGTGTAGTGCTCGCCATATTCGTGCTGTTTACTTCCCAGAGGAAAGCAGAAAAAGACAAAAAATTCAGATGTCCCTTTATATTCCACATAGTTGGCTAAAAGTAGCCTCTTCCTCTGTGTGTCTGCTAATAGGCTAATGTAGAGGGGGTTTGGTTTTATCTTTCACTTGAGCCCAAAATTTCCCATTTAGCAGTTTGATGGTTATGGGCCCTGGTGCAGACAAATATCACTCTGCAATGTTTGTCCTCTCCTTCACCAAAGCAGTCCTCCACTTTTGGGTCATGTAATGAGCTAATACATGAACCAAGAGTTAAGGTTATTTGGCAAACAATGGTTAAACTGTGAAACTAAAATCCCATTGCAGACCTTATGATTTTTGTCAGAACTAAGTACCATCAGCTGTTTATTTATGTCTTTGACACTCAGCTTTAGGTATTGCATGCCTACTTAGGTCAATTAGTTTTGCCCCCAAAATTGAGGTAAGTCTGTGTTGGCTAAATTAACCACAGTTCTACTCCCGTCAGTCCATCTGTTCAGTCCAGTGCCTGTGTTGAGACCTGACACACATGAGATCAGTGTAACTGTATGGTACACAACACTAGTCACCCGTCAGCAGAACCAGAACAATGTACCATTGTGTCCACTGACCTTGTAACATAGGAAGGCCTCTCTTTCCTTGGATAAGAAACACAATCACCATTTTGAAGGATGTCTGTTCTAATTTGGACTCTGATGTCCTTGTGATGGTTTGAAAAAAACGTTTGTTGGCCTGTTTATGAAAGCAAGAAGTATGTAACCATGTATCTCCTAGAGCTGTATAGCTTTTTCAGGTTATGATTATGATTGAGTGGCTGTGTTCAAGGATAGGTAGACTCTATGTGGGAGGTCTGAATGATATGTGACCTCAAATGAAATCTTCTTCCTTCAGCATTTGGAGCAATAGAAGCATTGCGTTGCATCATCTTTTCATTTCATTTTGTTTCTCTAACCTGCTGCACAGATGTGATTGTCTGAAGTGAGTCAGCCTTCAGCAAGATACAGGCCGTCCTTCTTTGAGCTTGATGCACTAATCTAACAATCCCCTTTAAACCTGTGAATGTACATCTCCTCTGCAGAGTGATTTTTTAAAAATAAAATCTCTTTCTTTATGTCTGGAATCACAGCTATCCTGTCTATGCAAAGCAGTGCTTCAAAGAAGGGGTTTTTGAACCAAAGGTCATATCTGTGGCAGCTTGCGTCCAACACAATCACTAAACTGAAAGGACACAAGACGATAAAGTGCTGCTGCAACAACCTGTCATATGCAAAGTATTTTAGACTTCCTTCCAAGACACAGTATACAATGTATGATAGCAATGTAATAATCTCAAATGTAAATATCCACCAATAAAACTGTTACAAATCAAATATGTTCACGCGTGGTTTGTTTAAAGGAAATGTTCCTGTATTCTGTAGTGTTCATGTGTTGTGGGTGTACTCCTGCTACAGTACCACTTGGTGGCGGCAGCTGCAGCCACCGGAAGCGTCTTCTTCTGTTGCTACCGTTCGTCAAGTTACTAGTCTTAGCCGTGCCACCAGAAAATAAAAATGTATATGACATGTTATTGTATTGTTTAATAGTCGGAATTGAACAAATGTATATATTGTTAATTATGTAAGGTGTGAGTTTAATACGTTTCATTCTGTGTTATATTTTGAAAGTTCACACCGGAAGTGGTCTTTGTAGCAGATAGCTTGTCGGTAGACGCAGTGCTACTGTGGTTTTGTTGGGTCGATGCAGGGCTGTCATCTTTGCTAGCTAGCATACAAGCCGCAGTCTTGTCATGTCAACTCGTCACCTCACGCCAACACAAGGCTGTTAACGCGTGCATCTCGTCACATATCCACATTTGGGGAGGATAGAAATCTGGGCGGTTAGCAGAAGAGTGAGATGAAATGACAACGTCAACATTGCAGGTACGTTAGGGTATTAGCTAGCTACCCTTAGCTCGCTACAACTGGACATAACTTGGTTTAGCCTACCATAGAGCAGCAAGCTAACTTGCTAGCAAAACAGCTGACGCCAAAGCCCGCTGACATTGTTGCCAAGCCAGTTCAGTTAACAGTACTTCCATTGTCTTACAAAAACATGACCATAAACATATTAGTATAACCTCACCGTACACACTGACTAAATAATTCAGAAATAATAATTTTGACTAATTTAGTTGTGAGTTATGAGTTTGTGGATTGCTAACTACCGTCAAACCCCAGCTGGGGAGTGTTTATAACGGTCAGCCCGTTAGCTGGGCTGTGGCTCCTGTTTACAAACAGTTTATGTGGAAAAAAAACGATTGATTGAAAGGTTAACATTATGGATCTTTGTAATGTGGCGATTATTTATTTTTGTAATTTTGTTTTACATCAGTGAAACTCATATGATCCTATTGTATGACAGTATGTGTGCCACTTGTGCTTTGTTTTGGTTGCAGCTTCAGTGTGCACATGTGCAGACTAATACAGTGATGACTAACATGTGCATTCCCGGCCTTTATTTGTGTGTCTCCATCTGTCTCACATCTGACCTCTCACATAATTTAAATTTGTTGCAGAAAGCGATTGATCTTGTGACTAAAGCCACAGAAGAAGACAAGGCAAAGAATTATGAGGAGGCCTTGCGCCTGTATCAGCATGCTGTGGAGTATTTCCTACATGCCATCAAATGTGAGTGTAATTACAGCATGACTGGAGGTTAAACTGTCTGTCCTACGCAAACTTTTACGCTCTTCCATTGACTTAAATATTGGGTTTTGTTCATGCTGCTGCTTTGAAATGAATCTTTTTCTTATAGATGAGGCCCACAGTGACAAAGCAAAGGAAAGCATACGAGCAAAATGTATGCAGTACCTGGACCGAGCAGAGAAACTCAAGGACTACCTGAAGAATAAAGACAAACAGGGCAAGAAGCCTGTGAAGGAGGCACAGAGCAATGACAAGTATGTTGTCATTTACCCTGCTCTGTCAGTGAGCATCTCGAAGTTTTTCTGTAGTAGTGGGATTCTCTGTGTTTTCATGCGTCTCTTTTCGTCCTAGGAGTGATAGTGACAGTGAGGGTGAAAACCCAGAGAAGAAGAAATTACAGGAGCAACTTATGGGTGAGTAAGAAAATCCATCATGGCCGTGAAATTCCTCATTTCTGTTTGCTGGTGCAAAAACATGACCACAGGGTTTGCTGATACAGTAAAGATTTATACACACTGAAAATATGAGTAAACTGAAATGGGAGTATACAGTTGTTGTGATATGCACAATTTGACAAGCGGTGTTATGTATGATTGTGATGAGGCACAGTGAAAAATAATAATAAATAATAATTTTTAAAAAAATCGAAAGAGAAATGAGAGGCAATGAAAATATCAACAATGACAACGGTCAACAGCTCAACAATAATCACCATTATGATTGATGGGAAGACATAAGACTTAGATAATGAATTTAATCCACAACTCTACCAGATTCAGTGAACGTAATGAAATCCTAGTTGTGCCGGGTGTATGGTTGCCAAGAGGTTCCCCAAGTTTGCATTTCTGGGTTATTAAGATCTTACTGATATCCTCAGGTGCTATTGTAATGGAGAAGCCCAATGTCCGGTGGAACGACGTGGCCGGGCTGGAGGGGGCCAAGGAAGCTCTGAAGGAAGCCGTCATCCTGCCCATCAAATTCCCTCACCTCTTCACAGGTACTGCTGGATTTGCTGCCTCCAAGTCTGTTGCATCCACTAATTACATACAGAAAAAGCTGCCGTATGTGATGTTATGAGGTTTTAAGGTTTTTTTTTGTTTTCAAAAACATTACTGTATATCTGGAAAGCTCTTTTTGACTGTTAGTTGGTAGAGCAGTAAATGTTTTCATGGTCATCTCCACACCTGATTTATCACTGTCTCTGTTTATCCTGCACTGCTGGAACAGACTACTGGATGCTCCCCTTGTAACTTGTACACTAGTATGACCAAAAGTCTCTCTATTCTTAGGCAAGCGAACTCCGTGGAGAGGCATCCTGCTGTTCGGTCCTCCAGGGACGGGAAAGTCATACCTGGCCAAGGCTGTGGCCACAGAGGCCAACAACTCCACCTTCTTTTCTGTCTCCTCCTCAGACCTCATGTCCAAGTGGCTGGGAGAGAGTGAGAAGTACGTCTCCTCCTCACAGGCGCCTGAAATGAATGTATTATAAACAGGGAGAGACAGGACGTGGGCTTCTTTTTAGTAATTATTTTTGAAGCTGATCAAACCTACCTCCACCTCTCAGTAAACCTATCTCCTGTTAGACCAGAAGTTCTTAGGGACACTCCTCATCACAAGCATCAATGTAGCCTGCTGCTCCTCCTTTCAAAAGTGCTGTTCCTGTCTCTCACCCTTTTCTCTCTCCTCCTCTCCCCGCATCTCTCAGGCTGGTGAAGAATCTGTTTGACTTGGCTCGCCAACACAAGCCCTCAATCATCTTCATTGACGAGGTGGACTCTCTGTGCGGCTCCAGGAATGAGAATGAGAGCGAAGCTGCACGACGCATCAAAACAGAGTTCCTGGTCCAGATGCAGGGTGAGCTCATGTACAATAATAATGCACGAGTGAAGAGTGGGCAGTACCAAGTAATGTGTTTATTATGTACTGTATAAGTAACGTAGAAGATCTGATATATGAAAATCCCCTCAGTGGAGACTGAGGGAAGCAGGAGGTGCTCGTGCTGACTGAATACCTTTGGTTTGTAGGTGTGGGAAACAACAACGATGGGATCTTGGTGTTAGGAGCTACCAACATCCCCTGGGTGCTAGATGCTGCCATTCGCAGAAGGTCAGGTTTCTCTTTACTTACTCTCACTCTGAGTTTGTTTGAAAGGGCTTTGGGAGAGGCTAATTCAAGTAACACTTGCTTTTATTTCACAGGAGAATTAAATTCATCTTTGTCACTCAAAGGAGACATTTCACTGTACTTGTACATTATAAATCAGGCCAACTGGTGCAGGATGTTTGTTGACTTGGGGAAAAAAAAAGTTAAAAAATAAATATTTCAGAAGTGATGCATTTCAAAATGTAGGGTATTATATTTGAGGTGATGTGGATGTTGTGAGTGTCTGTTGTCCGTGCATTGAGGAAGAAGAAATGCAATGTGCATGAGATGAGCTAAATTTGTAGCAAAAGTCTGTAGGTCTAGGACATATGAATTGATCCAAACTAATGTGCTGGATTCAGTTCTGAACCAAAGCAGCTTCACATCTTCAGAAGTTTTGTCATTCACTCTGACACTGAGTGAATACTCAGCAGAAGAATCTGTTAGACCTTGTTGCTTCACTGACCTGTAGTTGAATACTGTACTTCATCACTGGTGTATCTGTAACTGTGTTATGTGCAGACAGCCTCTCTGTGACCGACGTTCTCACAGGCTCTGTAAAGTCTTTACTACGTCAGAGACGTGCACAGTGTTGACGTCTCATGTGATGTGAAGCCGATGGTCATGTTGTTGAACGTAACTTGTCCTCTGACACGTGGCAGATTTGAGAAGCGCATCTATATCCCTCTTCCGGAGGAGCCAGCTCGGGCTCAGATGTTCCGTCTCCATTTGGGCAACACGCCACACAGCCTGAGCGAGGCTGACCTGCGGCAGCTCGCACGCAAAACAGACGGCTATTCCGGAGCTGACATCAGCATTATTGTCCGGGACGCGCTCATGCAGCCCGTTAGGAAGGTCCAGTCTGCCACGCACTTCAAAAAGGTGAGTTGATGTTAGATCAGTCACAGTGTGCTCCAGTGAATCTTTCTCCCTGTTTACATGTCTCACGGCTGCTCCTGCAGGTTCGCGGTCCATCCAGAAGCAACAACCAGGTGATGGTGGATGACCTCTTGACTCCGTGTTCCCCTGGCGACCCTGCAGCCATAGAAATGACCTGGATGGATGTACCTAGTGATAAGCTACTGGAGCCCATAGTCTGCATGGTGAGTGATGGCGCTACAAATGTTAACCAAGAATCAGAGTAAGAGTTTGTGGACAATGATAGAGATTTAGTGACAATACAGAAAACAGATAAGCATTGTTTATGCTCTTTATGTAGATGAGAGAATATTGATAGTATTTTTTATTCAAATTTGATAGTTTTTCAATTATTAGCTGATTCTCTTCCCCGTTCTCAAAAAGACTAGATGTGATAGTAAGGACTCTTTGCCCGAAAATGGTTCACAAAAAAACAAAGATCTCTATCATAGCTTAAGACTGAACAAGTCCTCAAAGAGTCATTTATTATTATATATCCCAGCACCATGTGTTCTCCATGACAACATTAAGCTCACGTCAGTGCAGCCAGACTTGAACTGTCAAGAGCACAAAAAACTGTCAGTCCATCTTAATGCAACATTAATATACCTACATTGACACGGCACTTTTTTAAGTCCTGTTATATTTATCATAGAGCTGCACAATGAATAATTAAAATCACATTATGACCAAGTGCAATTACCAAATCACAAGACCTGCAATGCTTGGGCTAAAAGTAAACACAAGATTGCTGTGTAATGTTAGCAGCTTAGGCATTGTGGTGGTTGACACACCAGCCTTCAAATCTCATTCTCCAGATATAAGCATATTCTGTTCTTGGTGTTTTATTCCAAACACTTGAGTCAATTTGATGGATGGACAAAGTGTTTTGAACTGATTTGGATGAAAATGTATTTCACTGTAGAGTGAAATAACACAATAGATCGAGGGTCAAAATATTCATGAGGTAAAACCACACAGTTGATGTTTGTGGGGAGTGAGGCTACTGGTGAAAAAAATGCACAGCCAAAAGAGATGATGACGACACAAGAACAAATGTAATGGTTGTGGGACTGTCACTGTACATCCTGTCACAGTTACATACTGTGCACTGAAACAGCGACTTGTGTCTCTGCCTCCTTCACAGTCGGACATGTTGCGCTCTCTGTCCACCACCCGTCCCACGGTCAACACTGAAGACCTGTTGAAGGTCAAGAAGTTCACAGAGGACTTTGGGATGGAGGGCTGAGCTCCACATAGCCCCGCCCCCAGGTCCACCAGAAGGGTCAAACTGCTCCCATCAACTTATCTCCCCCTCTACTGCTGTACCATCCTGTAGACCTACATCCCCCAGCTGAGCGCTTGGTTCACTGCCTCTCATGGGTTTTAAACTAACGACTGGTCTGGTTGAACAGGTAAAGGACAAGAAATAATGTATTTCTTACTTCTAATCATCCAGTCCAGTGTTTTTGAATCCCTGGAGGACGTTGACCAAATGCAATAATAGAAAACCTTGGTGTGAGTTGATAGCTGGACAACAGAGCCCATGTCTGTCCCCCATTGAAGACAATGTTCCATCACAAAGCCGCCGCTACAGCACATTCAAAGAACTTTTCATCTAGTCTGCATCAACGCAAGGAAATCTGCATTTGAGTCTAAATGCATCAAGTTTGTCCCTTACTGAGCCGATTCTCTCTCTGACTGAAGGACTGTACATTCTGTTGCCATCGTGCACTTTGTTTTGGATCGCAATGAAGGACAGTGACGTTTGAAGAAGAAAGAAACAAGAAGTTAGTTCTCCTGCCAGGCATGCGAGTGTGCGAATGCATCTAAGTGTTTTTCTTAAATGTGTGTGTCTTAATGTTTACGCCTATATGTTGAGAGCCCTGTTATTTTGTTATTTAATGAAAAGGTAAATGAAGTGATGATCACTGCCTCCATGTCCCTCTACAGCTCTGCGTCTTCATTGGGCCTGTACCTCTGTGCTAGCAGCTACTGCAGCTTAGCATTCATCGTCAGTATTTGCAACACAAGAGCTGCGCTTGACTGAGAGCCAAACGTCACATTTACTCAATCCAACAACATGAACTGGATTCAGAAGAACTCAGTGGTGATGCTCCACTCCAGTTTTTTTTTTTTTTGGAATAAGCTCCATTACCCAGAATGCACCTGCCTGTTTGAAAGTTGATACCATGGAAGTTTGTGTTTGTGTAGCAGTCTGTTCACAAAGGCTTAGATCTCTCATCTCTTTCAACATGGACACTTTTGTTTCGTCCTGTTCAACACTATTTATACAACAGTTGGATCCCACCCGACATGTAACTTGACTACCAGATACAGTCTGTTTACACTTGAAGTGTTTCTTTCACTGAGGTTTCACGAGGCAGCTCCAGTGAAAGCCTCGTTTTCTTTTGGGAGTTAATGCACCAAGTTGCACTCTGAGGCCGACACTAAAATATTGTTTCACTACCATGTGCTGGTTTCCTTCGTGAAGCTTCTACAGTGTTTGTCCTGCTGTCAGTTAACAGACAGAAAGGAGAGCTGGGTCGCACAGTTAGCCAGGTTCAAATGATCTTTTCAATCAGTTTGCTATTGGATGTTTATTGTGACCTGTCACTGTCACACCAGGACTATAGGCTTGTCTGGCTGACTCGGTAATGGCACTTCTTGTGATAGCTCAGTGCTAGTATCGCTGTGTGTTTGTGGAGGTACATACTGGTTCAGTGGGAGGTCATTATTATCAACAGTCCTGTGAAGGGACCTAATCTCCGACTGGCCATGTAACCACGACTACTAATTTAACCTGAATTAATAAAAACTGACATTTCAAATGAAAACAGGCCGTTGTTGGTTTGATGTCTTTCTTTTAATAGCTGATGGTTCAAACACATTTAGAAGCTCTGTTTCACTGTCACTATGTTCTCTACTATACCAGTCCACCAGGTTACACAGTGATTTCTACTACGGAGGCCACTATTTAAAGAATGTTTTAGGCATCGACATGAGGCTCTCAAAGGAATATTTCATGTTAGAAAATAAACACAGGACAATCAAAACCACCCTTACACTTGTACAGTGATTATGAAGTTAGCTGGTAAGAGATGTCGGCTGCAGCTCACGGTAAGGTGGAGTCGAGTTATTAAGCCCCGCCCACATCCAACTAACTTCTTTCAGGACAAATTGGAATTTCAGAAGCTTGTCAACAAACATACAGATTATAATGGTATTTGAGAAGAACGGCTGCAGGGTCTGAGAGGACATCCTCAGAGAGGATGTCTTCTCCACTGAGTGATTGAGTGTGTTCATTTAGTCAATGTCCTGATTAACTTGTAGGATTTTACAGTGTCCCTTTCAGGGGTACACAGTAACAAGTATATTTGTCTTGTATCTGTACTTGAGTATTTGTTTCACTTTACTTACAGACTTACTTACATATCGCACTTGTGACTTTTCCACTCTTAGTTTGAAGAAGAGCTTTTATTCAACGGAATTTATTTCATTTTATTTTGAAAATCTGACAGACCGCACATTGGTTCGTCACAGGAGAAAAACCAATCACAATCCTCCTCCACTGTCAGCCATGTTCGAACCTGTCAGTGTCCTAATGAGGCTCCTTTAGATAAAGATGAAGCAAAAAGGAATCGTCACCAGAGACCGTGATCTGATCCGAGGTCTGTGTTTCAAATGTTTAAAAAATAAAGAGTCATGTGGTATTAGATGTTTCCCGTGTTAACCCCTGACGACACTGCCATATTCTCCAAGCTATTCATTCTACAGTCAGTTCATGCAGTGAAGTAGAAAAGCAAATGAGCAAATTTCCAAAATGCTGAACTATTCCTTTAACAGCTTGCACTGCGTGAGCAGGTTCAGGCCTTCAGTGCTTCACCTCAAGGACACTTTGACAGGACACAGGGCTGCCCATTGACACATAATGATGGTTCACACAGATCCAGTGTAACTGTGGGCAGAGCTCAAGCAAGTCGGTACAGTTCCTGCTTGCCACACCTTTTCAGAGTTTTCTTGTTTAGATTTTAGGATGGAAACTGATCACAGGCCAGCTGACACAGCCGTAATGTTCTCCACACAAGTGCATGTACTCAATGCCTCAGTTCAGTTGTCAAGGCAACCTCATTACCTTGAACCATCATGTACAGATATTGGCAGCAAAATGAATTTAAAGAAACAACCTGGAAGCTACAGCGGAGGACATTTCTACTGTGCGGCAGCTGACTGAATCTACAGTGTGTGTGTGTTTACAGTCTTGTTAAACACTTGAATTACTGCATTACTGTTTACTTAGCTCTCCAGGGTCCTGTGTAACAAGACCTGCTCTGATGTGAAGCTGACTGGAGCTAGTTTTCGTTTGCTCAAATTTCAACAGTTAAATCCATTAACGTCCTTAAGAGCAAATCCATGATCCCAGTGTTTGCCATGGAAACAGAAACTAGTGTCCACCCTTTGGGCAAGAATCTCCTCCTCCTCCTCCTCTTCCTCCTCATCTGGATCATCATCACCATCACCACCTCCGTCCTGATCACACTTTGCTCCGCTTGGCGTGGCTCTCTGCGGGAGGAGCAGCCCGTTTGTTGCGATGATGGGGGAAGGTTGGCATCAGCTCCGGCTCGCAGGCTGCACAGAGGGGCAGAGCAGCACAATGAATGACAAACATCAGGGGAAGCGATCACAGCCCATACACAGCTAAAATCCTTTTTACTCACGTAGAGGTTTTTCTTTGAAGTAGGAACTCTCCAGACAGTCTTTGGCTGTAGCTCTGGATTAAGGAAAACAGAAAACAATCAGCTGTGGCAGCTCAGCAGCTTCCTGACAAACACTGCTGAGGCACACAGGAAAAAAACTCACTGTCCCTAGACAGTGGAGTAAATACTATGTAGCTGTCAGCTGTGTACAGGAAGAGAAAAGGGACAAAATACATCCTCTACTCATCATCTATGTCTATACATATGTACTAGGGCTGCAACAAATTAATAATTGATAACTGACTGATAACTCTTTTCAATTCATAGGTAAGAGACATTAACATTTCCTCAACTGACCGAGTTAATAACATTAAAAGTAGTATCTTGGAAAAATAATCTCACTTTTTGGCAAGATGGTCCAGAACTTGTAACAGCACTGACTAGTACGTTCTGACACCTGATAAAATCTAAAATGTTTCTACTGTTCATTCAATCACAGCTTTCTCTGAATGTAAGAGGCTGACAGCAGAAACCCTCAGTCTGATGTCAAACGATGACTCAGCTCTTGTAGACCTAGAGGCGTATCTGCAGTGGTGAGGTGAACCTCGGACATTGGGCTGATCTGATCAATAATTCAACACACAACACCACAGTCACCTCAGGTATATAAGTGTATCCATGACGATGAAGTGTGAGCTGCAGCCTCACTACACTGGACTTCAGTCTTACTTGAGTCAACGTGCGGCTCAGGCTGGTTCAATTGGTGTGAGGTGCCATTATTTACCAGAATGAGGTTAAAAACAATCTCGATTATGACAGTGCAGTAACCATGGCAACATTACTAGGCAAGGCTGCCAGAGAATGAATGGAGTGGATCAGTTATACTTGAGGGGAATAGCTGGGTTATTTCTTAGTAACAGAGTGATGGCAGTGCAGGGCCACGTGCTGTGATGAGGCCAAAATGTACAGCAGAAATTCCTTTACATTTTACAATTTGCCTTTTTTTTTTTTTGAGATTGTAATTAAATTTTCAAAAGTGTAGGAAAGTGTGTAGGACTGTTTCAGCTTGTCCGACACCTCTAAATACACTGATCACTGGAAGTTGACAAGTTTGTAAGATTCATGTTGAGGACAAAAGTGCTGAGTGGTCAGTTACAATAAAATGTTGTTTAAATGTGTTAATGTGTGAATAAACCTATAGGTATAAGACTGAGAGTGCAATGCAAATTCCGTATTTGTACTTGTGTTACATTATAAACATTTGGCTGATACATGTGCAGACTTTTCTCCCAGAAGCCATTGCTCCCAGAGCAGGAGAAGATGACAACATCAACACCACCAGGACCTATACATGAAGCAGCTAAATGGAACTGAGCCATTATTCATGAGAGTTTGTGGAAACCCTGTGACTTTCCTTCTTAATGTGCTCATAGGTTCATGTTCAGGTGTTATCAGAGGAAAGAGACAGACACACACATCACTGTGGGTTTGTACCTGCGCTGTGGGTTGTACATGAAGAGCAGGTTGAGCAGCCTGTGTCCGGCATCAGACAACCACGTGAATTTATTCTTCAGGTTGTTGTACGGCTGCTTCCTCAGGCTGTACTGACTGATGAGGGGTAGCTGAGAGAAACCCTGGGACACACACACATATGTTCATCACCATCCTCAGACATCACTGTCACACAGTTGAGTCAATGCTGAAGGTGTGTGTTCAGGTGCAGTCTCACAGGCCAGATGTTCTCATTGGGTGTTCCCAGCAGCTGAACTATCAGGTCCACCTGCTGGATCTCAGAGGTTCCCGGCAGCAGAGGTTTGTGAGCCAGCAGCTCTGCCAGGATACAGCCGACCGCCCTGCACAGCAAACATCCCCACAGTCTGAATGTTATTATCAGTGACTCCTGCCGCCATCATTTCCTGTTTAAACTGGTCTGCGTGCCTGTACATTTCCTCACATAATAGAATAACAGATATTAAAATGATCATTTTTGCCTCCAGGCTGAGCTCTCTGATGTTCTGAAATCACTTCATGAAATATTTTGTCCCTTTCAGGATCCCGTAGGAGACTGTAGTTTAAGTTTAAGTGAACCACTCGTAGGACTGAAGTTAAACCTGAAGTTACTTTGATAATCTTAAATCCTGCTTCGTAGTACAGACCTCTAATTTGTGCGCTGTTTTCATCTCGCACACTCACCACATGTCCAGAGCTGTAGTTTGGGTCTTGGTCCCCAGGAGGAGCTCTGGACTTCTGTACCTGCAGACAGGTGTCAGGAGGAGTGAGCACACACGGTGACACAGCCCGATCACTCTGAGGTAACAGCTAATGACAGAGGATTACTGAGAAGGATTAATGGGAAGGGTTTCCACTGAGGTTGCACAAGCACAACGTAAGCAGAGGTTATCTGCAGAGGACGCCAGCCAGCCACCACACACACACACACACACACACACACACACACACACACAATACAATTAGGCTAAAGGGGCATTTAAGCTAAACTGTCTGAGAGATCAAACACTCACCACAGTGTCACCACTCTGGGGGTCATGGGCTGCTGGGGAATGCCGTACATCCTGGCCAACCCAAAATCAGCTGAGTACAGGAGGCACAAAGGGACAAAAACACATACTTAAAACTACTACCACTACTAATGTATGCACATGATATAACATGTAATATACAATCTTATTTTTTTTAATGGATTGATGAATCATTGTCAGGTTGTGTTTTAAATTGCTTACACGTCAGCCATAACATTATGACTTGCTGTCTGACACAAAATGGCTCTGACCCACCGAGGCCTGGACTCCACCACACTCTGAAGATGAGCTGTGGTATCTGGCACCAGAACATTAGCAACACATCCTTTAAGTCCTAAAAGCTGTGAGGTGGTGCCTCCATGGATCAGACCTGCTTGTTCATAACACCCCACAGATCTGGGGCCTTGATTTGGGGGCCAATTTCAAGGCCTTGAACACATCATTGTGTTCCTCAAACCACTCCTGAACCATTCTTGTAGCACAACAGGAACATCATCCTGCTGAAAAAGGTCTCTGCCTTTAGGGTACGCTGTCTGCAATAATATTTAGGTAGGAGGTACATGTCAGGCAGGAGTCTAGGTCTGACAGCAAAACACTGTCCAGAGCTTCACACTGCCTTTGCCAGCCAGCCAGCCCTCTTCCCATAGTGCATCCTGGTGTCATCGCTTCCCCAGGCAAGTGACACACAGGTAGTGTTGTGGTCAAGACCACCTAACCCAACCAAGACCAGAGCATACCAAGACTATGAGGGGGATCGAGACCAAGTCCAAGACCGAGACCAAACCAATGCAAGAAAATAGAAGAAAAATAATTAATATAATAAATATAATTATTATATAAAATCTATACCATATTTCATTGAACAGGAGAACACAGCACAGAACCTGCTGAAGTCTCCCACTCTGACACTGGTGCAACCAAGTTTTTCAGATGGTTACACAAGCAGAGACTTTTGTAGAACGATTTTAATTATCTTAAAGTTATTGAATTACTTTAAATAAACTAGCATGTGCAAGTGACAGAGAGTTAAAAAATAGATGTCACTGCAGCTGTGGTCTTGAGAAAAAAAGAAAAAAAGTGAGTAAAAATGTAGTCGATTCTAATACAAGACCAAGACCTCGAAAATGTGGTCTCAAAAGTGGTACTTGTGACCAAGACTGGTCTGAAGTACCAGTCTCAAGTACCACAACACTACACATATGCACGTGGCATATCCACATGATAAGAAAACATGATTCATCAGACCAGGCCACCATCTTCCTTTGGTCTGCGGTCAACTTCTGATGTCCACGTTCCCATTGTAGACACTTTCAGCAGCAGACAGGAGTCAGTATGGGAAACACATTCTCTGTTCTCCAGTCTTAGTTTCCCTACACTGACTTCCTGCTAGTTTTAGAATAGATTTTAAGATTATACTGATCACTTTTAAAGCGTGCACTGAAGCACAACCTGTGATGTCATTGTCTTATCTTTGTTATGCTTACTTTCTTAATTTGTTTGATTTGTTTTTTCCAGACTCCAATTCTCCTTGTTTTACTCTTCATTGTCTGGTTTTATTTATTCATCTTATTCAGCTGCTCTTTTATCTGTTTCTCACTGCTTTTACTTCAACTTGTTTTATTATTTATTTTTACCTCATCATGTGCTCATTATGTCCTTTTTTATTATTTCCATTTCATTACACTGGTCTCAGTTTATGGTTGTCTGGTTCTTGTATTGCCTGTGTTGATCTGGTTCTTATGGGTTTTGTTTTGAGTTGTTGCTGTTGGGTCTTTCTATCATTGTTCTCATGTGTTTCTGGTTTTAGTTATTTCTAACCCTTTTAAAAGGTGTTATATAAACAAAAGGCATTATTATCCTTATCCTTATAATTTGTATTACTTGGTGAGTCTGCAGCTACACAGTCCCACACACAACAAACTGACCTGCACTGTGTGGTTAACGTTAGTGCTCCAGTAGCTCGTCTGTGGGGTCAGAAGACACAGACTCAACGTTCACTCGACGCGAAATAAATCTCACCCAATGTGATAATCAGCACTATTCACTTCACCTGTTGTTGGTGTCAGCAACCAATCAGAGCTGTTACTGTAACCCACTGACAACTGGGATTGCTCAGCCTGGTTTTATCAGCACTGACGCCCAGAGCGTCACAGAAGAAGGTTAAATGGAGATGCTAATTGACTAAGCTAATTGATTAGATAGGAACTGAATTAGGAAATGGAAACTGAAAAGGGAATCCAGTTGTATGTTAGGGTGAGGGTTTAAACTGCCTTTTCAAATAGTTTTTCAAATTCTGTTATTCATGGAATGATTGATTTATTTACAAATGGTTTATCTAATGGGAATCCTGTGCTGTTCTGGTATCTCAATTTTTAAATAGTATTATAATATAATATAACTTCTAGTAATTCTTTTGACAATTCCTATCTCAATGTCAAACAAAATGCAAAATTTAGAGATTACTGTTTGCTCCTCAATAGATGAATATGGTAATATCTACAATTTTCTTATTCAGAATGAATCAATCCCATTGACAAGTATTATTTGTGCATCTTATTCCTCTGTAGCACATGAGCCACACCCACATGCTCCTTAACACTGCAGTCCCACACACACAGTCCTGCTGCTGTAAATGCCGATTAGAGCACAAAGTGTTTCTCCATCGCCTCATATGACCTCGGGAGCTCAATCAGAGTGACCATCGGGTTCTTGGTCACCTCTCTTTTACAAAGGCCCTCTCCCACTGATATCTCACTTAGCCCAGATCCACATCTTAGGGACCTTCGATGCAGCAGAAATGTTTCTGAGCTGACACAGTCCTGTCTCTGTGCTCTGCAGTCAGTTCCTTCATCCTCAGGCTTTCTGCTCTGATCAGCTGTCAGACCTCATACAGACAGGCATGTGTGCCCACTCAGCAGGTGGACTCCAGTGACTGTGTAGATATCCAGATATGATACACAATAATGGAGGAACCTGAGCTAAACTTCAACTGTAGCAATGTGTCTGAACTTCTGTTGTTACTTTGTTATCATGGGTTTAGATCAGAGTGTAGATCAGTGAGGGAAAGAATGAATTTAAATTATTTTAGCATTAAAGTACAACAAAATGTTGTACAAGCTATGTGTATGTGTGTGTGTAGGTCATTGTCCGAGAGGGAGGTCAGAGGTCACTAATGGCCGTTAGTTAGGCCCTGTATGTCGGTGTAGGTTTAATGTAATTAGAGTGAGCGCTGCAGGGGTGGTGTTATGTTAACAGTGATGACTCACCAATCTTCACGCAGCCTTTGTCTGTCATCAGCAGATTAGACACCTTCAGGTCCCTGATAACAAGATTGAAGAGGATAATGAAGCAGCAGCCAGAAGATGCAGAGCTTTAAACCCCCACACTCCTCGCCCTGTATTTGCAGGGCGAGGAGATGAGATGAGTTTCCCTCACTGTGGCTATTGTTCCGAGGAAAGGCGCCAAACCAGTAACTAGAGTTGATTTTCATTCATACCTGATGCGCTGTCAGGTATTATTGTAGCGTGTACACGTGTTACACACACAAGGACGTCCTCTTTGTTTCTTATTCAGCGACCTGCCTTAGTTCTTTCACTTGTCTCAACCTGTTGATCGTCTCCACACTGTACAGGGCTCGGACCAGGAGACGTGACATCACTCCTGTTTCAATTTCCCTCTGCCTCCTCGGGCAAAAGTCTACAGTCTGTTCCAGAGGCTAAACACTGATCTGTGTGAGATAATCAGGTTGGCTGAGTCTGTGACCTTCTATAAGACTCTTCTTGAAAAACACTTTTACCCGACAACTCGTCTTGGTTTCACTTTCCCTTGAATTGTTTTAATATTCCTAATATGACCCTGCGTTTCTTTTCTCATACCTGATTGCTTTAATTGTTTTATCTGTTTTTCTTTTCTTTAAATCTGGTGATCCAGTATTTGGCATCTCCACAAGCACTCTGTGATTTTGTAATTCTGTAATTTTAGAGAGTGCTCTATAAGTGATTTTATTTTTATTATTATTGTTATTATCACTATTTGTATGATTTAGCTAAGCACTTCCTGTAAAGCTGTTTAAAGTGAAAAAGAAAATGATGAAAGCTTTTTTTACTTGTGGCCCCTAACATTTAATAAATATTGCTTTTCTTAAACATTAACTCTTAAATAATGTGCCTGTGTTACATCCATCTCTTTGTTCTCAGATGATGGAAACAGAAACCTTGTTTGCTTTGGAGTCACTGTTTTCACAAACACAGATTTGTATGAATCACCACCACCCTGTTACTCTCACCACCAACCAGAACTTTAACTTCTTCTCAGATACAGTTGTCACAGTATCGTGTTTTTTAAGACTCAGATACAGTTGAAGGCCTGTACACAGTGATCTTGTGAGCTGCTGATTTCTTTTTACCCCAAAATCACCCCTCTATCCTTTGCATTAAATGTGACGACAGCTCTGGATCAGTCCACTCCAGTCTCAATGATGCAGCCTCCTTGAGCCTTCTGTCTGAGGCCGTGTGTTGTCTTGTGCAGCATGAGGGCACGGCTGATTTCTAAACAACATCCTACAGGGTTGAGTGTGATTTCCATTAACCTTTTCTGACTATGAACTCCACTCAGTCACAGCTCCTTAGCTCATTTAATACTACCATTTGCATTAAATGTGACGACAGCTCTGAAAACCAGCATCAGTCTTAGTCTACACATTAGTTAATCACTCATCTACAACAATACTCATGATGATGTTCACAGACAGGATCAGCAATCGAGTGAGAGTCACTGTTTCGTTTTTTCCAAAGTGGAGAAAAACCGAGGAGTAAGTTGTTGGGTTTCAGTAAAGGTTTGGCACTGACCTGTGTATGATGAAGTTGTGGTGGAGATACTCCAAACCTCTGAGCAACTGAAGAACATACACTACACTTCACCTGGAAAGCAGATATCAGAAGTAACGTTGCCATATATGTCCACCAAACATATCAGAGTAACGTTGCCATATGTTATTGCATCACATGTATACCTCTTCTGGATAAAAAATAAAATACCTATAGTTTCTTTACATACTTATATTGAAACTATGTAACTCTCATACGTTCTAACTTCTTAAGACCAAATATTTTAAATGATATGTATTTCATTTATATTTGCAAGTTCACTAAAATAACATAACATAAAAAATCCCATTATACATGGTAGCATGTTGGGGATAAGTGGGGAAATCAGGGTTATGGTTAGTGGCTGGAGCCCAAACCCAACATGCTCTGAAGTGCTGTGTTTACAGACATTCGTTGAGCAGCATTGTGTTCTAAATGTCATCTAATGTGTTCCTGTTCTTGACAAAAGCTCCTACAGCATGTTGGCAAAGCACTATACACCATGAGCAAAGTGAGTTGAGTACAGTTACAATGTTGTGTTGTTCTTGTTATACTAATTACTTGTACCTCCATTTGTTGTGCACCATAAAGGACACTAGTTTCTTACAAACCAGGGATTATTTCTGACTATTTCAATATTCTACTTTACTTATTTTAATTTCTCATTGATTTTAAACATGTCTTACTTCTTACTGTGAGGAAGTGGTCTCAGATTTTTAGACCTAGACCGAGAGGCTTGGGGGGGTTATTTATCTATCTAATATATATACTGTAAGTAATCTCTACACATATTTGTTTGGACAAGATATGAAATTGTTCTCATTTCTAATAGGCTACAAATATAATTTTTACATGTATACTCATTGTTATGGAAATTCATTATGTGCAAAAGAAGAAATCATCAGTCATCTGAGAACGAACCAATGAGGACACATCAGTTTGTAGGAAATAGAAAGACTGTCTGAATGTGAGTTAAAGGTTGGAGGGAGGAACTTCACTCTGTCCTACCTGAGCCTCAGAGAACGGCGTCTGCATGTTTTCGAGCAGACTGGCCAGGTCCTGCTCACAGTAACTCATCACCAGAAACAGACTGAGGGGGAACACATTACAGGTTGTGGGTAAGGATACAAACAGCTCAGGACAACATAAAGTCTAATTATATGTAAGGCATCGTCCAGACTCCTTTAATCCACTGTGTATCTGCCAAATAGACAAGCTGTTGCACAGGCACTCCTGCAGGTTTCACTTCTATTTCAAACCCTGATTTAAAGAACACAATAAAATCTGCTTTGGTTTATTTAATGCGTCTTGGTCAACACCTTGTACACTGATATTTCCCTGCCTTTAATGTGAGGCAGGTAACACAAGCCCTGTTCAGACCTGATGTTAACATCTGTCTCAGATGGTCACATCATAAACGGTCAACTCTAATTTCAGATGTGAACACACCCAAGATGCACATCAGAGTTCTGATCATACAGAGGTGCTCTGGGCCACACTGAAGCACCACTGACTCTACAGACCTTCTCTGCCACAGTCTGATTCATGCCAACACAGTTTCATGATGAGTAGAGAGTCAAGAGACATGTCTACAGCAGGTGTGAAAAGACGTATTTAATGCTGACCACTTCTGATTGGATCACTGAAGACACATAATTAAATGCCAGGTCTGAACAGGGCCACTGTGGCGACATCTTTAGTGTGATAGGATATGTGTGTGTGTGTGTGGGGGGGTGCGTGTGTGCGTGTATGTGCGCACATTACCTCTCCAGTTGGCTGCCTACAGCCACTTCCTTTAGCTCCACTATGTTGGGATGTCTCAGCCTCAGCAGCAACGTGATTTCTCTGAGGCTGCTGATGGGGATCCCTGCAGAGCAGAGAGCAGGACGTCAGCAGGTTCAATAAGCTTTAAATATCATTTTAACAATTACCAAACAGTATGGAAGTTTGGACATGGTGAGCATTTATACTAAATGTGTTGATTTATTGCTTCTGAAGAGATTGTTGCTTTTTTTCTGATGATACTGAGTCTGGGCATTGCCCAAGACTATCAGGGGAAACATCATACAAAATATGTCAGAAACTTAATGAGTCTGAGTGGACAGATCATCATTAAAATGCAACACAAATATGAATCAGAGTAAAAACAGTAGTCTCACCATCTTTCTCTTTGTCCATCCGGACCTTCTTCAATGCTACAATCTCATCTGACTTGGTGTCACGGGCTCGATCTATTGAAAGAAAAGTAAATGGTTAATTTACTGAGCAGTTCGACTGATGTTTCCTCGTCAAGCATCTTTACGGTCTCCAAAAAACAACTTACACACAATGCCATAAGTTCCTTCACCGATGCGGTTGAGTTTCTCAAACTCTCTGACACTTCTACAGCTCCCGAACTGAAAGAGAGTGAAAAGATGTTCTTGTCAATCTATTTAAACTGGAACATTTACAATCAGATTTATCAGACCTCAAAGAAGCTCCACAAAAAAGGAGGAAAGGAATTTGAAAAAATGATTTGAAAAAAATGTATTCATTTCAGAGTAGATGTTACCTGCTGAGTTAAGACTTATTATTTGGTGCAAAATTGGGAGACGTTCAAGATCAACTCAGACCAACTTCAAGGAAGGACATGATTTGATTCAAGAAATTTTCCTTGTGCGGAAGAAATTTCCTTGTAAAATGAGGAGGTGAATGATTTTGCACAGACTTTTGTGTGAGTGAAGATATTTCTCTCTTCAGTGTTAACCATGAGCTATTTCCCATAATATCAAAGTCTTTCCAGAATTAAATAAAATAAACTAAATTACAAATGAGAGAAGCTATATTTGTTATCAATATTCATAAATCTCTAAATGTACATGATTGTTGTATTTTTATATGATATTTTCAGATGCATTTCTCCAACTTTGTTTGTGAAGCAGAATCTAAAAAGAGCTTGTCCGTTGCTAAATGTAGAAAAGGAAACTTTCTGTATTCAAAGCGTGATTGTAACGTCATCTGTGGGATAAAGTTTTAATAGTAAATGTGTTTAATGGACAACAACAAGAAATCAGTTAACAGGTGCAATAGTGTCAATCAAACCAAACAGTCGCCCTGAGCCACAAGAAGAAGAACTGGCTCTAAGGAGAATCCCCCATTACCTAAATGGAAAGAAAACACTTAGAGCCAATTCACATTGGCAGTGAGCATTCACTGAGTTACCGCCACATGACGTGGGCAGTGAGGTGCTCCAGCGTGCAGGCTTACGCGTTAGTGGAAGTCAGTAATGAGATTGACTGCTCCTGGAAACAATGACAGACGCAGCGGAGTATACAGTACGGTGGCCCAGAGAGCTCAATGCACTGCAAATTCAGAAAACAACATCATTGTGACAACGCACATGCTGCAAAAACCCACTATACCTGCAACCACAGAGGATGCAGCAAAACAGAAATATCTGGGCGGACACAGAAAAAGGTGGCGGACTGTGCCGCTCCTCAGTCATTGGTTCTTGAACTTACTGGTGTTTGAAAATAAGGTGCTCTTTGTGTGTGCTGTTGGCTTTAACATGAGTCTTTAGCTGTGTCCGTCACTTTTTAGTGTCCCCAGAAACACTTCAAGATTTTCTTTCTTTCTTTTTTTTTTCTTTGCAGCATGTTTGTGTTGTGAGTTACAGATGTTTTGTTTTGTAAGCTGCAGCGTACTGAACCCTCGCGGCCACCGTAACGAAGACCTCACATTTGTCTTCGCCGTTCAGTAAGTCACATAACTAATTACTTTTACAGCATGTGTGCACATAAGCACATGTTTGTTAGCTAACTCACTGACTCTAGAAGATGGACAGCGCTTCAGGCTCCGTTTAAAATGTCGCCAATGTAACTGACGATCGTTAACTGAGTTGATGTGATGAGCATAAAGACAGTTATATGCACAGTAAAAACTCGCCGGGTCTTTGCTGCTGCCGTGTGTTTGACATGGGCTGGATTGTGTCTGTCTTCACTGTGTCCTCTCACAGAGCTGATAATCTTCTTACCCTGTCACTTTGAGGCACCGTGAATGTTTTATTGTTCTTGACGGACTTCAGTCTGATAAGGTCCGGTTCGTCCTCTCCTACTGTGTCCATTGTCTCTGAGAAAATCAACACTATCCTCGTTCACGGCTTCAACTCGACCAGCCGCTTCTCACCATCTGATGGACGCCGCCATAGTGTTTTGATTCGTGTCTTCTTCTACGTCTAACAGTTTCACGACAGTTACCATCAGCTTATTGGCGCCATCACGCCCCCTTGAGGTCAGGAGTATGGTCCAGTACACACTCCCTCACAGCCTGGTCCTGTCCCCGTCAACCTGACTAGATCCTGTCAATCCATTATATCCTGTAAATCATGTTCATTTTTTAATCTCAATAATCTTTTATCTGTATCTTCCATCTGGAACACGAGGATGTGGTTTCATTCATTTTAACCACTAGCTGCCTGACAGCAGACAGAGCAATTGATGTACACATGTGTATATCTCTCTCTATGGCACTGACAGCAGATAGCCAGCAACTAATTTCAGTCACAAATATTGCTTGATCCTGATTGGTACTATCAAGTTTGTGATATCACTGAGCCCTGTACACTTAAAAACAAGTGCAAAGACAAAAACAAAACATTTATGGGCTGTGTGAAATACTGTTGTAACTTTTCAGTAAAGTTCTGGGTCCAGAGGAACCACATTACTCAGCCTAAGGAGTTAGAAAAGAGGATCTTAGGGTCCGGGCCATGAAAACTCTTCAAAATTGCACATAATGTAGGAGGATACATGGTAACGCTGAGCTGTATTCCCCCTCAACGTCAGACTCTGCATACTAAACCATGTTAGCATGAGTGTGCGCTTGCAGCCAAGACATTAAGGTTACTGTGATACATCCACTGCTGTGTATCAAAGTCTGATCTTACCCACCTTTGACTGATCAGTTTACCTTTTGTGGCAGGTCATTTTGAGTCAGCGTTTGGACACAAGTTTCTTCCCCACGACAAACGGTGCGGAGGAAGGCCTCCGCTCTTTGATGGCATCAGCTATAGTCATGTTGCTCGGTGTAGCATGGATGTCCTCTCGTGATGGAGCAGTGATGAGGATGGCAGGTGGACGTGGGGGGTACTCAGCTGCTTCGGGGCTGCACTGTGAGGAGGGGGATGTCTCTGTAACTGAGAAGGAGAATATATAAAATTAAAAAAAAGTCAGATTGACAGCACAGTGGGGTCCAAAAGGATGCTTTCACAATGGGAGAGGACATTTTGTATGTGTTATTGAACCAACTGTAGCTTAATACAGCAGAGAATGCAATGAAACAATCACTTTGGCTTTTGGCAACTGTTAAAACACTGAAAGGTCACCACCCCGGTAAAGTTATAAAAGGTGTTGTTTACCCACTCCTGGCTTCTGCAGCTTCTATTTTAAATCCTACCTACTATATTTGGACCTCACAAGAGTAAACACTGCAGTGTCATTGTCCTAGGAATGAACTAGCGTCCAGGCGAGGTTAACCAAAGCAGTGGACAACTTTGGATAGCTAAAATCTGGGTTTCTAGAGTTAGGGGTAAGGAAAGGGGCAAGGGACACTGCAGGTATCAGTGCATGAGCAAAATGCAAACTCTTCATTATACCTTTATAAATTTCAGTTGTGGCCTGTGGGAATAGCAACGTTATTAGACTGTGGAGGATGTTATATACTTTGTCTGAAACTGTCTGGTTCACCTATTTGAAACTGGCTGTGCACAGAAACATAGGAGAAAATGCATTATGTTTATGAGAGGTCCCCATGAATACAGTAAGACATGGACGTGTATGCCTGGGTGTGAGATCATAGTGTTTGTTATGAAGAGCAACGGCACCTTTTAAATTGGATTGTGCTAATTTCTTAAGAGTGTTAGGACTGTGTCCACATCATATTAGTACTCTGCCGAGGAACAATAATTACTAGACACAATGGTCAGCAGCAATTACATGTCTTAATATATTCAGCTGATGAACACAACTGTATCTTAGTAGATGAGAGAGCTGAGGCATGGTGCAAACTGTACACACCAACACCATCTGAAGGACAGTTTAGAGTCCATTTCTATTTACTGTGATATTTGTGTAGCTGTTTTGTTGGCACAAGTCACAGCAACACACATCTGCATTCATTCTACAAGAAATACAGACAGAAAATGTGTCTAACATCTGGCAACAGACACGTCAAATGGTCTCAGGATGGTGTTGCCACTTTTGAATTCCTCCAGTGTTCATAAACCTCCACTTGGATTGCTCATGTTTTATTCATTAAGGAATTGTTTTATGGCTAATAGCAAAAAGAAATATAGTTTAAACTGTATGATGGTGCTGAGTCAGTATGGAGGAAGTCCATGTGCAGGCCTCTCTTCTCTGTACCGTTGTGAATGCACAGTTACTGTCAAGTTGAACCATTAGTCAGTGATGTCACTAGTAATGTATCACTGTTTACTGATGCAGTTTCTACCAAGTTTCTACTGAGATGATGTGAGGAGGTTCATTCCTACCTGAATCTTCGTTCTGGCTTGCTCCAGACCCCATTAGTCTTCACTCAGCCGTGGCACACTCTGTACATCTCCACATACATGGGGCTCACTTTTTTTTTTTTGTCAGTCCATGTTATAGCACAGTTAGAGTCTGTGGTACGCCTGAGGCTCCTGTGTTGGCCAGGCATCCTCTCTCCGCCTTTGCCACCTCCCCCTTGTCTCCGTCACTTGCTGTCTAGTTGAGGGACACTAATCCTGTGCAGTTGCTCACAGCAGTAGTAAGAAATACTGGATTTAAAGGGTGAATAGGGATAACTAGTGCAAGTTCTTGCTGTGTTGTGACAAAACAATATATAAAACCACAGTACATGTTGTTATTATATTAAACCTGTCGCTTGCAAAGTCATCATGTTGATTTTAGTGTTTGTGGGAATTACTATAAGCTTTCAATAGTGATCATTCAGTTGTTGAAGACAACCACATTATCAACTGCCAATTGATTTTACATCCACATGGAAACAACAGGAGTTGAACCTTGATGATCACTTCTTGATCAAATTACCAACCTCTTAAAGATTTTACTTGCATTTATAAGTTACACACTAAACCTGATTTCCCTAAAATCTACACTTGTTTAATCACAGTAACCTGGAGGGTTTGATTAATGCTGTAGTCTGAGTGGTATTACAGATGGGAGCATAACCTTTGTCCAGGTACCATCAAAAACAGTAAAATTGAACATCATTCAAAAGTATCAAACTGTTCATGAAGAAAGACTTGCTAAGATAAATATACTAGATATTTGAACTTCTAAAATTGAATCAGTTCATCCTTGTGTCAAATGTGAAGGGACTCCCTTAGAGAGTTCTTTGAGAGATCACATTTATAAGGCCAACACTGCATGTTGTGAGGTCACCGTGACCTTTACCATTGATCTTCAACCACTAAAACAGTAGACATTTGTGCCAGCTTTGAGGTCCTATCAAGCATCACCGAGATATTGTGTCCATGAGAATGGGACATACAGACAACCTGAAAGCAATATGGCTCCTGCTCTGGCTCCCATAGCTGCAGAGGCATGAAAAAAAATCTAATATCAGAAAATCTATTCAGTGTTAAAAACTAGTGTATGTAGAACACTCAAAAGGTAATTGTAAAATTTCATGGTACCTCAGCAAATTTCACTCCAAAGCTCACAGATCTGTGGAGGTTGTCTGATATATGAGGAGTCACATCCTGCTCCTCTGTAATGTCTCTGATCAGGTCATTCACCTTGTTGACAATATATCTGCAACCACACACAAAAAGCATCTCACACTGTTAAACACTACATATTTACAAAGCATTAAAATGTGTCATCAACACAAAATTGCTGACATCATGTTTGACCTTGTGTTTTTATTCTCTCAGATATGCTTGTGTCATTAATGCAAATAAATTCCTGTGCTGACAGTTCTCTCCTTACATGTGCTCATGGGTGAACCTCATGGCCTTAACAGCATCTATTTTTGTTGCTGTTAGTTTTCAGGATGAGTGAGAATTCAGCAGCCGTGCAGTGGAACTAATAGTATTAAAGATGGCACAGTTGATTAAGAGCTCCTAATTTACATACAGTAAGACTGATATTTCAACTGTAAGACAATGTTACATGATATCACATTTTCCCCTATATTTTCCCACTATATATCTGTGTAGCCTATTTCACTAATGTGAATAAAGGAAGGGTTGAAGGGTTGGTTACTAGAATATTTCTTATCTTCGGGCCCCAAGGTATGTAAATCACATCATATTGCAATTATATGGGCAAATACTGTGATTGCAATTCAGTTAATTTTCTGTTCATTTTTGCCTTTAATTTTCACAAACATAATATGTATGTGATTTCTGCTGAGTCTTGTACCAAACAGGCATGGTCCTTCATGTTTTGAGAGTATGATTCATTGTCCAGGGTGTCTGTGTAACAAAAACAACACCTGAGGTGCTAGCAACGCACAACAATGTTGTGATACAGTTTACCTTCATGAAAACAACTGCAGCTTCTGCAATTTATTGCACTTGGCCATACTGCGATTTTGATTATACTGTGATTAATTGGGAAGCTACAGAAGCTGCATATTATTACAGTTTTTTTATCAGCATTTTCCATTTCCACAGCTCTAATAATAATTAATTTTTAAATTCAGCTCTTTTAAGTCATGATAATTTACTAGGTGACATAAGTCTGCATGAGCTTGCATAAAATGGGACACTGCCTACTTTACTGCGAGTAAAACAAGTATATGACTCGCGGTTGTGTGACGAGAGGGCGGCGCCATTTTTACCTTGAGCAGCGTTCAACCAAAGCGACGAAGAAGAAGAGGAATTCTCATTCTGGTCACGTGACCATTCTTAAACAAGGAAGTGCGGCGTCAGATACACGGATAAATCAAAACAAATAAAGACTAGCCTGTTGCGGAGTTGAAGATAGTTTTCCTGTGATCACCTGAAATAATATTCGTCTTGACATGGATGGTATGTGGGGTTTTAATCGCTGTAACGTCATCTTGATAGATTTATTGCCTGTTTTTTTTTTAGACAGATAGCCAACATTAGCATGTTAGCTTAGGTGGGTGGTTAGCGAGATTAGTTGTCAGACCTTTTCTGATTCACACCGGATTGACAGTGGGTTCGTTGCCAGATTGACAATTAATTTGAAACTCTGATTAATTTAACAATTTGCACCAAACATGCCACTGAGGCTTTTCTTAGCACATGGTTATTGTGTGAGGAATGTCACACCCCGTTCAACACTCGACTTGTGTGACCTCGATAAACGTAGTAGACACATCTAGACACTTCCTAGACACTTGTACAAAAATACAAAGACTTTTGACTGGTAGTTTTTTGTAGTTGCCTATTAAAATGTGCAGTATTACACTTGGACGGAATAGTGTATTGACTGTAACTGTCCTTATTTGTTGAATTTTACTGTATTGGTTCTTACGTGGTTTAGTATGGTTCAGGTTATGTATTTGTTCATACTTGTAGTGTTTTTGATAATACTCATTTTATAACTGATCTCTGGGGAGAGGAGTCCCACTGACACATCATCTGACGTGAAATATAATGTGTTCATTATCATTAAGACCTAAATTAGACATTTCAAAGTCGGTGGTGCATGTGGTAGGGATAAGCAGGGACATAAGAAATGTTAAATATTTAATCAGTGTTATAATCAGCAAATCAGTTGAAACAACTGTCATGAATGTAGTTCGTCAGAAGTTCATGGTACATCTACACATCTTCTTACCTTTTTTACTCTGTGACAACACAATAAATTTTCTTATCAAGTTGCCAGCTGTCACAGAAAATCAAAAGTCAAATTCACCAGACGCTCTGTTTACAATGTAGAGTTGGTAATATATATGTACTGGACAGCTCATTGACAGTCCTAACTCTGTCTCTCACTGTTACTCCACAGAAACACTTTTCCAGCTAAAGGTATGTATCTGGGAAAACATTCAGTCCAAACCAGTTTGATATAATTTAGTAAAAGTGAATAATTTCTTCATTTTATATTCATTTTCCTCTTTTTGGTTTACAGTTTACTTCCAAACAACTTGAGAGGCTAGCCAAGAAGGCAGAGAAGGAGTCTGAAAAGGAGCAGGCCAAGGTCAAGAAGGTAAGTGAACTGGCCAAACCACAGGGGCAATCTGTTGGCTGAATGGTTTAGAATATACCATATGGTTCGATTGTAATACTTTGTCTTTGTTCCATTTCTCTCACTTTATCATTTCCATCTGCACTTCTACTCTCTAAGAAAGGCAAAATGCCAAATCAGTAACCTAAAAAAAAAAAAAAAAAGCCAACCCACAGTATGTGAAGGGACGTGGATAAAAGATAAAAGAAGATAATAGGAAGAGTGAAAAAGTGAATTGTCTTACTCAAAGTAGTTGTTTAAGTGCTACCACCAATTAGGCCTCTTGTAATGTACTGTTACAGTAACTGTTCTATCTTTAGCACAAGTGAACAATGTAAAACATCCAGATTCATATCACCTACTAACTCTGTGCCGTCTTCTCGGCATTTTACAGTTGGCCTGGAGGGGGAGATGACAGTGCTGGGTGTGGCTGGTGTCATACCTATATCGATCTTTTCCAGACTTACTAAATTAAGTCAGCAGACGATTGAATGTGCTTTAATGTTAAAGGTCCAGTGTGTAATATTTGGCAAGGTTTATTGGCAAAATCTGAACATACTACCCATAAGTATATTTGTATCAGTGTATAATCGCTATAAAATGAAATTTGTTCATAGCCTTATAATTATTTTTTGTATATACATATAGCAAGGGTCTTGCTTTAGAGAATGTTGCCATCTTGCGCTGCCATGTTTGTGTGGCAACCCAAACAGAAAATCCAGCCAACCAGAGAGCATGTTTCCTGCCCATAAATAAGCCAACAAAGAAGAAGGAGGAGGAAACAGTACAGAGTGAGTTAGTAGTTAGTGGGTAAATGCTCCTGAAATACTCCCTGATGTCCCAGTCCCAGTCCCAGTTTTTTGTCCTCGGAGGCCACCGTCACTTTGCTGACAGGCAAGTGAGCGCTGCAATCTAGAATCTGAACGCTAGGTGTCATGGTTTTCCCCCCATTTTACACACTGGACCTTTAAACATAGTGAATTAAACAAAATAGATTAATAGATAATACAGAGTTCAATCATTAAAATGGAGTGTGAAAACAAATATAAAGCTTTTTGCTTTTCTTTATATTCTAGTCAATTGATAAAACTAGTGAAAGATGAATGAAAAACATTTAGTAGAAACATAAAACATAAGCATTTCAATGATTTATTTTAAAGAAATTAAAAAAGATTTTCCTTTTTTATGAGAATATAAAAGAATGTAAAACATTTCAGTTGATTACATTTTGAATATATAACAGATACATTTATAGTTAAGTTATATTTATCAATGTTTTCAGTTAGTTTCACAGCCTTTTGTTTGTTTTGCAGCTTCATAATAGGAACGTTGTTATCAATAGATTAAACTACTGGCACACATCAGTCAGCAGGGGGCAATACAGCTTAAACACTGAACAACTTGCACCTTGCCTGTTTTGTGAAATTGATGTGTCACTGTTTCCTTAATGGCTAATGGCTTTTAGAAAGAAAATATCTCTGTGTGGTTACTGGGAAATGCTGCTGTTTACTTTAGAGACTAGAGAGGAAATATTGAACCACTTACTGGGAATTGGACTGGCCTTAAGGCAGTCACTATGGTAACAGTGCCAAATAACCCAAATGTCAGAAATCTCAACAGCTATCATCCATTTGCCCTCACATCAGCAATAATGATCTTCTCCCACATCAGGGCCACTGTCCCTGCCTCACAGAGCTAACTTCACATCAGTCCACTGATAAAAACCATCGTCACTGTCCTGACTTACCTGGACAGACAGGCTGCTATTCACAAACTACTGCCCTACTTTGAATACTCTGAATGAAGCTCACCTCCACACTCCATCAGACTGGCCTCAGCTCTTTGTTATGTAACTGGATCCTGAACTTCCTGTCAGAGCATACTGTCACACCAGTAGTGTACAAAGGCCTATTCACTGCTCCCCTGCTCACACAACTGTGTTCCTGCTTTCACCGCAAACACCACTGTATAGTTTGCAGATAACATAACAGTGACAGGGTTGGATTTCCAACAACAATGACTCAGCCTGCTGATGTGCAGACTCTGACGAGCCAGTGCTCAGAGTGTCCGTCTTCATGGTACTGGGCATCGCTTCCTGGTGGAGCTCACATGGTCCAATGACAACACTGCACCAGTAAAGAAACACAGCAATTGATGTTCTTCCTGAGGACGCTGAAGAGAGCTGTTGGAAAACAGCAGCTGGTGAACTCCATCTGCTGTTGCTCCACACAGATGATCCTAACATATACTGCATCACTGTGTGCTGTCCAGTCCCACAGAATATGGTTGGGACACAGCGCCCAGCCCTGGAGGATATTTGCAACTAGCTAACGCCCTAGAAACTGTGCCAGCATCATCTGTGAGGACTCCACACACTGTTGGAACTTCTCCCAACAAGGAATAGCTTCTGTACCAAAGCCATAGCTGCTTTGAATCAGTTGGTTTACTTTCCACTCAGAATGTCTCACTCATCCCAGAACTGTTTCCACATAGTTCATATACCTCCTCCTACTGCTCTATCTGTAAGGGCTTCATCCTCACAGTGTGATCGCTCCGGTTTGACTGCTTCATTGCACATGTGAGCTGTTAATTAACACTAATTACTCTCAAACACTGCTAGTACTGATCTTTTCTTTATCCCTAAAATGTTTGCATTTTATGTTGTTGCCACTTCATCTCACCATCTTTTTATCTTTTATGCTGCTTTATTCTTTTTTTCTGTTACTACTCTACTCTATTTATTGTTGCCCTTTTATGAGACTGAGATGAAATCATGAAAAGGTGAACTGCAGATGCAGCATTTGTCTTTGTCTCTGTCACCAGGCTTTGCAACAGAAAAATGTGGAATGTGCCAGAGTTTATGCAGAGAATGCCATCCGGAAAAAGAACGAAGGTCTTAATTGGCTGCGCATGGCATCACGAGTGGATGCAGTGGCCTCTAAAGTCCAGACTGCTGTCACCATGAAGGGAGTAAGTAACAGTGTGCATCTCATTAACACACGCTCTCCCATTGATTATATACATGAACTTTTACTACACATTCTTCATGGAGAAGTGACCTTTTTCCCATTCCTCTTCTTCTAAGTTGAAAAACTCAAGACTTTTTTTGTCTTTCCAGAATAAGATGAATATATATATTATAAATGTGATGTAATTTTTTTTCTTCAGGTGACTAAAAATATGGGTCAGGTGACCAAGGCCTTGGACAAAGCTCTGAACTCCATGGACCTCCAGAAGGTCTCAGCAGTCATGGATAAGTTTGAAACTCAAGTACAGAACCTTGACGTCCACACCTCAGTGAGTGACTGCACACTGTGTGCTTGTACTACATGTGTTTTCATACACAGTTACATTCGACTTTAAAAATGCTCAATGAAAAAAATAATCAGTCCGACACTCACTAACCTGAGTGTCCTTTTCTCTTTCCCTCACTTAATCCATCCCTCTCTTTCCTACACCAGGTGATGGAGGACTCCATGAGCTCGGCAATGACACTGACCACGCCTCAGGAGCAGGTGGACGATCTGATTCACCAGATAGCAGAAGAGAGTGGCCTGGAGGTGATGGACCAGCTGAACCAGCTGCCAGCAGGAGCCACCTCGCTGGGTGGAGAGAGCACACGGAGCCAAGACAAGGAGGACCAGCTGTCTCGACGGTAAGGACCAGTGTTTGATACAAGATAATACACAGTCACGATCAGCCGCAACAGGTGACCGGTTTTATTGTTGAGACTAACTGGTAGTGGTGCAACGGATCACGGTTGATCCATGATCCGAACAGATCGCTCTCCACGGATCGGTATGCAAGTGGTCCGTGGATTGATCAATGTAAAAAAAAAGCTGTGTGTGTAGTGTGGGAACATGTAGGTGCACTGCCCCAGCTGAATAAACGGGCAATTTTAAGAGTCCGCTCGTATATTTGAAGCTGCAGCTCTACGTCGCGCACAACAATAACACAATTATTTGTTTTTTCAACATGTTTGATAACCAACCACCCCCACCCCCACGCTGATCCGAAAATGATCCAAACCATTATCCATGGCCTGTTAAAGAGTTCATTCCAAACCATCAGAACTCTGTGTGTGTGTCAATGTCATGTTTCCTTTAACTACATCTTCCCAGTATCAACCCAACCCAGTAGAACTCTTGACAAGTGGCGCATGTTTTACAGTTAGAGCATGAGAGTTGCATAACACGCTATTAAATATCAACACACACACACCACTGTTGTGTCTCTGCAAAGTCATGAGTGATCAAGACAGATAAACTGTGTCGAGCTCAAATGGAGAAGCCCAAAGAGAGAAGGAAGAGGCTGCAGTGTAGAGATATGAGTCAGATAACTGTGGTTTTTCACAGTTTTTACAACACTTTGTTAATTAAAAAAAGCAAATAATAGACATGAAAACAACAGAACAGAAGATTAAATGTGTTATGTGAATATGTTAGATATTTGTTTTTTTTGGGTTTTTTTTTGAAGGAATCAGCTCTGTTCTTGACTTCATCGAGCAGCTGCTTGAAACAACCTAAATGTCTGCTGTGCTTTTTAATGGATTTCTATCTTTAATTAATTTACATATTTTAAATCTTTATTTTTTTTAAGCGAGACACAACAGTGAGACGAGGCTTCACATGGTTTTTATATCATTTCACCAAAGCTCAAACAGTTAAACCCTCTCTCCATATTTTTCCCTCCTCCCTCCAGTTTGGCTGCTCTGAGGAACTGAGGGCTGCTCCAGCTGTGGTGACAGGGCTCACAGCTGTGTGGAAGCAGACGTGCTTAATGACGGCGACAGGAGCTGCGTGCGTGTGTGTGTTTCTGTTGAACTGTTCCTACCAGGAGGACTTAATGAGGCTATTGATTACCCCGCCCCTGCTCTATAAATACACAGACACGCTGGCTAGAAATACCACCTGAGGAGGGATGAGTCTCTGTCTCTGGTTCACCTTCCCGTTTCGATCCGTCTCTACTCCCATTTCTGTTTTCCCCTCTAAATCCCCATTGGATCTCATCTTACCTTCCACTTTTTCCCCCTTTTCCTCCTTTTTCCTCCACCACCACCTCTCCTGCATCTACGCCCTCCATTTTCCAAATCACACACTTTACATTTATGCTTTGTACAAAAAGAAAAGAACATTTTATGAAGTATATAACGAACAATGATGAAAAAATGACAGTTTTACTAAGCAGTTATGATAATTATAACAAGGGAGCCCCTGTCATAAGGTGAAGGCTATATCAAAGATATGGGTACACTTCTTTTTGAGTTTTTTTGGGGGATCTGTCAGTCAGAAATGGTTTAAATGGACGACTCTGTAGGGAGGAGGGAAACTTAAATTTAATGTAACAAGATCATCCGATTGTACTGTTGCAAGTGTTTTACCGTAAATATGGTGACATGTCTTAAACACTAACGGACATGGTCTCCTTCCTTCCACAGATCTGTCCATCATCCACTTAATAATCTTTGTATAAAACAGAGGACAACTTGTGTTTCTCATTGTCAAAACGGACGGTGTTTGTTTTCTTTCTTTTTTTTCTTGTTGTTATTATTTGGATTTGTTGGTATGTTTTTTTTCCTCATGCCTGTCTTCAGACTTCTTGCTTTGAACGCCTTATTTGGGATGCAGGTGCTTACTTAGGCGCTTCCCCCACCAGTGCCTGAAGGACAGTAGTTTAGAGATTTGTCTTTAACTCTGTAGTGTGAAGTTGCCTGATCTCTTTTTTGGTTTTGGCTGTTTGATTTGAGGTGTTGACACTCTCCCCTTCAGCAACACTGAAACCTCATTTAGATATTTTTAGAAGCGTCTCCGCTCAAAATAATCCGATCATGCCCACCTGTCTCAGTTTCATCTCGGACTGTTTCAGGAGTAAGACGTCATCTCAGAGCAGGGACACACATGCTGGATCTTTTTTTAATTTGACAGGAGTCACTCCACACTTTCTCTAATTTGCCTTGTGAACCACACACCGGCTTAAAAGTTCATTTGTAAGGTTTCAGGTAAAAGGAGAAGACGTTTTGCATCAAGAGCAGATTGACAGACAGAAGAGTAAAATTCAGAATGTGTCTGAGTTCACACAACACTGTCCTTCTGTCTTTTTTTTAAGGTCATAGGTCTCTGTGTTGAGTTGCCTGCTAAGTGCTTTGACTGGTTTTGATGCTTCCCTGTTTGCGCTCAGTGTAGACACAGGTAGTGGGCTCGGCAGCCTGAAGCCAGACCTCCATCTATGACAGAACAGCTTCACCCTCTGGATAATCTTTTCAGTTCTCTGTCCATTTTAACACGGGGAGGGTTTATTTATACTGAGAGTATAGCAGACTTTGCAGCACTTTTGTTTTGTATATCTATCTTGTGAAAATAAAATCTTGCCCTCTGATTGTCGTCTTTCATTTGACAACGTTCAACACAGCAGACAAATAAACACATAAATACTACTGATTAAAAAGCAATAATAAATGCACATAAAACAAAAGGTCATGGCCCAACAACAGATGTTAATATATATGATATTTAAAATTTGCACAGCCTGAAGAATGAACCATTGCAGCCGCTGTGGACACCAAGGTGAGGTGTCTGTAATTTGTCAGGGGACATGAGGACGTGATCTCAGAAGACTGCTGAGGTTTGCAGCAGGTATCCATAGTTGTCAGAGGACAGACTCCACTGACCTGTGATCCCCCACTTCTTTTCTGACACCACCAGGGGGACTGAGGGCTGTTTCCTTTATTCTCTGAAATGCCTAAAGATCTACTGGACCTATTGGTACAGAAATCCATGGCTCTTAGACTCCAGGTTCCTGTTTTTCCAGTTAACTGACTATATAACTATATAAACTGATTCCTGGGTCTGGGGCCTTTCTGTGTGAAGTTTGCATTTTCTCTCTGGGCCTGTGTGGGTTCTCTGGCTCCCTCCTACTGTCCAACCACATGCACATCAGGTTAACTGGTGACTGCCTATAGGTGTGAACATGAGTTTATGTGAGGTTGTTTGTCTCACAGCCCTGTGATAGACTAATGACATGTCCAGGCTGGCTGGCTGGCTGGCTGGATGGCTCATTGCCTCTGTCTCATTGAACTCTCCTCTCATTAGCCTTGTTTCTAGCTGCAGCAGTAAACTCATAAACCAAAGACTTCTCTGTGGAGTTGATGAAAACCCAAGCAGAGCTAAAAGAATAGTGAATGTTGGACTTAAACTCATCACTTGTTCTTAAAAACAACCGTGCATGCTAATGTTGCCCTGCATCTGTTTGATGTGTAAATGTCTGATACATCTATTCTGTGTGGTAGCTGTAATAAATCCCAGGTCTAAGCTGTGGTCTGACTCCACAGTACCTGTAGTCGTGGCAACACTGACCCCACAGTGGGTTTCACAGAGGACAGACTCGGGATAGACGGAGTCTAAAGTCATCAGTTGCACAAAGCAGTGTAGTTCTTGACTTTTTTCAGATGGACAGTGGTCCAATGAATTCTGGGAAAAGTGAGACTTTTATGGCTTTTTGAAGAACTGCATCCAGCCAAGGAGGTTCAGTTACCCTGAGCAGAAGATATTTGTGTTTTGGAAAAATTCAACAGAGACAAAGATGATTTACTTGTTTTAGTTGAGGAGTGACACAATGAGAAAAACAAACAAACAAACAAACAAACATTTGATTTGGAAAAAAAATGTCCATGGATCTCTAAAAACCTCCTTTTTTATATATAGGCCCAGTGAAACTACCAAACACATTATCTGAGTCATGTTTTCTCCTACTGCTCAGCACAGGTGTCAGTGTTTAACCATGTTACCATGGTAACATTTGTCTTAGACCTGAGTGAGCCTATGGGAAAGGCGTGTTATAATCATAGTCTGGTTATAATGAGTCAATTTTTATCTCTTGCATCGGACTGAGCTATGAATGAACTGAAGACTGGACCAACATTACACACCAGGCTACAGACTTTTTCTCATGCTGCAGTGCACTGACCTCATGGGCCAGCATAATGATGGGACAGGTTAATGGAAAAAAAAACATTAGCTGTATGTAACAAACAGTATTTACATCACTTACTCACTCACCACTGTCATTTTACTTCTCATCCTCCCTCCATGTGTGTTTACAAGCTAGACACACAGGAAAATTGCAAATAACTTGCTCGAGCTGAAACACTTTGATTCCACACAGATCCTTCACCTCAGTTTGTGCCATGCTGAAAATATGTCTGTATTCACATGCCTGCTGTCTTTGCATCACCTGATTATACAGCAGTTCAGACATTAGTTTTGTGTTCAGTCTGAACACTTCCCTGTCTTTAGTATTTGTAAAATCCAGGCCGTGGCCCTGTTTGTGACCAGCTGTTACCCAACCCTCTGACCGAGGGTAACACTGTGCAGACTGGTGCTAAATTGGCGTTTGAGGACAGTGCTGTTGGATTAGTCATCATGGCTGCTTATGGTCTCATTTGCAACACAACACAAGGCAGATCATAACCACTGCTCTGAGACAGTTCATGAATATTCATAGAGATGCAGCGAGTTCACACACAGAGGTAAACACAGGTTGCCGTGTTGCCTGGGTAAACAGCAGGACTGCAGCCCACACAGCAAATACTCCTGTAATTTCTCAGTGCAGCCATCACTGGGGGGAATGAGGATGGACAATGATGGAATATGACTGAGGGTGGGCTGTTTTGATTTCCTCTTCACTCTCTGTCACTCTTTCCTGCCACCCCCCTCTGTCACTGTTTGTGAAGTAAATCATGTGGTAAATTATCATTCCATTGCAAAGTAATTAGACAGCTCAGGGAGGGGGGCAGCGCAAATGCCTGGCACAAAATGTGCATGCCTGACAGCCGAACTCTCAACAACTGGCTGTCACACCACGAAATGTCAAAGAAGCGGCCAGAACAACCACCCCAGCAGGTTGTATTGGTGTGCACTGAATGTTTCCACTGAGGACTCCCCTGACTCCCCCGCCTTCTCCCTCTCTGGAAGCCTTGACTCAGCCGTGATGACAGAAGGAGGACGCACAACTCATGAAAACACAATAGATGATGAATAAGCTGTCCCAGGACTGACTTCAACACAGTGAGCAGTGATAGTTAATATCCAGATTAGCTTGGTCTCTGGCTCGGTGGTGCTCTCACAGAAAAATACCGACCTGGTGACCTCACTGACCTGCCACTGGGGAAGTGGTTACGAAGTGAAAAGGGTTTTTATATTACTCTAAAAATTGTGACCTGCAGGGTTAGGCTGACAGACTGGAACTCGCTTTTAATAACAAATTCCTGTTTTGGAGGCGGTGTCAGGTTGTCCCATTGTGGCTGCTGTTTCTGTATGACAAGCAAACAATAGTGTATTTGGCTGCAGGTCTGTAACATGATACTGCTTGCGAAGAGTGAATGCGTTGATACCACAGTGATCAATAGGAAAGGAACAGAAACCGAGAGTGAGAACCTCCATCACCGTGTTTTCAGTTTCTAATCATTCCACCATTTTCCTTTGTTCAGAAAATTAAATACATGTCCCCATGTGTCTGTGAGTGATGGATAATCCCTGGCTGCGGCCCACGCCCCCATGTGGATACTAATAACGGTGTTCCCTCTCCCATGTGACCGCCCCTGCTCATTGGCTGACGGGTGTTGACGCTTTGGGCCGCTCCAGCTGGATTAATGGAGGGCTCCGTCAAGAAAGCCGGAGTTAGGGGAGAAAGACCGGAAACAGTAAAGGTTATGTTTAAAAATAAACGGATTTCATTTGTGTTAAACTCACTCAACGAACCGAGACACAAACCTCTTATAAGGTTTGTGTCTCGGTTCGTTAGCTGATGATAAACTATACACCTGTACATCAACACGTACAAGCTTTTAGCCAAACTGCAGAAATGCAAGAATATGAGACAACGATGTCGACAGTTGAATTTTACATTAATTCGCAAGGAGTGCCTTCTTGACTTTAGAAGTAATGAAGACAGCTAGTGGTGTTTAATGACAAGGTTGGTTAGTTTACCATGTGCCAATATCACGTGATACAGATATTACTGCGAATGTGATATAGCTGTGTCTGGCGCTGTTTTGTGTCCTTAAAAACACTAACACATTGAACTTGTAGCACATTTATGCATTGCATATGTGTGTTCTTATGTTGCAGTGCGCTGAGCCCCACAACAAAACGTCCATTTATGTTCCTCGAGAAAATAAAGGGCTCTTATTTTGGTGTATCGCGACCGGACGTACGTGTATGACTCAAGCTAGCTTGATTGAAGTAGCTCCGAGCCGCAAGCAAACCGCAGCCGGGCTACGATGCTCACTGTTCCCATCAGCCGGGGAGACAAGTCAACGGAGGACGAGGCGAGGCTTCGGTTCGTCGACACAGACGTGGTGGCGTCGACAAGACAAAGGAGAAGCCGGTAGAGACCTGTGTGAGTGCGAGTGTTTCCTGTGTGCCGGGGGCCGCTGCTGTGGAGCTGGGCTCGGACAGGGCGGGGTGATGTTCAGGTTCCGGTATAAAGGCGGCGAGAAAATGAGAACCAGACAAGATGTGGAAGCGGCCGCCGACGCTGCTGTTGATTTATATCGGAGACTAGAATGAGAAGTTTACCGCTGGGGTGTTACAGGGCGGCGGTGTAACCGTCTGGGGAGGCCGCTGGCGGAGGAGAAGCGTGTCTCTGCGGCGTCCCTCCACCCCCTGTCAATCAATAACATGAGGACGCTATTTACACTCTGTTGTCTCTTCCTGATCACCGGCGGAGCGGACCGGGTGTGGGCCACCGGAAACCTCACAGTCGACAGCAGCGACCAGACCAACCTGACGGCCGACAGCAGCAGCAAGTACATCAGGATCGGAGACGGGTCATCGCAGGAATTTGAGTTTCCTGAAAACACCAACGGCGTGATTGTAATCTCCAGCCAGTACCGGAGCGCCGCGGCCAGCAGGAAGGGCCGACAGAGCTGGAAGCAGACGGTGAGAGTCCGCTCTATGGACCCGGAGGTCCTCTCCATCCTTAATGTGACGGATAGCGGCCACACAGGTCCAGCCAAGAGCTACATCATCAGCATCCGCTCCGGGTTCCCAGGAACCGCTCAGCTAGAGATCCAGCTGCTGGACCTGGATCAGGACTCGGTGCCGGTTCTGATCGAGGAGAGGACGGATTACTCCATCATAGTGGCGCCGGGTAATGATGACCCGGCCACCCGGCTCATCCAGGCGGGTGGCCTCTCCCATTTCTCTGAGAACCCCGTGCTGTTCGCCTTGCTGCCCCTCATCTTCGTCAACAAGTGTGCCTTTGGTTGCAAGGTGGAGGTGGAGGTGCTGCGAGGTCTACTCAGGAGCCCTGTGCCACTGCTTCTAGGAGTGGTGGGCCAGTTCCTGGTGATGCCACTGTACGCTTACTGTGTGTCCCAGCTGGCCTCACTGCCCAAAGCTCTCTCCCTGGGCCTGGTCATCACCTGCTCTGCTCCTGGTGGCGGGGGCGGCTACCTGTACAGCCTGCTGCTCGGTGGAGACGTCACCTTGGCTATTTCCATGACCCTGGTCTCCACAGTGGTGGCGGCGGCAGCCATGCCTTTGTCATCAGCTCTGTACGGCCGGTTGTTGGGCGTGCATGCTGCCCTGCATGTGCCATTTGTGAAGATCCTTGGTACCCTCCTGTTCATTGCCATCCCCATCTCACTGGGCATGCTGGTGAAGCTCCGTCTGCCCGCCCTCACACGTGTCCTGCTAGCACTCATACGACCCTTCAGCTTTGTGCTCATCGTAGGAGGCATCTTCATGGCCTACCAAATGGGTGCGTCTATTCTGGCCAATGTCAGGCCCCAGATTGTGGCAGTGGGGGTGACAGTGCCTTTGTTGGGGCTGGTGGTCGGGGCCGTCCTGGCCAAGCTTTCCGGCCTGGCCCCTCCACAAAGGAAGACGGTCAGTATTGAGGTAGGCGTCCAGAACAGCCTGCTGGCCCTCGCCGTCATGCAGCTGTCTTTTCGCCGGACGGAGGCCGACTTCGCGTCCCAGGCACCTTTCATCGTGGCCCTCAGCAGCACCTCGGAGATGTTGCTCATCGTCCTCGGGTACTTTGCCCAGCGGCGGTTGTGTGGTTCTGCCGTCCCCAGGAGTGACGCTTGATTGTAGCCGCAGTTTTTTGTTCTGAACTTTTTGAAGAATGAACCCTTTCAAACCTGTGGAAATTTGGTGTCCCACGATCTTGGCTACAAGACGCCCAACAATCACCAATCCAGTCATCACTGTTGTTGTACACAGGACAGTGAATGGACTTTTTTGTGATTCTTTTGTCGTTGTTTTCGTATTTTTCATGAAAACCAAAGGCCTTTTACCCTCTGAGACCTTTTTGTGTTTGTTTTACACGATGTACTTTTTAAATCAGATTATACTGTGAGGTACTCAATGTAAATATTCCTAAAAGAGAAATACCTATAAAAGAAAAGATATTTTTCTACCAGATTACTTTTTGTAATCAAAAAAGAAAAAAAAAATCAATTTGTATCATGTTTACAAGAGGTCCATGTGTCTTAGCACAGGAAGGGGGGAGGTTCAGGTGTTAAGTGGAATCGTGTGTATCAAATGGGAACATGATGATATTTTGAAAGTATTTGCCACTGATTGTGTTTCCTGGATCTGCAAATCCATGTACTTGAATATCAGAGAGGAAGAATTGTCAATAATAAAAAAAAAACATTGTCAAAGCAGATGAAGTTTGTCAAGACTGTGTGAGTGGAGAAACATGTGGAACAGGTCAGCGTCGCTGTAACAAAACCATGAGCAGTTTAACAGACTAACGACAAACCTGCGGCTGTTTGCACTCTGAATGTCGAGTTTCACACGAAGAAGCTGTGGTTGTTCTGTGTAAAGAATGGTTTCTCTTTCTGTTGAAGTTCCTGTGAAGGGGATTTTGTCCAAGTTACATAAAGTCATATTTATCAACTGTAACATCATAGACAACATGAATGATTAAGACAGACAACAGCATATTCAACAAATGCAGTGCTGCTGGCTGGGTCTTTTCCAAAGGGCCAGTTCCCCAGAAAACAAATAGGCACATGTTTTCACTCCTACACTAATTATATAGCAGGAAGTGTTTAGCCTTGATGTGCTAAACTGAAACCTTTTATTTCAGTAGAACAAGACTGTTCACCAAGATCAATTCAAAGATACTTCTGCATTTTAAACTGATGCCTCTTTATACATCGCAGCTTCTGAGAGGGAGATGTTGTGCTCTTGACTACAAACTAAAACTTTTACCTCCACTGCACAGTACAATGAAAATGAACAGAATTTTTTTTGTTACTGTCACTATTTTAAAAAGCAGAGAGGCTCGAGTGTAAAGTGTCTGTCCAGAAAAGGTGTCCCTATTCTTAATCCACGGGACACACTGTCAACAGCTCTCCTGGGGATTATATCTTTGGTATGAAACGGTTTTGGTTTGGAGTGGCTTGTTCCGAGTCGTGGGAATAATGGTCTCTGGAAAGAGTTTTTGAAATGTATTTTTGTCACTACAACCCTTCCCCTAGTTTAGCTGGTGGAAATAGTTTCCTGAAAGAAAGAAAAAGAAAGAAAACTGCTAGAAACCAGTAGTGGTAATGAGATGAGAAGTGTTGAAGACATAAACAAAGGTAAAGTACTCCCGGAGAAATGGAAACAGTGTTGAATCCGAGTAGATTAAAAGGAAGATGTATGTTAAAGGTCGGCACGGGGCTGTGTCTGCTATTGTAGCAGAGAACAAGGTCCAGTTTTTATCAGCTTCCTCTGTGTGGGGAAGCACAGTGCAGCAGCTTTGTGTTTCAACAAGAGCTGAACTGTTGACTGCCGGGTTAAAATTCAGAAAATGTGCCTATGCAGGTTACAATTCACCTACCTGACACACCACACAGGGTTGGATAGATGATTATTTTTTATTGTGCAGACCGTACTTCCTGTTTACATGTGGAGAGCAGCAGATTTCATGTGCTTTCATTTACAGGTTTTCTGAGGGGAAGTTTTGTAGTGGAAACTATAAGAGTTTGGGCCTGCCTGGTTTGACTGAGCCCAGCAGATTTGCCTGAGCACTCAGGAATGTAGCACAGCTGTAAAGCCTCCAGGCTGAGCTGAGCTTGTTTGGTGTAAGAGTCTCAGTCCATACTGTAGCGTTTTGACTGCTGTGGTCTCCTCACACAGGAGGGGGAAGTCCAGGTCTCTGCCCCAGTCAAGGCAATGATGGTTTTTAACACAGCAACGTGATCTCTCTGAGTCACGACCTCTTTCCTCTTCCTCGTACATTAAAACGTTTCTGTTTTTTTTTTTTTTTAGGATTACTATTGATTTCTGCCTCCGGGGACATGTGTCATGGACAGAAATGTTCCCTGACCTACATGGGTGTAACCACAGCTTATCACATCCATGCAATTGGTGGAAACTCACATTTTTCATGGGCACAAAGCCAGTTTTCATTTTACCTTTTGCTATTCAATACAAATTTTCAGTTTACTTTATTGTCACCTAGAGAGGAAAAAAAAATCTTCCTGTGAACAAGGCTCATGAATGTCTTTTTCATAATCCATCCATTTCCTCCATCTTTTTCCCTCCTGCCATGTGTCCTGATCATCTCTCCCACTTGTTGGTATATTCATAATTTCACTATATATTTCAAAGCAGAAATCCATTAAATTTTCTGAATTTACTTAATGTCTATAGGCACATCCTGTCATGTAATGAGGGAGAATGCATGTAGCCCAGATTTTGACAATAGCTCTTCAGTGGAAATGGATTTCTTTTGATTAAAGGAACAAAATTGTGGAAATACAATGAGACTCAGTGATTAGATCATGGTGATAGGAGCAGCTGGACGGTTTGTTGTTCAGTGGGCAGATCATTTTTGTTCCAGACTCTCGTTGTACAGGAAAAACACAAAATTCATGGTTGAATGTGGTGGTTTTCATATCTGGTGCTCTTTGTGTTTGAGCTAACATGCCATTAGAGCTGGTAAATGTTCAGGCTGAGATAATGACCTGTTTCCCCAACATTTATTACACACATGCACACGCACACACACTCAAGCAAACATGTGCACACACAGGAAATCCTGCTGAGACCCTGATCCAGTCAGTCCTTAATCAAACCGTTGCCCACCTACTCAGACGTCCAGTGACAGTGGCTCCCTCATGATTCAGACAAGAGCTGCCACTACAGCTGAAAGTGTGTGTGTGTGTGTTTGTGTGTGTGTCCTCAGATGTCAGTGTGTGCTGTTGCTCATGGTGCTGACAGCTGATGATGCTCTGCCTTGCTGGTAGATTTGCACTCAGCCCTGTACATCAGCACTCCTGTTTACATTTCTATCCTGCACATTAGTGGCACAATAGGAAGAGAGAGCCCTTAAAAATTCATGAGGACACATTGCATTAAGTTTTCATGAGTTCCTTTCACTGGCTCCCATGAGACAGTTTTCCTACTGCTTGCTGCAATAAAGCCGGGAAGTCCACAAAATACGTGGGTGGCTGTGGTGAGAGGAGCTCTCTGCACACTGAGGGAGAGGAATGATCCTCACTCCCACACAACAAAGCAAGATGGAGCCTGCTGCTATACAGTCACCAACAGTCAGTGTGATGTGGCTAGGCGTGGTATGCACACCTTGAATGAATCAAAATGTAACTGTTCAATGATAGAGCTCATTATTATGTCATTTTAAATCTTCACTGATTGCTTCTTTGTTTATTTTTTTTTTATTTTTTTGCTTCTGACAAAATAAATAACAGAGTTGTTCAGGCTTTTAAAACCAGGTCAGATCCATCTTACAAAAATGGGGAAGCCCACATTGCAGTCACACATGTCCTTACATGCCCCGTGCCCTATTTAGTGTACACACTGTGTACACCAGCCTGGAGAACATTCACAGTAGAAAGATTAAAAAATAGAGTAAGAGCATGCTTTTAAATGACTTAATGCATACTCATACTCAGATTTTCTCAGGGTTGTTCATTGACACTGTTCTGTCAAAAAGTGTAACACAATTGAAAATGGAACTGCTGCAATTGTGGGAAATTATTATATTAGTCAAAATTTCTGTCTGAAGACTTGAGGTGGCTGAAAAAGTATTTGTGAGGTCACACTGACCTTTCACCTTTGGTCACTGAGGTTTGTTAAATTGAGCATCAATGTTAGAGGGATGATTCTGGACACAGTAAATTTAACATGAATATTCTCTCTCTCTCTTTTTTTTTTTCTTTACCTGTCTGCTTTTTCACGTCTGACAAAATCCTTCCTAAGCTAACTGCTGATTGATTGCTACTAAATGCTTGTGATCAAGTCACAAAACGGTTGCCTGCTGTAGCTGAAACAACACTGTTAGCGGGAGTGAAAGAGAAAGCATTAGCAGGTGAGCATTAGCAGGAGTGAAAGAGAAAGTTAGAGGCCAGAAAACCAAAACAATAAGTTGAAACCAACTCCCTCCCAGTCTTGTTTGGCATTTGCACAGCATAGGATCATGGGGCTCCTCTGCAGGTGGTGATACCAGCCCAGTTAATCACCGGAACAGACCCACCAACGCTGGAGAGCATCCAGCAGATGCGGGTCATCAGGCGTGGCTGTGACATCACTGAGGTCAGCAGCCACCCACAAAATGACCTTTTCACACTGCCACCGATAAGGAGACACCACAGGAGTGTAACAACAGTTTTTTTTTTTTTTTACCCACAGGCCATCGGGCTTATGATTGACACTCACACATTTCCCCGTCTTCCACCACCACCACAGACTGACCTTTCACTTGAGAGGTGAAAGAGTTTACCTCACTCTGCCCACACACTCTCACACACAGACAGGGACATAGGCATGAACCACTTGGCAGCCTCTTCTGACTTTGCACATACTCCTCATGTTTACATTTCATCTGCACAGCCTCCTTAATGTCAAAATGAAGAATATATGAACATTGTCAGTGCATTGTTGTATTATTGTTATCTGTGTCTTTTCTTATGCCTTTTTGTAATTAAGTGCTGGTGGTCTGTAACATTAACTAATCTGTTTACCTCCTGTCTGTTCTTCAATCTCCTGGTAATTTTTTATACCGTCAGTTTGTTCCACTGACATATAAATGGATAGATGATGCATTTTTTAATGTGTCACTGTAATCTGGATTTAAATTTAACACAAACGTCCTCAATCTACAGATATTCGAGGAGGTTTAAAACTCCGGGAGGGTTTTTGGTTGTCCCATCCGTGTCTCCTCTGATTGGCTGTGGAGCTGACCAATAGCAGCCGAGAGCGCGCGCAGCAACATGAAGGAGAGAGAGTACCACCATAACAACAAGTCGGAGGAGGCAGCTTGGAAACAAAAGTCGGGACTATTAACTGCTTGAAACACCGTCAATGAATTAATTTCACAGCCATAAGCGGCTCAGACGTCGAAGTGCTTTGTGAACACGTCGGTTTGTCAATGTCAGTGAGCGCAACGTGTGACTCCGTCATCCAGGAGAGGACCCTGTCCAGCCTCCTCGGTGAGTCTGCTGCGAAGCCAGTTAAAGTATATTAGTGATTCTTTATTTTTTGTTATTTTGTGTATCTGAAAATGTTCAAGCATCATGTGTTGTCCCTGTTTTGGTACCAGCTGGTCATGTGGTGAAGAGGCCAAAGCTGGAGGATGGTCAACGGTTACAGGAGGCAACGATCCAGCTGCTGGAGCAGCAGCAGAACATCTGCAGTCTGCTCAGGGAGGTTGGGGTGAGTCATGTGGCCTCAGGACGATGAGTGAAGATACAGCCAGTGAACAACAATTAAACCTCTATAATGATCTTATTTTACAATGTTAAAGAATTTGTGAAACAGGTTCAGGCTTTCACCGTATGTTATTAAAATATCTTAACTGTGTTTTTCACACTTTTTGTAGCATCAGGATCAAGGCAGAAGTCTTTACTCTCAGGATGGAGAGCAGAAACCAGGAGCATCCAACTGTGTCTCGTCCTCTCTTGTCAGGTCACTGCTGGGTGAGTCAAAGAATGAGAGGAGAAGAGAAGTGTAGTACTACATTATATGTGGGTTCAGAACACCAAATATTTTAGATGTTTTTATGACGTCCATCTTTGTTCAGTATTTGATGTGCTGGACAGCTGTCAGTTTTCAGTTGTTGGTCTGTTGCTGTGTTTGATATGGTCTCTGCCCTGACATGAACTTGATAGTATGAGCTGGAGCCTGTGTTATGTTGCCTGTGGACAGTGAGTGAGCTGAGGCATCAGGCCACACAGCTGGGCGTCCCAGTGGTGGGGCTGTCAGTGAAGACGGTGCTTGAGAGACTGAGGGAGATAATGGACACTGAAGAAGATGAGGACGAGGACGAGAGAGAGAGCTGCTAACTTCCTCTCAGAGAGTGAGTATCTATGTGTCGATGTATCTATGTATGTATCTATCTATATTACACACACACACACACACACACACACACACACACACACACTGGAGACAACATTGGAGTACAACAAAACTGAGACTTTTGACTACATGTATCACTCCACTTTAGCATTCAATTAACAGTTAATCAGCATCACGTTAATGTTCATTTTGTAACTCAGCAAACATGCGACATGTGATACTCTCCTGGATTCTTCACATGTGACCTAAAGTGAGTTACAATCACTTTGTATTTTCCATCAAAGAAAAGCATCAAATGAAAAACACAGTCTCATTTGTCTCTCTGCTGCTGCCTGAGAAATCAAACCCTTCATTTGTACACAGGGTCATAATCATTCTCTAATGATCATTATGAAAGCCCAACCAAAGTTAAGTCAATATTTCACATCTCCTCTCAAATCTAAGGATTCTTTTCATCGTTTTTGTTTTTACGTGAGTCCAGACCCACTGATTCCAAGCAGGTTTTATTTTGTAGTGTTTTTACTGTAAGCCTCACAGTGTACGTACTAAACACAGTTGATCTCTCTGGGTGTGTTGTATGCAAAGCACAAGGGAAATAGATGAGTTGCTCACAGCTGCAAAAAATTCAAATCAGCAGGTTGTGGTGTGACGCTCCAGAGACATCAGGGAAAACATGAAGTTCAGAGAACAAATTTTAATTTGAAGTACAGATTGTACAGAACTAGTTAATCTGGTTGTGGGACATCACATATCTGAGGACCGTCTAACTCTAGATACACCACAAGTAAATGCTAAATTAGGGAAGACTTCCCTCCAGCACCAAAAACCATGCGAATTACTTTTAAATGAGATAAGACAGTATTGATCCTTTTAATGGAAACTCACAAATTACACAGGATTTAAAAACATCTATATTTTAAACTAAAGCTGTACTCATGTCTCCAGCATATCACTGACGTTTGATACATGTCTCTAATTTGCAAAAGGATCAGGAATTAGAGTTGCAAATAATGTGGCAAATGTATTTTTACTAAAATGTTCATCTTCAGTCTAGTCTATGTTGTGTGATGTGGCCTTAGGTCCTGTTTCGTCTCAGGTGTGTCAGTTCTGTTTTGCCAGTTAAAACCAATGTCTCCACCCTGACTCTGCCTCTCTTTGCTGCAGGATACTTCCTCAGAAAAGTGTAAAATCCTCGTAAGTCCCTTTCCTGTCCTCTCCAGGTGCAGCTGTGTGTCCTGCTGGAGTCTTGTAAAGACCTGCTATCACAGGGAGCCCTCTGCCCTAAACTACTGTGGCAGGAGTACCGAAGAAATCAGGTGTGTCATACACACGTGTCATTATAACATGTTCATACACTGTATGGAACAGTAATCAAGGATTTCCTTCATTTCCTCAGCATTAATTGCTGTTGTTTGTTTCTCAGTTGGAACAGATTAGATAGATGCAATAGAAAGCACAACAAAATAGATGAAATAAATGGATCATTTCTTTGTGATGTTTTTACAGAGGCGACCAAGTCTGGAGGTGGTGTATCATCTTTGTCTTTGCAGCATCCTCCCTCTCAAGTACATTTTAGAGAGGTAAGAAATATTCATATTTTTCATCAGGGTCAGCTGCTGTTCCAAATTGTGACATTAATCCCTGAAGGACAGACCAGCTCGTCTGTCCTTCAGGGATTAATGTCACAACTCTGAAACCTCTGTTTTTATGGAGGCTTATTAATGAATGAATTCATAATTCACTGAATGTGAACCAACTCCTGAACCCGTGTGCTGACATTTTAATACCACTGCATTTATAGCATTTAGATATATTATTTTGAAAACAAACTGAAATCAATCTGAATTTTATGTTGGATGAGCCCCAAGTTGTTTCATTTGACGAATCAAAGTGTGTGATGAATTAAAACCCTTTCAAATATTGCACAGATTCAATTTTTATGGATTTAACCATTCAAATGCAAATCAAAAACAGATTTCTGACATTGGATTGGTGAAATTCAGACAATGGAAAAATTCCATCTTGAACACTCAGACCACCAAAGATCCATCAAAATTCAGATGAGCACCTGGATTTTCTCTTAGTGTGAGACTATGTCAAATAAATCTTGTTTCTGGATTTACAAGATTTCAGAGGAGGTAAATCAAACCACATAAACTGAAGACAGGCAGCAGAAGTGAACTGTATAAAATGTCAAAATAAAAACCAAGATGACAGTGTGAAGTGTTATATTAAAGGATCTGTAGCAGGAAAATCTTAGACGAGAGGTGAATAAATGAATGAATACTTGATTAAACATCTTTTATTGTTTTGTACTTTTCAGTTAGACATCATTTATCTGTCTATCTATCTTCTAACATGACCCAAATCATTTTAAATTAAAATTCTTCCCTGCAACAAATTCAGTGATATTAAATGTTGGTTCTGGAGTTGGCACATAGCAGATCGTGTTATCTTTTGCTGAATTGACAGCAAGGGATAACATTACTGATGTCTGTTGTCATAGTTTCATTGGAACTATGACAGTCAAGAGAGACATCCAGGTCACTGAGAGGCCATGCACGTCTCTGCTGACACGTCTGTCTTCCTGTCGTGTTTCTCTGCTCAGTGACGAAGGCGTCAGGTCCTGGTTGGTGTCTCAGCTGAAGGCTCTGTGCAGTTGGATGCCTCCACAGGGAGAGGATGAGACCAAACAAGTGCAACAGAAAGTGTTGTCATGTAAGGCCTTGGATGTCTTTCACCTTGATCTGTTGTGATGCCCGTTAGTTGTTAGTCATCGATCAGCGAGCTGTTAAACACCTGGACCTTACACAGAGAAGCTACTCATCTTAATTAAGTATAAATAAGAGATATTAGAGGTTAATTAGATATTTTACCTGAAATCACCAAAGCTACAAAAAAAAAATCCTGCCCTTCTGATATTACTCATGGTACGGTAAAGTGTTTATTGTTGTAGTGTCTCCCTGCTCAGCAGACATCTCCTGTGTTTCAGTGGTTGTTGGAGTATTGGTGGGATGTGGATTTGAGCAGAGTATTGAACCAGCAGCTCCAGACAGGAGGATCTCCCTGCTCTGCTGCTCAGTGCTCGATGAAATGCTCTTCTGTGAGTCTACATGTCCCCGCCCCACTTACCCTGCCCTGTGTTGATTAAATATTTAGTAAAGTACTTTGATTCACACCTCAGGACCCTGGAAGCAATTTTCTACTCCTTTAACTGTCTAAATTTAGTGCTTTTCTTCTTTGTCTCGCTTTTTAACATTTCATTGTTTTTCTGTCTCTCTGCTTCAGGGCTTCTGGACACTGTGGACAAGAGTCTGATATTGCAGCCGTCTGGAGCAGCAGCTGAGCTTTGGTTCTTTGCTTTTGATAATCTTATTAACCTTGATGCTATCAGATAGTGAGACTGTGTTCTCAGAGGTCCTAGTACGAAAACAACACATGATATGATGCAGAACGTACGCACAGACATTTGGCAAGGAACATGGAGATTATTTAGTTCTGTATAATAGCAACTGCAGATTTCCTATGAGGGGAGACAATTTAAATAGCAGCAGATTTGCAGTGTTGTATGAAAAGTGATTTCAAAGGATGGATTAATGGTCAGATAAGATTTCTGTTGATTGAGTAATTGATTAATCAACTAAAAGTTTCAATGCTAATCTCTGTGATGCGTCAGGGCAAACACCCATTACAGAGAATGTGCTCACTGGCCTGTAACTTATGATGGAGTCCTGTTAGGAAATGATGCCTCTAAAACTGTGCAGGGATGCAGCTCCTGCATTGGGCCACAGGAGCCAGGATTTTGTGGTGGCATCTGTTTTCTACAGTTGTCTAGTTTTTAGCTCACGCCCACTCCAGGTTTTCTGTGCAGACTTGTTGCCTGTCTGGTAACTTCCCCGCATCTTTTTAGAACACTTTAATGCATCAGGACAGAAGCTGACTGGATGAGTTTTCCATTCCTGCGCAGGTCTCCGTAAACTCTCACACCGGAGTGTGAAAAATTCCTTGGTGCTTGTCTGGTCCTGAAATACTGGAGCAGGGCACCTGGCACCTGAGATCAGACCGTGCTTGAAACAGTGTAACAGTGACAGTAACTGTCCCACTCAGCTCAGTCTGCATGCTTCACACACTGAGTCACAATGGAGTGCAGGGTTCAGCTGTTCATTAAGACAGAGAGGACATGTGAGAAAGCAAACACATGAAAACACTGACTGTGGTATTTACCTCTTATATTTAAACCCAAAGCTCTGTGCATTAGCATTAAAATAAACTGACCCGATGTTATCCAGAAGGTTTTCAGCATGTTTTTTCTGTAGTGAAATATCACTGGATGAACAGGGACCATTGCTTGAGCATCAGGAGTATATGCAGCAGTAGGTGTCTCTGTTTCTAACCTGTTTCTGCCTTGTGTTTTGTTTAGGATTCAAATATTTGATGCTTCATTATGTGGAGTTTCAGCATCAGCAGACGCCCTTCAGCGTTTCTTCACACACTCCCTCACACAGACACTCACTTACAAGCCCCGACTCACAGGTAAAGACAAGTTATTAAATCTGTACGAGTTATTACCATCTACATGTAATGTTTCTCATGATATCAAGCCCAAATATCGCAATATCATTTCACACACCTGCATATTACATTTTTATCTGGGTTACTACATTTTAGATGTCACCCAAGCCCCATCATTGACCGTTGTAACAGTTGTTGTTCTTTCATAGATAATGTTGACACTTACATTTGATGCCTACACTCAACATAACTTGGGCTCAGAAAATGATGGTTTTGGAGAGATTTTGAAGTTTCCTAATACACAGCACATGCTAACAGACATGACTTCTGCTTAAATCATATCCTCTCAGTGTCAGATGCCATCACTCAACAAAACAAGTGGACCTTTGCAAAAGCCAGCCGACCGTTGACCTCTTTGTTTCGTAAGGTGAGTGTATCTAAACCTTGATGTATATTAGATTGTTTTCTGTCCCGTAGATTTATAAAAAAAACAATCTTTGTTTTCAACACCATACTTTGTATTTAAGTCTTTTTTTAAGAAATTTAAGAAACTCACAAATTCTCCAACTTCTGACTGTACACGTTGTCATTAAACCTTTTGTGCCTGTTGGTTGAATATTGGCTTATACATCCCTGTCTTATAATTTGAGTCATACTCAGACCAGCTCGGTATGGGAACACCCACCCATTTCTTGCCTAAATGTTACTATTGGATCTATAACATACCTCTAAGCCCTTACCAAATATCAGAATCTGGTGTCCTGTCCTTTGAGTCAGGTCTACAGAATATCCCCTAAAGATTTGGTTTGGCATCTTAAATATTGTAAATTTTATTTAGGGCCACTAAGACTACATTTACAGGATTTATGAATGGTCTGTAACCAACATTTTGATTTGATGGTTAACACATAAACCATTTACAGTATAAAGGTTTGTAACACATTAGATATAAAGGGCCACATTGACCTGTTGCTTGCCAAATAGTGAGCCTACATCCAACATCTGTACCTGCTACTTCATCAAAATGTATGATAATGATAGAAATGTTTATGAAAACTGTATTATAAGATAATGATGAAGCTTTTACACTTCCCTCATAATGTTAGTCTTGTTGTGATGTGGTATATTTCATTCTCTCCTTTTTGTAATCAATTATCTTGTCCCAGGCTACAAAGGTGTTTTGTGGATATAATAGGAGTTCCACATTTCATTACTATACACATTAATAGATTGAAACTACACATCATATTTACAGTAACAAGACTCACTCCTCTCCAGCTTCACACTGTCATTCTCATCAGTGTATTTTGTGCTGTAGACAGACACAACAGCAGTCGAATGATTGATTGTAAGCTTCAGATGATCGGCCCTCAGCCCAGAGGAAGTATTGACAGTGCTGATCTTATTTATATACAATTGTATGACAGTCTGTCAGTCAGCCGATGTATTGTGTATTATTCAGGTTTCTTCAGAGTATCGGGTTTCTGTTTGATTTCAGAAGACTAAAAAGAGCCCAGCAAATGCATTGTGTGTCTTCAGAAGTGCAGCCACGGTCTGTTGAACTAGCACTTACTCGTCTGTGTTGTTTCTGTGTTTCTGTACAAGCTGGCTGTGATCTTCAGTGTTGAGCAGCTGCTGCGTCACCTGCAGCAGGTTTTGGAAACCCATGAGGTCAATTGGAAACATGTCCTATGCTTCTTGTCCACCCTGCTGGTTTATAACTCCTGTGCTCAGTCCAGCCTCAAAGGTAAATGCGAGGGAGCAACTGCTCTTTGGTGACACCTGTATTCTTGGATTCAAATTTCAAACTTGCAGAATTTTGTGGTCAATAAATGGCTCGTTGTGTCTGTTGTGTTTGTTTGTGTCTCCATCAGAGCTCCTGTCCAGACTGCTGAGTTCTGCGTTTGAAAGCTACGACTTGGAGAACATGATAACAGCCTTTTTGTTGGCTCGACAGGCTGCACTGGAGGGAACCAGCATCTTCTCCTCCTACAGCGACTGGTTCAAGGTTTCATCTCAGTCTTTACAACAGCTGTGTTAGGAACAAATACGATGCATACCTTTCTGTTGTTTACAAAAATCCTAAAGAAAATCATTAAGTTTGAAAAGACACTGTTTACTACTGTATGGCCAGTATTGCACTGATATTCGGGTGTTTGATCTGAACATATGGCTCTGGCGACACCTGGTGGAATCATACAGACACTGCTCCCCGTTGATATAGTTGCAGTTTGTGTTGTGTTGTTGTGTGTTGTTCTCATATTCCAAGCTGAAATGTCCTGCTCTGACTTCCTAGATGTTCTTTGGCGGTGGCAGCAGCTACCATGCAACAAGCAAGAAATCTCTGGTGTTCCTGTTAAAGTTCCTCTCTGACCTGGTTCCTTTTGAGCCCCCGCAGTACCTCAAGGTGACCGTTTTTCAAGTTTTCATGTTGCCTGAATAGATTATCCGTACATTGCCTATCATCATAGATCATTTACAATCTCTGTCGTTGAGGAAAGATACATAGGAGTTGAGCTACTGTTGGATGTCATACCAGGTTCAATCAAAAAATGGTGTAATAAACAACTATGTGTAGCCTATATTTAGAGTTCAGCCAACTCTGATGACTCAACTTTGGTTTTGAAACCTCACGGTCAATGTGATGTCGTAGGTTCACGTCCTCCACCCTCCTTATGTACCAGTGAAACACCGCAGCCTCCTGATGGAGTACATCTCCCTGGCCAAGACCAGGCTGGCTGACCTCAAGGTAAGAGCAAGGGTAGATCAATCGATACACTATTACTGCACATTTAGAGTGGTTCATATTGAAACTATATAACAGCAACCCCACCCAACAGTTTTAGATTTTTACAGCTACTCTTCCTGAAAATGCTTTGGGTGTCTACTTTTCTCCACAGTGGTAATGTGTGAGTGTTTATTTGTGTTTGTGTGTGTTGTGCAGGAGTCAGTGGAGGACATGGGTTTATATGAAGATGTCTCTGCAGCAGGTGGAGCACCAGTGCAGGTAACAGCCTGGCACACATTGATTAGGACATGGTTAGGGAGCTGCGCCCAGTTAGTCTGCAGACCATCATGTGTTGGGGTCACACCAGCCATAACACACCCATCAACATACTGATGTTCCAGACTGTGAATAGTCATGAATACATTATTATGTGATCACATTATTATTAACATGAGTAAAGAGATCTTATAGTTGAACTGCACCCATCTCTGATTTCAGCTCCCCGGTTTTAATTTCTTTGACTGTGTCTTTTAGGTTGTGACACGATCACAGTGACAACAATCTAACCAGACACACGCACTTGCACATAGACTCATAAAGTGAAAACAGTACCAGCCTGTCACTGGTCATAATTACAGATGAATGTTAGTCACCTGCTTTTCAGATATGAACATTAGCTGCCTTAAATATACATCTAAATAACATATAAACTCTGATGCTCATGCTCTTCATGATTTTTGAGTCTTGTCCATCACAATCTGTTGAACAAGAACATTGGTTCTTGTTCAACAATATGGTTTTCAAAACTAAATGCAACACAACTGCATATTCTCAAACACATTAGTGCCCTGTGGTTTCCTGTGTTGCTCAAATGATCAGTCCACATTCTCAGGTTACTCCTGCTCTAATGAGAAACACCTCATTACTGCCTGCACCAAAAATGTGTGGTGGCACTGAACTTGTTGGACCAGTGCTTGCAGGTCAAATGGATGAATCATGTTATTGTTTGAATATTTGATGAACAAGTGTCATAAGATTTGTCTGTCTGCTGTGAAATTGGGCTCTTCTACATCCTTAGATGAGTGGTTGCTGAAAGGTGGTTACTAACAGTCTAACATCTGTGTGTCTGCAGTCTCAGGCTGTTCAGGATGTGGAAAAGGCAGTTTCTCTGTTTGAGAGCACAGGAAGAATCTCTGCCACAGTCATGGAGGCCAGGTATGCAGCTAGATAATCAGTTCACCAGGAGCGTATATGCATAATGGGATATGAGGGTCCTTTGTAATGTTGTTTAACAGACTTTACAGTTGCTCATTTATCATCCATTAAAAGGATTTACATAGATTTGAAAATGAATTGAAGGACAGAGACACGTTGAAGTTATTGACTCCTGTTGCCTGTCACAGTATTTTCCGAAGGCCGTATTTCCTGACGCGATTCCTTCCTGCCCTGCTGACGCCCAGAGTGGTGAGCACCTTCATCGTTACATTCATAAACTGACAAATGAACAGATGCCTACTAAAAATGTTATGTTGTCACAAATCTATGAATAAATATAACTTTTCTTTCAATTAGCTTCCTGTGAAACCTGATGCTCAGATGAGATTTATAGAAGCTTTGAAAAAGTGAGTTATTATCGCCTGTGCATTGTTACTCCTCTCTAGTTCTGTCTTTGTCAGTGTTAACACATTTGAGTTGTTAACTTTATCCTAGTAACTTATTATCTCTCAGTGTTTCTTCATTTAATAAAAAAAATGCCCATCAACATCAACTGTAGTCATCTGTGATAATTTAATTGTGTATTTCATGATTATTAAGGTTATTTATTTTTTCTGTATTCAGAGCAGACAAGATCCCTGCTGCCCAGTATTCATCTTATGTAGAGTCCTGCCAGAGACAGAGACAGCAAGAAAGTAGGTATCCTCTATAACTCTTGTTTACTCATGTACAGCATCATGGGAGTGCCATAAAAATAATACATCTGTAGAAGAACAAGAAAAATAAATCCAGAAATGCAAAGAGAAATAAGTTTGATGGTAAAGTGGAAATATAAGAACAACTTATTTTTTGCACAGAAGTCATAGGAATAGCTACATAGAAGAGAATAAAAAACAATAAAGAAATGAAAATAAATGATTTTACATGTAGCTTTTCTCACGACTCCAAACTCACCAAAATGAACATTTGACTAAACTGAACACTGAACAAAAACCCAGAAAACTAGACCGCCACATTTACACTGTGTTGTGTCCTCAGAGAATGCTGTGTCTCTGGACACCAGTGACGATCCTCTGGAGGTCCTGAAGGTCCAGCTGCAGGCATTCACAGAGCTGGTGGTTGATGGAGATGATGGAGGTAGGATGCTGCTAAATATATACGGCACAAACACTATTATTGGAGGTGTGTGTTTTCTTCAAGAAGATTCTGTGGGATTCTTAGAGAAAGCACATTGTATCCACAGTGTAGGTGTTGAGTTTCTTCACCAATCTATCTTGTACCACATCACCAGCTGACTTGCTGAGTTTGGTCTCTCTCCCACTTTTGGGATTCAACACATGTTGTCATGTTGTCATGTGTATGTCCAGAGATGCTGGCTCAGCTGTCCAGGATCTCACACACGCTGAGTGTCCTCTTTCCCGGCCATCGTGATGAGCTTACTGAACAAACCATCATCAAACTTCACATAGACCCTCCTCTGTCCCCTGAGCTCCATGACAAAGTATGCACTGATGAAATACATTGTCTTCTTGTTATACCACCAGTATATAAATGTATCCCACAATGAATATTCCCATATTTTCTCAGGTTATCAACATGATCCTGAGAAACTTCTGTCAGTGTCTGTTAGACACCTCTCGAGTAAACCCTCCTAATAAGTGAGTAGAACAATTGTTTTGAAAGTCAACCAATAACAGAAAGTTAATTTGATTATTTCCAGGAAATAGAAAAAAATCACACTACACTACAAAGGTGTTTTTATCTTTCCAGACAAAGCGTGTGGGCATCCAGGTTTGTCACTGTGCTGCTTGGTAACACACAACTGCTCTCCAGCCTCATACACAGAATCTGGGACCTGTTCCATAACCAGGTACACCAGTCCTTATTTATATACATGTCCTTATCTTTAACTTTATGTATCTTGTCTTAGTTTTACATTTTGCCATGAACCCTTATTCCTCTACATCACTGAAATCAGTACATTCACTCATCAGTTTCACAAGTCTCTTCTGTCGAAAGGTGTCCTCGCTGAGTGCCGCACACATACTTGGCCTGGCAGCTTTTGTGGTCCACCTCCATGCCTCCATGTCCCACAGTCATCTGGTTCAGCTTGTCCCACCCATTACACCTGGACCAGTACCTGTCGGAGAGGCTCTGGGCTCAGCGCTGGTCTGCAGCACACACACTCACATGCTCTCCTGTGTCAGGTGAGATTTCTTTTTACAGGCTGATGAGAATATTGATGCATGGTACTTCATTTTAGACCCACTGTTGAAAATGCGAATGTGTCATATTTTGATTATTATGTGATAATGCTGTCTCAGCCTGGATGGAAATGAGACTCAATCTTCTTTGTCCTGTCTAGACTGTGTGTGGCGGCTGTGAGTTATGGGCTCTGTAGAGGGGACTCACTCCCTCAGCATCAGCGACAGGACTACATTCCCAGCAGCCTCTATAAGAAGGTATCACTTTCTGCTGCCTGCTATAATGAAAATACAAAACAATGACACATGTACAGATGACAGAGCAATTGATTCACTCAGGTTTAAGAGTAAATTTTGGGTCACAGAGAAAAACAGATTCTAAGAGCTGTGGAATTCATCTAAGACTTAAAGCAGATGATTCGAGCTGTTCTACTTGTTGACTTAGGCTTGTGCCTTGGAAATAAAAAAGAGAAAATATTGTGACAAAATATTCTGCACATGTGCAACTCTTGTTGCACGAGTTCACATTTTGATTAACAGATGTGCACATTTTGTCTATGAATGCACATTATTTGTTATGAATGCATGAGGTTCTTAATTTGTGATTTGTTGAACATGATTTGTGGGCCTGCAATGAAGAATTTGAGACAGTGTGACTGCTGTGTTGTGTTTGTGAAATCAGAACAATGCACTGTGAGGAGAGAATGGCTTGCGTCCACATGTCGCATGCCTTTATTATAATATTATGTTATTCATTTAACTGAGTGTCTGTGTTTAGCTTCTGTACCTCATCCCAAGACTGGTGCATGAGACCAGAAGGACTCCCCTGACTGCCGACGGTCCTGTGGAGGAGAACCAGGGGAGAACCTGCCTGGCCTGTGGAACAGTGCCACAGACAGCAACAGTACCTGGAGGAAGACGGCCTGGTGTCTGTGGAGGCACACTGCCTTCCAGCAGCTACAAGACATACCACAGTATCAGGTGAGGTGGAGTCCAGTGATTTGGTCGTATGTCTTCCGGCTTTGAATGGAACCTCGGCTCAGTCACTGTTGAATATTGATGACTGGACAATCCAATATGCTCAGGGAACAGGTGCAAGGCACTCAGAGCAATCAGTAGCTGCAGTTTGTGTCTTAAATGAAACCAATTGATGGATTGATCTTATTGGCCGAAAGTAATTATCATCCTTTGTTGTGTTTGTCAAGTTGTCATTCTCTGAATGGCTGGTTAATGAGCTCAGAGTACAGAGAAGTGAAGACGCTCTCTCCGATCCAGAACGGTAAGGCAGGACACACACTCTCTCCTTTAGACGTACAGTAGAAATGAAATCAGTACACATAATAACTGTGTTTGTTCATGTGTGCGTGTGCAGTCAGGAGTACCAGCAGTGGGCCTGCTTGGAGTTGTACCTGTGTCTCCCAGAGGACCATGGAGGCTGTGGAGGACACATGAAGAACCTCTGTTCTCATATCCTCAGTGCTATCATGGACCAGCAGCTCAGGTGGGTTCACATCTTCATGCCCACAGTGTACTTGCATGTTAAATGTAATCTGTCAATAGAGAAATAGAAACTTCCAAAAGACTTCAAACTATAATAGATTGTGTGAAATCTTTTCAGTCCAAACACTCTGTAGCAGGAAGGATGTGGTGTAGTGCTTTTACTTATAAGGTATAAAAAATCTGCTGAGGTCACAGTGCACTTCAGCACACCGCGAGGCTCTGCAGGGTTTAGAGTGCAGAGGGGGTCCTACAGGGATTACAGACATTGTCCATGTTTCGAAGCCTTGGTGAGACACAAAGCTCGATATTGCTCTCAACTTCTGTCAGTCTTGCATTAAAAGATTCAAAAAAGATTCAAAGATTTTTATTGTCAATTCTCTGTATGTCTTAGACACACACAATTATTTCTCTCTCAGCTAATATAAATATTATAGATATACATTCAATGCTGTAGAAAATAAAATGTGACATATAATATATAATATATACACATATAATGTATGTGTGTGTGAGAGAGAGAATCGGTGAAAGATATATACAAGTGCAGTCAAGTTACACGTGAGTTACACAAGTTACACATTTTTTTTGTTTTTAATCTTTAGCCAGCCATCATACTGAATTGTAGCTAGTTGGATGTTATTGAATGATTTGAGGCACCCTTTGAGTACTTGTATGTGTATGTGGATACAACACTGTGGACTTGTCTTCTCTGCAAGGAAAGTGTACATTACAAATGTCCATTATTAAATATAACTCCTCTATGTTTCTAAATGTTTCAGTGACCAGAGCCTGAGGAAGTTGGACCACAGAGTGTCAGCCACAGGGACCTGTCTGCCAGACATCCTGTCCAGATTACAGGTGCGTGTTCCCTGAATTCAGACACTATATATTCATATTGAGCTGAATCAGAAAAATACCCAGTATGTGGACAATTAGTTGTGGTTCACTGTGTGTGCAGGAGCTCATCTATGAGATGGAGGTGACCAATGTGTGTGGAGGCTGGAGCAGCGCAGCAGCTATGTGTGACTTCCTGTTTGAGTTTGTGTCTGGGAGATGCTCCTCCACAGCGAGCTCAGCTTCACTGAGTGTCAGTGCCCAGCTCAGCATGCAACACACAATGAAGACATGGAACAGGTACACACACGCACACAAACACACCACACACACACACACACAGCCGCTGAAACTTCCTGTGTGGTGTGTGTCACAGAGTGCTGCTGGCTCTCCCTGCCATGCTGTTGGTTAAGGTGAGGGCTGAGGGAGGGAGGACGACTCTGGACTGTAACACACTGATCCAACATGTCAACCAGCATCAGGTGAGCAGCTGAATAGAGACACTTGTCTCTCAGTTATGAACAGCTGTTTAGAAAAGTCGAGTGACTGTGTGTACCAAATGTTCTTACTGGCTTTCATTAGAGGATGGTGTGTTCTCCAGCCGGCCTGCTGCCCTGCCATGTAACAGCACACTTCCTGAAAGTGAGAGCCACTTCACTAAAATCTATTATATTAAGTCTATTATGTGCGTTATCATTGTTGAAGAGTATGTGTGCTGACTGTGTTTCTTCTCCAGGGCGTGTTATGTGCCAGTAGGTGTTGCAGATGTCCCAGGACAGAAGTGAACAAGGCCTTGTCTCAGATCAGTCTCCAGTGTCCTCTGCTCCTGACCTCAACAATGGTACTGTCTGTTCTCCACACCACCGCTGTACTAAATTAACCTGTGAATGATCACTTTGAGTTGTCCAAATTCAAACACTGATGCTTCAGTATAAAATATTTTTACCTTAGTGTTACAAACTATTCATAAAATCAATGACCTGAGCTTCACTGTCAGGGTCCTGCTTGTTGTTACATACTGAGACACTGGCATTGGACTGATAAGTCAAGACAAGTCAAATGATCCTTTCATAGCTACTGGAAAATCCCACCCAAAAGCGATTCACATTCTGAACTAACATTATTTCTAAATGATTGGCCTTGCACTGGCATTTAAGTGGCAGTATACTTTTCTGATTGTTGGGAATGGTGTTCATTCACCTCCAGAACTGCTATACCCAGGGTTTTAGTCCATTGAAATACTGTCAGTTATTCTGTCACTGCCCCTCTGGGGAAGCTACTCTTTTTATGGATCCTATAAAATCTGCAGTAAAGTGTGATTTCTACTGTTTCCACTGCAGAACTACAAAATAAAAGTCTGATATTATGTTAGCCCTTTCTCAGAGTTTTTATAAATGTAAATCTTAATGATTCAGTTACCAAAATAAAATAACGTGGTGATACAGATGTTACAGGGTTTATTTATTGCATTATTTTGAAATTTTCTATCACTTAATACTCTAATACAGACCTCATACATTTCTTTGTTTTGTGCCTTTCATGACAATTGTGTGTGTAGCACTGGTGGAAGTGTCTGCCTCCAGTACTGTTGTCACTGTGGAGTCGTGTGTGTGATGGAGAGCCTCCACCAGAGCAGCTGCAGCTCCTCACTGAGTCTCAGCACTGGGCTCACAGGTAAAACACTGTCCCGTCTCTTGGCTGTAGGTACTCGCAGATGTTTCTCTTGCTTGTAGAGGTGTCTGATCCATCTCAGTCCCCATCTCTGCTAAAATATTTCACTCTCTGTCCTGGTCCATCTAGCCTCCATCAGTGTCACTTTATCTTGCTGGTGGTTTATGTGGGAGTTGTTTCACAATGAGTTGACTTAAATTCTGTCTGGGACTCAGTTTAGTAAATGGCCGCTCGCCATTGCCAGTGCCTCAAGCTCCAGCCCTGCTGTTAGCCTCCAGCCTGCACTGTGCGTGGCGAGGTCATGTGGGGGACAACCAGGGCTTCAGTGCAGCCCTGAACATGCTGCGACCAGATGGGCGCACCCAGCATCAACAGGTGAGAGTTAGTCCAAACCTTCCTGTGTTTGTGCACCCGCTTCCACTCAAAAACTCAGACAGCAAATTACTGTGGCTACATTAACACCACCATGATGAACACTGTTGACCTCAGGCCATTTAGGCACACCTGTTTATACTTTTTAGGTCGAAATCAGGTGGAGCCATGATGTTTTCAGTCCAGAAAATTGATGGTTTATACACAAAAGCTGATCACTCCGTCTCTTGTCTTCCAGGTGCTTGTCTTCTGGCTTTTCCTGTCGGTGAACGACTATCTGTCAGCACTCCTGTGTCCCCAGGTAACTGACATGCACATCCCTGTACAGTAACCTCTAGCAGGTTGTGCACAGGTGTGGGTTAAATGTGTGCAGCAGTCAGGATTTGTATACAGTTACAGAGACTGAGCGCACAGCACTACTCAAGGAAGGAGCGGAGTTAGATTTTGATAAATGCACTTCACTGCTCAGTCATATCAAAGGCGATTTTATTTGTTTAGCAAATTTCATGACAAATAAACTCAATGTGGTACATGTGGTACAATGCAAAGGTTTTACAGTCATTCACACAATCCACTCTCCCTCATCTCAGACCTCATCATGTTTGGAAAGTTTAAGCTTCAAACAAAACAACAGGAAACATAACTGCTGAAGGTGTTGATTGTTGTTGTTCCTTCCACAGCTGAGGGGAGTATTGTGTATGTGTGTTTTCTCTGTTTGTTTCTGCAGGAGAAAAGCATTCAAAGAACCAGGAGTTTATGCACAGACCTTCTATCGGTGCTGGTGGACTCTGCTGATTGGCTGCTCATCTTCCATCCAAACGGTACAGTGAACATCTTCACACCTCTGTTCACTGCACAGGAACATCACATGTGTCTGATTAAAACTAATGTTACTGTGACATTATTGTTAATATTTATATTTGATGTGCTGCATCCTCCTCCCAAATCTAGAACAAGGTGTTTATCACTCAGTTACCATGGTGACATCAGTGGAGTTTACTCGACTGATGCCTTGGGCTTTCTACAGGTGGGTTTTCAAGAACATCGTGTTATGTTATATTATCTTTAGATGGATTTTAAATCTTCTATTCACATGGTACCTGCTGACCCACATCTGCCTCTACAACACTTGACACTTTGACCAACTGCTGCTCACTATTTGGTTTCCCTCTCTACAGCCCTGTTTGCAAAAAAAAAAAAAAGTTTTTCCAAAAGTTTGGAAACAGGGTTGTATTATTCTAAGATCCTGACCTCACCCTGTGAAATGCCCTGAGAAGATGTTTTGGCATTGTACAAATAAGTTGAGCTAAATCAACCACCAAACAACAGATAAGCTTTGGCTAACAAGTGCAAAAATCTTTTCTAGCAAATAGCCACTTGTTGCAGTTGTACCATGTGAAATCTGTTAATCCCTGGTATGTGTGTTTAGCCTGCTACACCAGCAGAAAGATGAGCTGCTGCAAAGAGCTGTGTGTTGTCCAGGGTTCCTTCACACTGCGGTCCTCTGCTACATCCGTCTACTGCAGCTGTTCCTGGAAGGAGACACACCTACACCAACAGCCAAACCCTCTGAAGAGCAGGTGACTGAGCCTCAGGTGTTTTCTCTTCTCTCTGTTTATGTCTGGCCACTGTCAAACATGTGACATTGCTCTGAAATCTAAATGCATGAATTGTATTGTCAGGCCGAGCCTTCCCAGATTCTGAGCTACGCCAAGCAGCTTCTTCTGAGAATCATCTCACAAACATCTGCTGCTGCTCTGTCCTCCAGCCAACTCAGACAGGTAACCATGTGCATGAACCCATTTGCTCTTCCACTTACACAACTGACTCCTCTCTATTCACTCTTGTGTCTTATCCTCACCACTTCCTCCTGTCTGGTCTCTGTGCTGGTGGGTTTCCTGGTCCAGCTGGAGTCCCAGTGTGCAGACCTGGACCCAGAGGTGGCAGCAGCTCTGTCTGTACACCTCCACCCTCAGAACCTGAGCCCAGAGATTGACTTCTTCTGAACAGCTGAGGACTGCCAAAGGCTAGGAAACTGGCTAAAGACCCCCACTTATTTCACAACACCCTGTTTGACAGTTGTCATGGTAACTGACTATACATCAGATTCTGTTCGGCGTTTCTCTTCTGATGTAACAGGAACACGTTCCTTGTGATATTTATTGAAGAGCATTTCATTGTAAAGACTGTTGATACTCACCTTTGTAAAAAAAACTTCTACATTTTATTTACGTCTCTTTGTACATAATGCACACGTAACTTTACACATGGTACATCTGAAGCCCTTTTCATTGTTACAATACAGGGATAAACTCTTGAATGTACTGAGCGCTGGAATAACTTAATAACAAAAAACAGTGACCTAAGAAAAGTGAACCTTAAGTTCTTGGAAATCATTTTGCACAACAATGAGCACTGTGAGGATGTGACACAGCACATTTTACATGTATTTAGGTAACATGGACATCGCATAATAGGAATTAAAACTGCATCTATTAAGGTTACACAGTTGTTAATTCAGTTGGAATGAAAAGCTCTACATAGGTCATAGGCAGTGTAAATGAATCTTTCCATCAGGTCTGTATCAGAGGCACCAGAAGTGGTTGTTTCTTCAAAAATATTGTAATCCTTAAGATGTTCAGCCATTCAACATACTGTATTCTCAACCTGTAATTGCTGCCTGTTATTATTAGTGGCACCGTTCACCATTACTGAGCCTGGTTGTGCGCAAACATGGGCTCAACAGGAAGTGATCAGCAGCTCATCATCTAATGTTACTGTTTATAACTTGGTTTTATTGATTAGCTGCATGAAACGCACCACGTTAAGTGACTCCAAATGCAAACCCAGCATTTGGACTCCCAGCATTGAGAGCCTCTGGCACTGTGTGCAGACTTGTTCATTAAACGTTTGTTTGGCTTCTCTATGAACAGATGAACCTGCTCTTCTGTTGTATTTCTGGGTGTAGTATTGCCATGTTTTCATGGGAACAACAGGTGTCACCAGACAGAGCAAACATCTGAAGGATTACAACTGTGAATTTTTAAAAATCTGTTAGTGGGTACTATTTAGCTGTGAAAGTTGAATAACTTTGAATAACTTTCACAGCTACCAGTGGTTGTTTTTAAAAAGATTCTTGACTCCTGCTCTCTCAGCATCAGGTGACATGGCAGCGTGTTTGAGTGTTACACACTGACCCAAAACAAGGTAACACCTGTACGTGATTTCCTTTGTTTGGAAACTGTCCTGACAATGAAATAAACTGATATCGAAATGAGTCAGAGCTGACCAGGAAGTGGCTGGGTGGCAACTGTTATCCACTGAATGAAACTTCTGTTTCGGTTCCCGTCCCAGTTCATGAAGTGAATGTACAGAAATGGAAACAACAGCGCACAGGTTTCCAGAACTGGTTTCTGTCCCACAGCTTATATACCCCTGTAGAAGACCTGGACCTGGACTCCCTGTCGTCATCTGTCCTGGTCTTGCTGAACCACCTCCCCGGTCAGTGTGATGGTATGTAGGTCAGTGTACTGCTGCTGCTGCTGCTGGCTGCTGCCTCTCTGAGCATCCACTTGAGTCAGTGGGTGGACCATGGACATGTGGACGTTGAGGTTGTGGGGCTTCTCAAAACGCTTCCCACATATCACACACGCAAACTCCAGGTCGGCCTCAGCCTTGTGTTTGGTCATGTGATATTTCAGTGACGCTCGTTGGCGACACTGGAAGCCACATACTTCACACCTACAGGAGAGAAAACAATAATGATGAGCATGTGTAAGTCACCTGAATCACTCCACTGACACTACACACACACAGTTTGGTTTACTCTTCATGAGTTCTGCTCATCCTGTGGGGAAAAAAGCTCATTAAGTCTAGTGTAGCTCTGGTGGACTTTTGTAAAGACTCAGAGACAACCCTTGATGAGTTTGAAAGACTCATGGAAGCTTGCTGCATTAAGGAAAATGTAGAATCCAGTTTTTTTGGAGTTTGGGCCAGACTGACCAGGAAGTCAGGGTGTGTATAACTATGTGTCTGTTCTGAGTCCATCAGATTTGTGGAGGTGCACCACTAAAATGTTGGCGTGTCTCTTTAAGAAAAAACATGGTCTGAATAAATTAATGATGAGAACAACGGCACAAGTTCATTTCATTGCCTGGTTTAGATGACTGTACTCACTGCAGTGGCTTGGCTCCTGAATGCCTCATTTGGTGAACCGAGAGGTGTTTCCTCTGTTTGAAGGTCTGACCACATTGGTCACAAATGTAGTTCCTCTCCTCTGGAAGCACAGAGGGGACAGACTAAAGCACATGCTAAAGTTCAACCAAAACATGTCTAATACTCTGCTGATTAAAAACAACACTGTCTAAAAACTACTGAACTGAGCTCAACTCAACTAAAACCTTTGTTGACCTAACCTGTGTGGATGAGCTTGACGTGCCGCTGCAGGTAGCGGTCGATCATGAAGACCTTGTTGCAGCCGGGATGGGGGCAGGGTCGCTCTCTCACTTCCTCATGATGCTCCTTGATGTGCTTCTAAAATCCCAGAGAGAAAACTGGATGATCAAGCAGCTGACTACATGCAGGTGTTAAATACCAACTTCTCCCTCATTTTACTGACAAAAATTTGTGAAACTTTGCAGCACAGACCTCTGGGGACAAATGGCTCATCGAGTCACTAAACCTCTCTGTGTGTGTCTTTTTCTTTATAGCTTTTATTCATCATTTAACTTCAACTGGTTTGCACTGACCAAAATAGCTCCCAAAATCCTTGATGTATATTTTGGACGTACAGTGACAGTAAAGGCTCTCCGCTTCTTCTTCATGTCTTAACTGAAAGTGACCTGGTGTCAGGGTGAAATCTGACCTTCAAACCGTCAGGAGCTCTGTAGACAGCAGTGCAACCCTGATAGGGACACTTGTAGATGTTGGGCAGCTCCTCTCTTTAAATGAAAAACACAACAGTAGTTTGTTAATGCAGCACACAACTAGTGACTGAAGTAAAATAATACAGTTTAAAAAACTAAATCTGTTGCTTATAATTGAAGTATAACGCACATTACATTCTAATTGTGTGTTTAAGACAATGGAGGACAAATGTGCTTACACACCCTTTAGGTTTGAACTTGTTCTTCCAGCCAGGTTTAGGTCCAGGTTTCTTTTTGACTTTGGGCTCTTGTGGGGCCTTTGTGCTTTGTCTTCTCTTGTTGGGGACATTCACCCTGCGAGATCTGAGAGAGGGGGGGGACTAAACTTAGTACATACACTGTTCTTTATAGTGTTTCTTTGAGAGCGCCCATTGTGAGGACGACTCTGCTCTTTGGTTGACAGTATTGGTACGCACCTTTTGTCAGAGTATGGCTCGAACAACTCGTCGTCTAATAGCTCTCCTTTTCTACTCTCCTCAAACTCATCCTCTGAGATGACCCTGGAGACATACACACACAGCCTTAATTAATCTGCTTACTTTAAAAACCCGAGAAGGCTCAGACACTGGGCCTTTGAAGGTTTTCTCCTACAAATCTAATCATATTTATGCGAAGAGCACATTTAAAATCAGCAAAACAGAAATGAAAACATCAACAGACAATGAAGTGGGGAAAAGCAAAAGGGAGGGAGACAACTGATCCTGGCTCAAACTCAAAGTGGAAATTTGTAGGGGAGATGGGTGGGACAGATCTAACTGAGTTAGAGCCAAGGACGGTGGAAAAGCATATGTCGAATGATTTGAAGGGCCTGGATGTAGAGTAGGCTGGTGGAAGGAACATCTGCCGCAGCTGGAGCTGAGACATGATCAACTGATTCCAGAGTAGAGGGAGCAACAGTAGTCAAACCGGGGTATATAAGGTGTTTTGTTTCAGTGATGGAACAAAGATGAAAGAAGCTGGATTTCAGCTTTTACCTGTTTGCTACACATGAAGGCAGAGGCAAAGATCGTGCTGAGGTTTTTGATTCAGGGAATAATGTGGGTGGAAATGTGGCCAAGACAACTTCTGATTTGTCCTGGTTCAGCTGGAGGTGGATTCAATCCATCCAAGCTCTTACATCCTCTCTGAGGCACTTTTAATCCTGACTATTTGGTTATAGATGAGTTAATGTAAAACACAAGCAGAGACTTAATCCAATGAAAAAGCTGAGCAGTGTGACTCACCTGTCAGACACATCACTGTCAGCCGTCCTGTCCTCCAGCTGGGCCAGAGCAGGAGACAAAGCCTCCTCATGACCTGTAAAATCTAGTTGAGAAAATCCACAACAACAGGTGAGTCTCAAAGTCATACAGACACAACACAAACCCACAGCTCAGAGGATACGAACAGACGCCTTCAACATCTCTATCTGCAGGAGACAAACAGGGTTTTGGTACCTGTCTCACTGGCTGTGTTCGTATATGGGGAGTAAATGAGGCACTTTTCACTGCCACTGGTAAAGTAAACAGATTCAGTGAAAACTGGTTGATAACTAATCCAATGACAGAAAATTAACTGGTAACAATTAAGATGATTAACATTTATTTCCTGTGACAGTAGCTTCGATGTGAAAATTTGCTGAGTTATTTCGTTTTAAAGTTACAACTTATTGGGTCAGCTCTCTCCCCTGAGATCACATGACCTGTACACAGTCTCACCTTCAGTGTTGCTGGCCCAGTCAGCCAGTGCTGAGCTCTGAGTCTGTGCCATGACTGCCGGCTGACTGTGTTGAACCAGAGTGCTTATACTTCCTCCCAGGGTCCTTCCATTTCCGCTGGGCTGCTCAACCTCCTCTTCCTCCTCCTCCTCCTCCTCCTGCTCCATCTCCTCCTCCTCAGACATCACTCCATCACCATTGCCACTCCCTAACGCTCCACTACTGAAGTCCATTGTGTAACCTGGATTAGTAGCAGTGGTGCACTGAGCATCCATGATGTATCTGTGACCATCAACGCAGCCCCACACCGCTTTGACAGAGCCCCAGCATTGGCCCTTCAGCACCTCTTTCAGGTCAGGGCAGGAGCGACAGGCCTCTCCATGCTGGTGAGCCCAGGACACCAGACTGTGCAGGCACTTAGGGTCTGAGGTAAAGGATGGTGGTGCTGAAAGAAAACAGCAGAATGTCTCAGCAGAGGTGTGCATTCACAGCAGATGTCACTTGTGTTTTGTTTAATGAATGTAAGCAAAAAAAAAAAAAAAGCTTTTATTTACTTATTGAACCTTGATTTACAGATGATTCTGGACACTTATTCCTCCTGAAAAACAAACAAACAGTTGCTTATATTTGTAGATCATCTGCCTGAACATGCAATTTTTTAAAGTAACACTAAAATTGAATTTTTTTTCTTGGACGCACCGGCTTTTGAGGTTCTCCTTCCCAACTGGTGGGAGGTTGACTCTTTGCAGAAACCTGATCAGGATGCTGTGGCACTTGTAGAACTTGGCATGGCATTTCTTGCAGATAAACTCTGATAAACGTGGATCACGATTCAACTGGACCCCTACCAGTCGTTGGAAATCTGTGTGGAATAAAAGGGGTGACTGGGCAGCGGCGTCTGACTCATCATCTACTATATCGATGGGATCATGAGACCACCTGTTGAAGGCGTGTCGCAAGCTGCGTGGAGAGAACTTTCCGTGGCAGAGCCGGCAGACAGCAGTGGATAGTCTGCCTGTGGAACAAAGAAACAGAGGTGAACTGAATGTCCCCAGTTTTGGACCGTTTCATTTCTTCATCTAAATGAAAAGGACATTATACAAAACCACATTAAAAATCTGATAACTAAACTTTGTCATAAAGAAGGCAATCTACAAGTCTGACATCTGATCCAATGTACTGCACTCACAAAATCTTGGTGACAGCAAAACATTACAAGACCACAGACTGACATGTTGTATCAATGCTGAATTCATATGTAGAAGCCACAACACATCAGGCTCAGGACTGAGACCTCACCTGATGACCTTGACTTGCTCTCTTGATGTTTCTGTGTGTCATCAGCTGCTGTTACACTGAAGTCTAAGTTAACAGTCTTGTCTGTTGCTGTTTTCCCATGGTAAAAATCGTCTGTGGTGACAGGGACAGTCTTTCGTGGTCTCCCCCTGTTTGAAGGTGTCCTCTTCTCCTCAGTGACACTCACTGTCACCTGTGTCCTGCTGGTCTGTCGTGAAGTCTCACACGACTTCAGACGCCTGCTTTTCTTCTTCATGGTTTATTTTGTACTTGGACTGTCAGCAGATGATCCCAATGATGGAGGCTTACTGCATGTGCCACTGTAAAGATTTGGAAAGTAAGGCAAGTCCCAATTAGTTTAAGAGGTTTATCTAGATCAACCATTTTCATCTTTGAAATTACTATCCACATCAGTGATACTGACAAAAATATTTTCACGTGTATGGGTTTAAATGAGTTCACTACTGTCCAAACAAATCACTGCGTTCCCATTTTAAACATTCATGCATTGCTTCTGAGTTTATTTGTTATTACGGTGACAACCGTAAGCTGTTTGCTGTAATCACACGACATTGCAAAGCGAGAAAAACAGAAAACGATACATAAAAGAAGAGAAACTAGAACAGAATATAATAGCTTTTATATGACGATATGCCTGGTGATATTAAGTGTTTATTTCCACCAGCTATTTTAGCACGATTAGCCTGACTGAGCCTGCTACGTCTGCTAGCTCGTGCCAACCATGCAGATTCCGTTGACGTTACTGTCCCACGGTCTCGCGACATAGCCTACCGTGAGTGTATATAAATCCTAGCACGTGCAGTGCATGTTGTATTTACACAAAAGGTGGTTTTCATTAGCGAGGAACCCGTTCTGTGGTTTCAACGATGCTACCAACATGTAAACATTAGAACCCGGAAGTATAACTGGAGGAATACACCCAAACGTAGCACAGCGCCACCTAGCGCCCAACAATGGACATAATTTTATTATTTGCGACTGAAAACGACTGTGACTTTTTTTTTTTTTTTTTTTTTTTTTTTTTACCAACTTGTAGATGCAGGCATAAACAATCTCTCAGCGTTTGAGTATCAGCTGCAAAATGGTCCATTGAGTTATCAAAACCTGCCATACCTATGTATAAACATCTATAAATATTAGTTTTTTGTTTGCTACTCCATTACAGTAGGAGGCAGTAGACGTTAAGATACGTTTTCAATCTGCCATAAGTAAAGACTTAGAAGAAGAAAAAGGAAGAGGAGGTGGAGGAGCAAATAAAAGAAGACGATCCCGATTCCCGACTAACCATGGCTACGGCTGACAGTGGAGTGACAGCTCTTCAAAATGCCATGAAAATGGCCAAAATAGCGATACAGCTGGATGGAGGAAGCAGACATAAGGTAGTGCCTCTATGTCACGTCTTGATCGTGTCGGTAACACGCAGTATTCAGTCCACAGGAACCAGTGAGCGGTGTAAACAGTGGGAGGGGGCGGGAGCTGTTAGTGTGTTAGCAGGCTAACCTGTCAGGGTTCAGCAGGGACGTAAACACACCACTGTACTGAGGGAAAACTGTCATGTTTATTCTGTACATTTCTCTCGTCATTAAATATATGCACCACTAACTTTACCATTTCCACAGGACACCCAGTTTTAGTCTAGGCAATGGCATGAATAAAATAATTTTAAACGGAAGTTAGCTTGTTCCAAAAGCAGGAATTGGACGTATTTAACTCCCACTACGTCAAAGTTAGGAACAAACTTTAGACTTTTATTGTAGACTTTTGTAATGACGCTAAATCACAATTTAAATACAATACAACAAGTAATATTACATAAAAAGCAAGTTAAATTCCGGTAAACATTAACACAAAAAGACAAGACCCAGAGCTTGACAGTGTGGCCTCAAGACTGGTCTTGAGTACCACAACACTAACTGTAGATGTAAAAAACAGAAGTTACTATGCACTGTGATGCTGTGCAGGCAACTATTAATTCAGTTGGCCAACATGCTGATGAAGTTGATGCGGTTGTTATCTTCCAGTCTGCAGGATCTGAGTCTGATTTGTTGAGGATAAGGACCTAGTCTCTGTCTTCTTTTCCTTTGTTGTAAAATGGTGTTAGAATCAGATTATTATGGGCAGCTAAAAACTCAGATATTGTTATTGTGAAAATGCAAAACAGAGATTTCTGTATTCAAAATAAAAAGTTTATCAAAACAAAATAGACATTTTTTTTATTGATTAATGAAATAGTATTGAGAGTAGGTATGGTGAATGGTGAATTCTTAACCACATACAGTGAAGGAATGACTATCCTGAATATGACTAATGGCTACCCATCATACCCACTTTATCTGATCCAGTTTGACTGATGCAGTACATAACAATCTCTGTGAGCATCTTGCATTGTTTACTGTTTGTATGTTTGTGGTCTCTCTGCAGGAAGCGTATTGTGAATACCTCCGGACGATCAACTACATATCACACGCACTTTTGGAGGAAGCTGGGTCTCAAAGTAAGATCTGAGTCATGGCAAGTGTGACTTTTGTAAAAGAAACAGTTGCTTTACGATACGATGTCTGACCTGATGATCGCTTTCTCTCTTACCCGATTAGTATGTTCAGTCAATTCTGCATACTGTACAGAACTGTTCAGTTGGCCGCCAGTGAACTTTGAAATAAATAAAACTCCCCACAGACATTTATGAGTAAAAAGTTTTGAATCATATGTTAGTAGATGCTGTACAGTAAAAAAAACAAAAAAAAAAAACAGGAGATAATAGCTCAATTTACCTCAGTCATCTCAGACACAGAAACTCAGAAATATAAGCCTGAACCAGCCACACACATTTAAAATCAGTTCAGCAGTCTGTACCGAATGGTTAGCCGGTGTAGATTTGCCAGTCGTGGTGTAATGTACAGAATATGCATCAGCAGTCTGGCAGCTGCATTTTGAAACAACTGGAAGTTAGACACAGAAGAACGATTTAAACTTAAGATTTCTTTTTAATATTTCTGGAGGAAACTAAATTTGACTAATTCATTCATATGACATATGACATCAAAGCTTGTCATTTTTTGGTCTACATCTCCTCCTTCCTTACCTTGAAAGTTAAATAACTGCATGCAAGATGTTATGACTGACAAATGGGGAGAAAACACATAGTTTAGGACAAAGAAGGCCCTTAAATATCTCACTGAGGCCAGATTGTTGACTGTGCAATACTTAGGATTTGATCAAGCAAGTTAACATACCACTGTGAGCCTTAAGTGAAACCATTATTGGGTTATACTCTAGAAGAGCTCTCTCATCAGTGGAGAAATGAGCCTTTATTCATGGCTCACAGTTAAACTTACTTATGCCTTTATTGTGATCATGTGGAGTCCCGAGGTTTCTCACTTTGCTCACCAAAACAACGTCCTATCAGCTACATTTAAACAGCAGTAACATACTGAACTTCAGAAATTCTCCAACATGTGTTCAGACTAGACACTGTCGAATCCTGATAATATCTGCAGTGGCGTGCTGTGGACCTGACATTTTGGTCAACACTTGTCCCCAGTGCACACACAGTCCTCCTGGTTTTCAGATGCATGTTTTTCTTGGTGGTAGGGGTGGGGCTTGAAATGCTCTTGTCTAAATGTTACCTCTGAATTCTCAGCCCTCTGTCAGTACGGAGCAATGAAAAGTGACTTTCACACAGATGCAGTTTATCTTCACATTTTTACACTGAATCTGTCTGCTGGGTCATTTTAAATCTAGTATTTGCAAGTAGCTTCAAATGTTTTTGTGTACTGACTAAAATAGGACAACCTCCTGCACCACAATAACCTATATTTGAGAAGAGATCAATCATATTGAGCTGTTGATATTTACCTGTTACTCAATGACACTGACCTACGACAGCAGGAAAACAGTGTATTATTAGAAAAACAGGAAGATGAAAAGGGAAATAGAAAGACATGTACACACATAAAACTGTATATCGTTCTGTATGTATGGACATAGGCTTAGAGATATATGGTTTATAGTACACACGTCCAAATTAAGAGTAGGTTAATATAGTAAAAAGGTAGGGGAGGATAAAGACTGTATGTTGAAATTGGTGGAGAATGGTGTTGTTTTTAATTGACCTGCAGGTTCATAAGTTATTTGTCAGTGTTCTTCTGGACAACCATGGTGATCTCAGATGAAATAGATAAAGGTTTGAGCATGCGTCAAGTCAGTGACCTTGGGGGCAGGACCAGTTCAGACTTACCCAACATCAGCAAAGAGCATCTGGCCACAGAGTTAATCATTCTAACCAGATTTGAACTAATTAGGTTGAATACAGTCATTGACTGTTAGCATGAAGCTGCTTCAAATCTTAAATCCCATGACCATTATATAATATACCTGCATTAGATGAATCATTCAGGAAAATCATTTCTCATAACATTTTCTGTCATGTGTGTCTTTCTGTCCCACCCTCAGAGGAGAGGGAGATGGTGGCGGTGGAGGTGGAGCGGATGTTGAGGCTGGCTGAGCAGTGTCTGGAGCGAGCCAAGTCATTTATAGAGAAGAGGACAGACCCTCCTGACCTCCCTGTGGCTGCCTCTCCTTCCTCTTCCTGTTCACCTGCCCAATCACAACACCATCAGACCAACGCCCTACCAGTGGCCACTGCTGCAAACACTGGTGACTATATCTGATCCTGCAGTCCATTTAATGTTCAAACTGTGCTAACTCAGAGTCTGCCCTGGGGCTCACAAATCAAATCTAGCCAATGTACAGCCACATTATTTCTTTTTCCCCTGTTTGACCTCTGCTGTCACACTGTCCTCCTATCTGCTGTCCTGTTGATACAGGGCATGTAGCAACCAGCCCCACAAAGACAGGTCACCGCAGGGTGTTGTCAGAGGGTGACGGGGAGCTCTCCTCCTTTCTCCCCCCTGAAGTCTTCAAGAGACTGCAAACAGTGGAGTCACAGGATGCAAGCAAAAAGTAAGGGTAAATGTTGGGCTGGTCAATTTCTGATATCATCCTCTGAAGTGAACAACACAGCAATGATAACAGGAGTTTCCAAGAACTGGACCCTTCTGGATTCCTTTAGAGCAATCACATCAAAACATCAAACACACTCTCACACCCTTTGCTGTACACTGTAGATTAATTCATTTAAAGGTTGTCTTGCTCTTATCCATTGCTTTGTTTATGTTACTTCTGTTTATGCCTACTGTTTTTGAAAATTAAAAATAATAGTATCCATACTTATTAAAATATTCAGTGGTCTCCTCTAAAAACAAGTAAAAGGAGTAACCCTATTATTTTGACAGTTGTATAGAGAGGCTGGCCTTTGACACATCCCCTAACCAACATGTTGTTTGTTTGTATTTTGTATCTGTGTGTGTGGGCTCTAGGGAGCTAACACCCATTGAACAAGCTTCACGTATGAACCAGAAGTTGAAAGCCAATTATGAAGCTCGTCTGGCAAGACTCACACCTGGTCAGGCCTATCAGAAGACATCTTTGGTAAGTGTGTGTGTGTGTGTGTGTGAGAGAGAGAGTAATGTACAGTGTTGGGCCAATGATTTTAATGATACTTTTAAAAGAATGAGTTAATGTGTCGAACTAAAAGTTTTAAAAGGGCTCAGCCTCCATGGTCATTCTGTGTTTTGTACAGTTTAGACACACATTGATGTTCACAACAACCTCTGTTACTCCAAAACAACTTGATTGTCCAGACACATACCAAATGTCATCAATAACCTGTCTTCATTAGTAGTAGAAGAAAACAATCAATACATCTACCTTAAATTTGACATACAATTATCGAGGGAACTGAACAGTGTCAGGGGAAATCCTGCTTTCTTTTGTGTGTGCAGTTTTTCAAAAACAAAACACAGCTGAAACCAATGACTGAGCAAGAAGACTCTTGCCTTTAGGGATATACACATCAGCATATTTGATATTTGACACCCTAATAAACCAATTGCCTAAAAATAACATGAATAATAAAACGTTTATACAACTGCACCGATATTCTGTGTTTTAACCTACCACAACATTTTAGGCGAAATTGTGTGCGGGTTTTACTTTGAATTACCTGTTGTACTTCCGGCCACGTAGCCTACGTCAGCTTGACGCCGCTGACCAGTTGATGAATAAATACCTGAGAGAGGGGGGAGTGACCCGTGTGTCTGAGCCGCATTTATATTTAAGCTTAGGTAACTTAACCCCTGAAAACGCACAACTTTCTCCGCTCGTCGTGTCGGTGTCTCTGAGGAGAAAGGCCACTTTCTCCACACACAGTAACATTATGGTAAGCTCTCACAGCATTTTAACCTGCAGTTTATTGACACATTTTCTCAACTAGCGTCGTTGTTAAGCTAATTCATTCATCGCGACCCCCCCCCCCCCGTGGCGCGGTGGCGATTTCTCAAATTAATGTTAACTTATCGTCCAGATACGGAAAATGCGTCAAGTGGAGCTCCGAGCTTGCTGGAGAAAGCTAAAGGCGTTTCTAAAGGTAAAGTCACGGCAGCTAAGTCACGCTGTGGAGCTGAGCTAAGTAACACACCACTGACACCCAAAAACTGAGAGCATCTCACAGACAGGAAGAGGTTAATGAGGTGTTGCTGGTCTTGTTCACTGCAACTGCAACTATGACGGCGGTCAAAGCAGTGTTTGGATATTTATGGTGGCAGACCACAGGCAACATGCAGTCTGTAGCTCTGTGCTGTCAATTCTGACTTTTGATCTGTGCAGCCTATAACATGGGGGGGGGGGGGTCCACTCCAGGGAGTTAAGAAGAATGAAATCTGCACTTTGTTTATAGACATTGTAGAGTCTGGATGGGGCATAGTTGGTTGTAATTGTTGACATCTAACATCTTGTTTCTTCCGGTGCTATTTACAAATCAGCCCTGCAGTTTTATTGCTCATTCATCTGTTTGTTTTGACTTGGGAATACAATGAGTTTGGGACTCATTTACAGTGCAGCTCTGTGCAAAGGATAAGTTAATACATCCTGGACACAAGATATAACAATGTTGAGCTTATGCATGAAAGTTTAAAGTCACATTAGTATAAAAGTAAAGAAAGTTTTAGTGTATTCTGCGCCAGTTGTTTCATGTTGCAGGTCCACAATAGGAAAAACTGGATCTTACGATCATGATCATTCAGTGCAACCTATAGATTAGACAAACTACTGATTTCTCTGTATAACTTTAGTATTTTTTCCCCGGTAATATGTGATAGCATGACATCCAATGGGTGCTTGTGATTCTTTTTCAATACAGAAGCTCTCTCTCCAGCGGCAGATGATGGAGAACCTCATCATCGCCAAGGCCAGGCAGGATGCTGTATCCTTGTGTTGTCAGCTTGTGCCCTGTTTTCACTGTGTCATACATCTTTGCTGTATATTTGGTGAAGGTGAGCTCATATAGGAGATATCATAATATTGATATCTTTCATATGATAACATTTTCTCTGGTTTCTGCTGAGGCTGATTGCCGCTAAATTTCATATTGTGGATTGTGCTGTAGATTGCCAATACACGATCTTATGGCCTTGGCACGTGTCTTAGGTCGAGCGCAACCAGTCAGCATGGCTGCCGGCACTGACACCACTGTGGCTTTGTTTGTTGGCAAAGAAAAAGCCACATCTCCAGTTAGGGAGTTTGTTGGCTTTATCCCAGATGCCAGATGCTTGGGCACATCAATTTATTCTTTTTTTATTAATTTATGATCAGCATTAATGATTGGATCTATACTGACATTGGATTGAATTACTGTGAACAAGATGGTCAGTGCTGCACAGCTGCGTGTTGCTCCTGCACTTCAAGGCGCTGTCATTAACTTTTAATCTGCAAAGGCGGCAGCACCGCAACATAGGAATTTATAAAAGCCCTTGTGAACATTTCAATACATTAAAACAATATTTATTTGGAGTCAACTTATTTAACGACCCCGAAGCATGAGCAGAAGGGCTGCGTCCGTTCGGAAAGAGATGCGCCGTCACTGTTAATGCAGGGCTGACAGTGACACCCTGCGTGCTGAGAGGAGAGAGAGAGAGGAGAGAAAGTGGATTGTAGGTCTGTTTGTAAACGGGGCTTCTCTGACAGACATATGTATATCCCACAGAAACATCTCAATGCACGGTAGAGCGCCCCTCCAATCACCAATACAGGATTTGATCACTGATCATCCCAGGCCTAGTTTTGGACCATTAGCAAATATTAGACTTGTATGAAACAAATAGTCAAGATGGGGCAAAGTTAGCAACATTTAGCTGCCAGACCTTTACACATAACACAGATTTGTGTTTATTAAACATAATGCCCATGCCCTATTTCACATTGATGCTGAGCTGCACCTTGAAGCAACTCATATACCTTCTGTTGAATTCTGTTTATGGATCTTTAAACCCAAACTCTGGCAATCATTCATATTTGTTTTTATTTTATTTTATTTGAAGTCAAAAGCACTGTCACATACAACAGTTTTATCTGATGAATCTGATGTTTGGAGGTTTCCTTGATGTTTGATGTTATATTAGCTGCAACGGAAGATGGAGGAGAGAAGACTAAGGCTCCAGGAGGAGGCTAACAGGTACACCGTGGTTCTTCACAAACACACTGTATCAGGTTTGCATCAGTTGCATTACACAGTTGCATCAGGGCAACTGTGTAAGTCTGGTTGCTTTTCCTCTGTTTTGCTAACCCTCCTCTGGGCCATGTGCATTTGTTTGTAATGAAGCCAGCGAAAAAAGCAGTTCATGAAGCTGTGGATAACACTACATAACATAGGCTGATGATATGATAGTACGGCGTTTATATTCGTGTAGTCTTAACTGTCATAAACAAAAAATTAGGGGTTACGGAGCACGCTTGTGTCAGGTAAAAATGTAGCATAGCCACGGGAAAATCCTGCATAGTTCCTCTTTTAAGAGTATCATAGCAGCTTTTCACAGCTCTTCAGCTCTTTCACTTCCAATATTTACCTAGACATCTATAAAACTGCAAATGTTATCAGTTCACAGAGTCAGTTGAAACCATCTGCTTCTTTTTCCCTAAACAATAAAGAGTTTCTGGTTGTTCTCTCAGGTTAATTCCTCTCAGCGTGTCCTAAACTTAAAGTGATATTTTCACACACTCGTGCATTTGACAGGATGCATATGGAGTCAGTGGTGTTATCTATTGCTTAAGTTATCTAAAGGTAAAGCGGTCAGTAAATTCTTGGAAAGGGTTAGTCAATTTTGGAAATCATTGGTCACATGGTTTTGAGAACAACTGCTATTTCACCAAAACTCACTCGCTGTTTGGGTATTCCCAAACAGCTGATAGGCGAATTGATCTAGCATGTTGCAAAGCCTGCCTGCGCGGAGGTATACTGAGTGAGTTGGTTAGTTCCAGACAAGTGTGGAGATATGCATGTGTAAATATGTTTCCTGTGTTTTTCACTGCAGGAGATTTGCAGCATCTGGGGCAATGACTGCAGAGGAGCAAGAACAGCGTATGCTTTATACCAATGTACTGGAATATGAGCAAGACCATGTAAGTTTCTTTAGATTCTGTCACTTTTTTTTCACATTTTGTCATGTTGCAGGGTTTTCACTCATAAATCTATACTCAATGCACTGTAATGACAATAATTTTTGAAAATTTTGATTATGATCATGGGTCTCTAGTGTGGATTGATTTTAGCGAGAATAAATCTCATTTTAAATTAAATTTCTGCTTAAATTTCATCTTAAAGCTGCAACTTAACAAAAGCTGAGGGAGTCTGAGTCAGCAGACGCTGAGGTCATGCCTTGAATTGTAGTTTATTTGGTCTGTTCAGAAAATCTGGATCATTCACAATTTGCCAAAAAATGCCAAAAAGTCTCGATCCTAGAAAGAGTTTTTTTTTTTTTTTTTTTTTTGTTACATTTAAAATAAATAAGTCGACATATTGACACAGAGAATGGGGGAAACAGACGGTAAATGATCTTCCTAGTTGGGAGTCAAACTGACAGTCTCCTGCACAAGGGCCAGAGCCCATGTGGGAAGTGCTCTATACCATTCACCCAGCAGAGCTCCCAAAGATAACATGGTTAAATGAAATTATAGATATGGTTACCTGGATGTCTTTTACAAATGTTTATGCCTTTTAGGATTGGCCCAAACTCTGGAAAGCCAGCATTAAAGAGAATCCTGAAGATGTCACATTAGTGTCGCGTCTAGTCTCCTACCTGCTCAGGTAGGAGGTTTTTCTGTGTATGGTGTGTTTTATGTGTTTGTCAGATGACGTCACTGTTATGAAATCAGGATTTGACCAGAACTAGTCAAGGTCAAGCTTTTACAGCAAGTTAACGGCCTGAACCTAACTTGTAGTCAGTTACTGAGACTCAGGACTACCACACACACACACACACATTTGGCAGTATTTATATTCTCAATTAATGACACAAAGTTAATGACACTGTTTCTTTTATTGACACCCACCACACACAAATGGATTTTTAGGATGTGTTCAGAAGGTCGATTCTAGCTCGGTCGTGGAGCATCAGCCTTGCTGGCAATATAAGATTTCACAGAAGTTTGTGTTTCCTTTTTGTTATCCGCAGACACCGCTCCAGTTATGTTAATGCCAGGTGTAAACAGGGAGATTCATTATCATTCATTAGCTATTGATGATATATAAATAAATGGATGAATAGAGGAATATCAGACTGTAGCGGCTGAGGTGGCCAATTATCTCTTGTTCTGCATCTGATTTAAACTTAGACTACCATTTCTACTGTGTTCTCAGCCGGTCTGACCACCCTGTGGTGAAGCTGCTGAGGAAACACCAGTACCGGGTTTACAACCGCCTCTACCCCCTTGTCAGCAAAGGCCTCCCTCAGAGTCCCCCCCTGCTGCTGAGACCTTCTCGCAGCACTCACAACCTGCTTCATCAAGGTAGGTCCAGAGCCTGGTGTTTGTTACAGAGGCATCAATACATGTACCTATCTTTAACACTGGGGACTCTTGTTTTAATGATCCAAGCTGCATGGTCTGCAAAAAGTCTTTCCATCTCAGTTTTACCAAATATTGCTTTGTTGACACATGCGAGTGTGTAAACATTTTTGCAACATTTAAATACCTTTTAGAGATTCAGTTGTTTCCATTTCTCAGTTTGCAGTTTCAAATTGTGCATTGAGCAGGTAAATGGAGACGTACCTAGAGCTGCACAGGCCGATGCTGAAGAGAATTATGACCTTCACTTTTTTATTTGTAGGCTTGTTTCATTATAAGAATCCCATCTTTGACTGTTGGTCGCAGTCAGTTTTATTAACTGACAGAGATCTGAAATTACTGACTTGTACGTTGAGGTTCTGTCCTAAAAACGTAGCTGGAACTGGTTGTCAAGTCAGTCCAATAAATCAGGCTCCTGTGTTTCAGCGTTGGCTTTCAGAATCAGTGTGCAAAATATTTTATAGATAGCTAATTTATCATTAAATGATTTTTTTCTTTTATAGATAAATAAAATAATAAATCAGGACACTCTTGTAAGCATTCATTCATGTGTAAACTGTGGATCATACAGAGAACAAGAGGAAGTCGACCAGCACGATGAGTAGTGGCATTGGTGGCCAGAGCTTCAGCTCCAGCTTGTCGCTCTCCCCTTCGCGCTCTCATGACCTCCACACCGACAATGCCGAGGATGAAGGGGAGGAGCCTGACACACAGGTGACGGTGGACCGAGAGAACTCGTTTGAAGATCTGGAGCAGTTTCTGTCCCAGCTGGACTTGGCCCCACCCCACAGCAGCACAGGTGACACCAGCTCAGATTCGGAGCTGACCTGTGATACATCTGTGCTGAATGAAGACCAAATACAAGAGCTGGAGATGAGGGCACTGAAAGAACATCTGAAGGCCACCGTCAAAGACATTCACATTGCAATTGGTGAGCGTGACCGTAGAGGAAGGATGTGTGTCAGGATGCAGAGAAACTGTCACATCATGTTGATTGTCATCGGCAGTTTCCTGTTGCTGTCAAAGATAAATTTACATCAATAGTCAGTGTTGTTTTTTATGATTTCAGATCAGCTCCTGTCACTGTGTTTGCTGTCCTTTGAGTGTCTCAACACAGCCAGCTCCAGAGACCTGTGTCTTGCCAGCATAGAGGAAGCCTTCTTCACGCCCCTGTGGAGCGCCCTGGTGGCTCTTTTCAGGTAGTGCAGCCTAAGTCCTTGCGACTTCAACCTGTCTTCATGCCTAAAATGCTGCTGTCATACATTGGCTAAGTTTCTTACTGCTTTAGTAAATCAGTTAGACTGAGAGTTTCACTGTAGTTAAAGTACGATATAGCAAGGGCAGATTTAATGTGTTTTATTGGATAAAATCAGTATCAGCTATATCACCTCTGGTCATAGGTACCCTTTGGAGAGCTTTTTACACATTTACAGTGAATCACTTTTTAAAACATTTTGTTATGTTCCAATCTGCTAAAATAATTTAATTCTTGTTTCCCTTGTTGATCTTCACTCAGTGCTTACAGTATAATGAACGCTGTGTTGTAGCTGTTTTTGCCTACTCTCAGACTTTCTCAGCCTTTACACACTTACTACCAGTCAAAGGCGCTTTCACTGTGTGAGACATTTGGTTCTCACACTTCATGAGCAAAACCATTTGCTTGTTAAGTAGGTCTTCAAAAAGTCCATAAAGCATTGGCACATGTTTGGTATTGTCAGGGTTTATTGTTGCACTGCAGTGAGAGCAAATGTTGAGGGATCATATCCTGGAAACTCAAAGTGAGTCGAGGTCTCTCATTGACCAGCATGTGGCAGTGCTACTCCATGTATGTCAGTTTCTGCTTCTCTTCCTCTGTTAAATCTCATTGCAGCAGCACAGATAATTGTAAAGACCACATTGAATGCAGTGTTAATAGAAGTTTCTTTACTGATTTCTACCTTTTCTCATAATAAGAATGTTGAGCGTCAGAAAACAAGGAGTTTAAAACATCTTGTTTTAGTATTAATAATAAAAAACTGATGTCAGGAGCCTGCAAGGTGATTTGAATGATTTGGTTCCCCTATAGTTGACAGTTGTCATCTTACATCAAAAGAACTTAATGCACCAGTTGTTAATAAAATTTGATTCACCTTGTGTAGCTCCCTGGAAGCCTGGAGTTGTCACAATCGATTTTTGTGTCCAGAAAAAAATACTGTAATGAAAACCATGCTGCCTCAATGATAAATGACAGACAGTGCTATGGAAAAACTCACTTGTATGTGCTGTTTTTATAACTGGCTGTGACACTCAGACATCTTACAGGCTTATGGTGTATAAATGAAAACAGAGCATATTTATCATTTCCTTCTGTCTGAAGGCCACAGATACATTTTAATAGATATAAGATGATAAGTTGGGCATGTGTGTGTTCAGTATTTTTCCTCTGAGAGATTTTGATCAGATTTCAAGCAATTTGTGAGTGTTTAAGTTTTTTTCTCATTTTCTCTGTGTTTAAAATTTGATTATGTCCTCCACTAAGTCCACCTTTGGCCTGAGGAGGATGAACACTGTTCTCAGTTCAGCATTACGTCCAACACGGTTGTTCCCAAAAATTATTTGGAAGCAGGAAAAAGTTCTCCCTTTGTCTGTCTTTCTCAGGAAGGTCAACAGGGAAAGAGAACAGGCCTTTGAAACAAGTATGAAACTGTATCAGGACGCCTCACCTAGAGATGTCGGTGTTCCCTCCAAACTGTTCCCCCCAGAACCCAGCACACTACAAGGTTCCTACCCCTACGAGTCTGCTGTTCAGGAGCTTGAGCTTCTGGTGAAAGACTGCTGTCCACAGAAGAAGCTGGAATGTATTGGTGAGTCACATGGTGTTGTTTTTTTATTCTCCTTGAAACAAATTCTGACTTTTAGGATGGAGAGTATTCATCTAAAATTGAAGGAGGAAATCCAAGGAAATCCACCCTTTCCTGACAGAGTATGGTTACCGCAGACCTGATGCTGACTCCTAAGGACTTACGGCCTCGAAAACTTCTTGAAAACAAATGACTTTAGTTTCCTCAGGAAAAAAAACAGAAAAGGTATTAAGCAAACTGCTAATAAACTGTTTTGTTGAAAGCTGCCAGGATATGTTACGCACCTGTGGGATCATCTCCACAGTCATATTTGCCAGAATCTTTTCTGTAGAAGAATAAGTAGTGCAGAGCGGAAAGTTCAATAACAGAAACACAGATGTGTCTGTTGAAAGGGAAACATAACTCTTAGAACCAAAGATGGCTTGTATAAAACATTAAAAAAAAATGTTAACCATCTTATCAGTGCATCCGTGAGCCTGACATATGAGCTTATCTTTCAGTATCCATGAACCTCCAACCGATGTTATGCACTGTTGGTTTGTGCAAAGAAAGTGTAACTCATCCATAACAATCCAAATCTGACTAATAATTAGTATAATTAATAACATCTAACAATAGTTTAGTCCTTGTCATATGGAACCAGTTTTTTTTTTTAAATCAATGCATTGTGCTTGGTGTGTACTATCAGTACTGTCTCTCTGCGTCTGTATTCTATATTGTAAATGATAATGTTTCTTCTGCTATGGTTTGTCACAGTTAGGACATTACGTGTAATCTGTGCCTGTGCTGAGGATTACAGGAGTCTTCATGAGGTGGACTCTGCACCCAAAACAGCTGCCATGTGAGTATTGACCAGCTGGAACCGAAAGTGCCAAATCTTTATGTGCAGAACAGTGTAAGACTTTTCAAAGACGACCTCATTGAACTTAGAAAGAGGAGCCCTCTCTTCACTGACTACATGCTTATGACAGGGAGCAATAGACTATCCCAAAGTCTAGTGAAAGTAGCCAAACATTATTTAAGGGCTCCCTGCCTTGGTAGCTGCCCTGTCAGGTCTCATCAGTGCTCAGCTAGGCCTGGCACAGCATGGGCTGTCCTAGGTCTATTGCCCCCTACAGAGAGCCCCTTCCTGGCCAGGTCTAAAAGTAGGTCGTCCTGTCTGGGTTTGAAAAAGACCCAGGTCCCGACAACGAGCTTGGAGAGAAGAAGAAAAGAGATGGTGGTTTGTGGGATCCATGATGATGCACAGAGACTCAGACAAAGGCTCAGTGGGTCACTGTGAGCTTAAATCGTTCTGTGTCGACAAAGTTTGACTGAGACACTGAAAAATAAATGAACACAGATGAAATTGTATGTGTATCTCCTGATCGTGGTTTCACATTATCCCCTGAACCACGTCATAGAGACGGCAGTTAAGTCGTATGATCAACCTCATCGCTGCCTGGCTGAACTCTCATTTGTAAGTTAGTAGACTGACAGTTGGCATCATTATTGTATACGCAGAACTCTGACTCTTTATAGACACACAAATAAACAAACTTTTTTTTTTTTTTTTTAAAGGTGGCTGGGGAACTTTAGTCTCAGAATAGGGACATTTAGTGGGTTGTTTGGAGAGCCAGGCGTAAGGTTTTTTTTAATAAGGCTGGAAATAAGCTGATATGAAACCCATCGGCTGTTTTACCAACAATTAAAGTGATTTTAATTGAATGTAGGAGTACAAAAAAATCATCAAGTTGTGTTTCTTTTCCAAAGATTGAGCTTTTATCTTGTGTTTTATCCAACCTCATCCGTCTTTCTCTGGAGTTCAACCCACTGATGTATTTTGACCATGTCTCTTGCTCCATATCTGTCTCCTTGTATTGGGAGTGTGTGTGAAGTGATCAGGGACAGCGGAGTAGAAGAGACGATGGCACTTGAATAAGTGGAGTGATGTTCGGCAGTAACAAAGTATAGCTCAGAGAAAGGAAACACACTGTGTGTGTGTGCGTGTGTGTATGTGTGTGGAGTTTGTTTTGATACATCAGTCAAACATGGCCAAACCACACAAGGCATCTGAATCAATCATTTATTTTCTCTTGTTTATAGTTTAAAGACCAAGAATGCAATCAGGTCTGTCACCACAGGATCTGTGGTGACATTCTTTGCAGCTTTGCCAAAATAAAAAAAAAACATATGAATCAAAACCAGCATTTCAAAGTCACAACTGTTTCTCTGAGGCAAACACTGGCACTAAGAACTCATCACAGATCCATTTATTGATTTATTTTTTCACAGTGTCACATTTGAGCCAGTAACCACTGGCATCTTTAATTCAATAAAACTCTCACGCAGAATTGAACGTAACATTTAGTGTCTAACTTTAATTCTGAGCTTCTCAGAGAGGTTAGATTTAGACTGTGAAATTTCCTGTGTCAAATCTGCCAATGTTCATATTTTGTCGGTCTCGGTCCTCAGTGCGGCTCAGCACCAGGCCATGTGTGACTGCTTTTCTTAGTCCATCTAAATACAGGTTGGCTTTCTGCGAGTCACTCTGACTCATACTAAATGTTTCTGATCAAGGCTGTGCTCAGATTTTGGAGGTGGATTTATAGCCAAACAAGATGTTTTGCTGAGAGACGAGTGCGTATATTTCAGCAGGAGAGACTATGTTGTATATTTGTATAGCATGGTTTTAAATACTGCATATTTAGGTGTCAGTGTGTGTCTGTTTGTTGACACGCCCTTGGATTCCAGGTTCTAATTTGTGATTGCACACACACACACACACACACACACACACACACACACATACACACACACACTCTTTATTGTTCCCTCTGCCTTCTTTTATTCATGGAGCATGGAGCCTTGTCTTCAACCAACTGGGAACTCACTTATTGTGTGCTTTCGTCCATATCGCAGCTAAATTGGCCACAAGAATTTTTTTGCTTTTGCCAATATCTAATGTTTTTTTTCACCTTTTTGATCCTCCACCAAATGAGAGCACATTGCAAATCCTTAATGGTATCTAATCTCCCCAGTGGAATCAGTATTTATGCATGTGGAGAGAGTGCATTGTATCCTTGGAATGCAGAGACACCAGTTTTCGTGTGAGAGGACCGATGTGTGTGTTTACAGTAGTGAACTCAGAAGATTATGATTCGAGGTCTGTCTGTGTGTGTGTGTGAGGTCCAACTCTCAGCGGTTACATGAGCTTGTCCACACCTTCCAGAACCTGCAGAAGGAGAGTATCCAGTTGCATGCGGCCGGGTCAGACCAGGGCCAGCAACCTACCTTCTCACGCAAACTAGCAAGCAAGCAGTTAGCCCTGCGTGTGAGTCCTGATAAACAAATGGTCACTGTCTGCACACAGGGAGAATGCTATCAGACTGTCATCAACTCCCAGGCTGCAATTTGTCCTCCCTACAGATCTCAGGGAGAGAAAAAAAAGCTTTATCACTCCCATCCCCGAACACGCATCCCATTAAGAGCTGCATTTGATTTAGTTTCCATTCAGTCCCCTGGGGAGCACAAGCCATCAGACTCTGTAAATGTCACTCTATATTTTCCCTTTTTTCTCTATTTATTTACTTGTGTTTTCCTCTGTTACTCAGTCTCACCACCCTCCTGTGTCTTTTATCTGACAGCGGTGCAGATGACCTGTTGCCCATCCTGTCTTTCGTGGCTCTGCGTTGCCAGTGTCCTCAGCTGGTGTCTGAATGTGCTGCTCTGGAGGAATTCATTCATGAAGGGTGAGTCATCATGGTGGAAAACGATAGTGGATGAAGTTCTCCTATTGTTTTCACCAGATACACAAAAAATTGCCTGAGTAGCGATGTACTTCCCCATGTCAAGGCAGAAAATTTGCAAATGTCCTCAAACCTGATGGGATCTCAGTCAGCATCAATTATTATGACAAGGGCTTCTTTGAGTACAAGGTTTGTAATGGTGGATCTGTATTTGCAAGATAGAAGCTGGATTTCCAGTCATCAGAAACAAAAATAGCATAAAGAGGTATTTGCATAGCAGAGATGTCTGTATAAAAGGGGCGAGACTTCTGTCATTCAAACAACTCTGAATTACTGTGTAACAAATTATGATAAAAATGTTCGGTTTAATCAGGCTCAGGCCCATAAATTCAGTTAATGGGTCAGACCAGGTTCAGACAGAGCGTGCAAGGGTTCAGGTCGGGTCGGGTTGTTGTTGTTTTTCTTGTCCAATCTATGCTCTCATTCAGCTCAGTCACTACCCCTGCTGCTGACATGAAATGACTCACAGTGGGCGAAGTAAACCTCAATCAACACGGTTACTAGTCAATGGTCTCAAGTGTGATGTACTGATGGGGCTCAGTGGCAGTAAGTAATCTGAGCTAATTTAGCTGTCAGGTTCAGTCTCAATTTGTCAGTATGGAAAACTGTCAGCTGGGGTTCAAGCAGTAGTGGTTAATGTGATTCATAAGAAAGTCAGTCAGATGATTTCGTAGGTTGGGACTAATATCCACAGACAGGAATACATCGGTGTATGGTGACTGTTGACTTTCATATGAGTGAGATCATTACTGTAAAATACCTGGAAAATGAGTTGTAGGAAACGAGTGGAAACCCTGATGATCTCTTGTATCTCTAGTATTAATGCAGCTGTAGGTTCACACTGTTTTAAAATAGTGTTGTATCAGATACCAAGGTCAAGTTGGACAGCTGATGAGGGCTAGTGGTCTTGAGCCGAGATACCCATCATACTGAGTGTTGTTGCGTGTGAATTCAGACCACACCCAAAAGATCAACTAACGGCTGTAAAGCAGTGGGTTGTAAAAATGGTCAGTGTGGCAGAGGATGGGGAATGCCAGGATATTTGGGATTTGGTTTTTTTATTCTCTATAAAAACACAAATAAAGTCTCAGTTGATATTTAAGTAGTTCAGTGGGTTGGAAGGCTTCAATGAGGGGAGAGGTGGAGGGTGAGTGGTTGAGTCAGCTGACAGACTAAGTGTAGTTCCCAAACAAGCCAGTAAAAGGTATAAAGGCTACGAACATGAAGGTAGGAGGGACTGATTAGTTTTAATTTTCATGCTTCATTTCATTTTACTTTGACTTGATACTCATTAACCTGATGCAATGTCCACGGTTTCATTCAAAAACATGTTGCATGGTGTTACAACCCAGCTCACAAGAGGACAGTGGAGCAGCCTAAATGGATATGATTTACCAAAGTTATTTATTATGATGATTGAATGTCTCAGATGGAGATTAACTGGGACCAGGAAGGAGAACATGGCACTAATAGGTGACACTTAAAACAAAGAAATAAGCACAACCAAAAAAGGATTTCTCAGCCCACAGGTCAGCAGCCTGATTAGATTACAGGCCTGGAGGAATATTGGAACACTAGTGGTTCCAGCCTTGAGCAGGACACTGTTCACATCCCATCTCAAAAAAATAATCTAAAAGGACCAGTGCTTGGGGTCTATGAGAGTGTATCGGGCTCTATCAGGTTCTCTTCCATGAAGACTGCCATCTCTCTGCTGCAGACCAGGGTGGACAAACCCCAAACAGTGGACCAGTGATACTTGATGGGATGAGAGGAGGGGTATTAACACCCTGATCCTTTCAGAACAAAAACAGTGTCAGTGTTGATTACTATATAGTACATTATTACATATAATGAATGTGAATCTGTTCTGTGAGATGAGTGACTTCACACATTTCCTGACTTCGCTGCTAACACTCAGTTGTCTGTTTCAGCTATTTGATAGGAGAGGAGGGCTACTGTCTGACCTCCATGCAGAGTGCCTTGACCTATGTTGAGTCCCTGCACACAGGAGGAGCCCCGCTTCCTACAGACAAGCCACTATGAAAAAGGTAAAGTCCATACTGGGTGTACTCATGAACATTTCATTGGCCTTTGTTTAAACACAGCTGAGAGCATAGGTATGAATGTTTCACATAAGGAATACTGAAATGTTTGATGCCAGTGATGAAAACATGATAACATCATATTATAGAGAATTGATAATTATCACAAATAATGTTGCTAAACATGTTTCCTCAAAACCTCCTCACAGAAAAGCATATCTATCAGATACCACTAGTGTGAATGTATTCATTTTGAATGTTTGTAGATGGCAAGGTACAATCAGTTGTGTCCTCAGTATTGTAGCACTAATAACAGAATGTAGTTCAGAAAGCACCTCAGAGCAAACCAGAGGAGTCAGCTTTGAACATGTCAGGTTATCATAAACAAGACTCCAAATATTCCTCTTGTCTTGGCAACTCACTCAGATGTTGTTTCAGCCTTGCTCATTTGCCTTCAAGCTTCCAAAAAAATCAATAATTGCTTGCTTTAAGACTTTTTGTACTTTCCATGGAACCATTAAGTGATCCAATGATTCAAACCATTCTGAGTAAAAACTCCAGGGACTGTTGTGAGTTAAAATCCCAGTTGATCAGCAGTTTCAGAAACACTCAAACTGGCCCGTCTGACAACAAATCGCCACATTCAGAGCCACTGAGATCACATTTCTGTCAGATGTTTCATGTTCATGTTCACTGAAGCTTCAGGATTGTATGCACTGCACTGGTTCCACATGATTAGCTGACTGGATAATTGCATCAATAAACTGTGCAATAGATCTGTAATAGTCATGGATCAGACATCTTTATCAAATTTAAAAGGTTAAAAGGTAAAATATAAAATATTCTCTCTCTCCCTCCTCACCTCATATCGTTTTCCCTTGGTGGAGGGAAAATTTAATTCGGGCTAGAGTTTTTTCCATTAAAAAGACACAAATGAGATCATGAATCAATGAGGGAAAAAACCATGATTCAACGATTAGTCGACTAAAGGCAAAAATCTGACAAATCAGATTCGACTATGAAAATCGTTAGTCAAAGACGCCCTATTACAAATACATATTGTGTAAAGTAAACATTTTGCTGTCTAATTGACAGCACCAGCACAGATGGAGAGCCAGCACAGTCAATATCAAAATCAATACCACAGCAATCAATTTGTGATGCAGTGTGATGACATGACAAACATGGAGACAGACCCATGTGAAAATATTAATTTAAAGGCAGTCTCATATTGTACGACTGTAGCTGCTAATGTTGTGACACCAGGCTAATATTACACTACATTAGCTTTACATGAACATGCCGACTACTTGTTAGAAATAAGTCAACGACTGAAACTCACTCACCCTGAAGCAGTCAGGGGGGTGTGGACTTTATTTTTTCGCCCATGACTCCCTGCTGACCTGTTGCTGCACCTTCATGTGCTTCTATCATCTCACCTCTTATTGTTCACTGTAACCACCTCCTTACTCTCTGAGTTGGATCCCAGATTAGATCACTTGTGAAGTTACTTTACTACAAGGACTGTCACATTGTCAGATTGGCATCAATGTGGCATGTGCAGGAAACGATGGACACATACACAGCTATTTAATTTGGCATCCAAAACAAACTCTACCAAATATAAAACCAACGTGTTTAGGGAAGTAAACAAAGACATTTTTGGTTCAGAGTGGTGGGTTACTTTGAACTGATGACTCATGTTTCAGTCACGCCAGTGTTTGGATCTGATCTTCAGGACAGACTGAACTGTGAAACAGAGGCCACTCTTTGAGCAGTCTTCCCAACAGTTATGAGGGGAGCTGGAGGGTGGGGTGAGGGGTGGATGAAGCAGACTCAGACTGATGCATTACACTGAAGGGTGAGAGTGTTGCTGATTATCTTGTCGGTTGCCCAAGGTGAGGTTTCCACGCTGCTGCTCGGCAGGACAGGGCGCGATGACACTGCAGGATATAAAATGTGACATCCTCAACCAGCACTGCCCAAAACTCCCAGTGACACAATGAATCCACAACTGCCAAATATTGAACTTTGCAGACCGCTGTGCTCCACAGAGCTGTCGCCTATCTGCTGCGCCGCCGCCCTGAGCTGTGGGAGCAGTTAGAGTAATTAATGCTGGAGGAAGGAAGTTTTTAATGTGCGCTTCATACAGTACACAGGCAGTTCTTTCATTTATGACTCCACATCATCTCTTCTGGAACAGATTTTACCACATTCATATCTAATAATGATCATTTTTGTCATTTGCAGTTGCTTCTAGCCAAAGAGTCCCAATTTAGATTTACACTCTTAGTTCCTGTTTGGACAGATTGATTTAACCAGAATAAATGATCCAGGAAACAAATTATGCAGAAATCTTTGGCTACTGGCCTCACAGTCACCAGGGACCTGTCCGAAGAAGCAACATCTGGACAACCTGAAGCTGGTTATCAGCTGAATCCCTTATAATTAGCAGGAGTTATATGGCTGGAAGTTTTATATTTTGTCAGTTGGTAACAAAGAACAATCTTAGCTGCAGTGATATAATCCAACAGTATACAGTATGGTATTCCTCTTTGATATAGAGAATGATATTTGGAAAATGAGTAGGAGGGGTCACTATATTTGAGGACAAAACATTAACATGCATCATGGGGGTCAGTTTAACCAGAAACAACATGGCTGCAACATCCTGTTACAAGAGTGAGCTAATAAGTTTGAAGAGCACACAGTCCCTGGCAGAAGCATGTCTCATAGAGACCAGTGTGTTGTAGCCAATTGATGTTCTGCTACTGAAAATGCCCACTAGTGCCAAATATGGATAAAAAATAAAGCAACAATCACACATTTCCTCCTGTTAGAGTGACATTGACACTGGCGGTTTTCATCACTGAGCATTTGTTTAAACACTTGTACACAGGGTTGAGCAAGCACAGAGAGGTGAGAGAGTGTATAACAGGGGATTCATTGGCAGATGTCAGACTTCAGCAAAAAAAAAAAATGCAACTAAGTGAACCCTGAATGCTTTACTTTTTATCGTACTCTAAGTCTGTCATTATGTGTTGCAGGCTGTGCAAATCTTCCCCACAGTTCATCCCACATTCCCTGCTGCACTACACACAGGCTACAGCTCAACCTGCTTCGCCCTGCAAGTTGTGGAGACACATTATAATATTGTACAAAAGCAACGCTAACCAAATCAGACTGTGGCACTGGATGGTTAAAGGGACTAACTGTATTTGGTTAAGATTGGACAGGTCTTAGGGAACCTTTGAAAGGGATGCCACTGATGACACGAGAGCTTACAAAGGAAACAATATTTCATAGTTTACTAATGTACTTCATTCAAGAAATGGGTCACATCTGTGGCAACTGAGGTAAAAAAACAAAAAACAAAACAGAAGTGAAGTTGTGTTGGGTGTGTGAAGCAGCCAACCATGTGTGCTAAAGCCTCATTAGGATGGGATAGATCTGGACTGGAGTTCAAACACTGACAAAATTACAGGATGTTGTCTGTGATAGAGAAGGACACTTTTACAAGACAGTGGTGTCACCACTCACACTTATGACTAGGAGTTTGGCTCTAATGTGGTGTTTGTACTTACTTATCTCATCTTTCATAACTGAGGACTTGTGTATGAGAGGTCATGTGGTTGAATACCAGTGGCACATAAAATCAGTTAGAGCCAAATGAGAGCACTGATGCTTACTGTAGGAGAGGCTTGATAACCTTACAAGGTGCAACCTTCCTGATGGCTTTGACTTTAATTGAGTTTCCCTGTGGGATTGTGTGCCAGTATCATGATTTTTCACACAAAAAGTGAATTGAATGAGAATCTTCAGAGTCAGAATTAAATCCTGTCCAAATGGGGCTTTGCTTTCATAAATCTTTTGTAAAAAGAGAATGTCTCGGACTGATGCTGCGTCAAAAATGCTTTAATCTGCTCACCTTGTGATTTTTTCTTTCTCTTTCTTTTTTACTTTTTTGTTTACATACTAGACCGTGTGTGCATGTATTTGTCCATGGGTTTTAAGACTAATGGTTAAACTCATCAAGTATAAATCTATGCACTTTGGGCGTTTAGGTGTTCGCTGGTCCGGCTACACTGGATGCTGGCTTTGAGTTCAGACAGTGGATGTGTTTGCAGACCATTGTGTGTGACAGACAGTGACTGTCAGAGATGCCATGTAACAGGAGCAGCGAGACACTGGAAGAACATAATGAAAACTGCTCCTGTTTGTAGCGTCGCTTCACAGTGACTGTGTTTGCAAGCAACAGCATGTTTGTTCCATTAAAGGTAGGTATACTGGAATATGGGTTGGTGGTAATACTGAAGCACTTTGCTAGTTTGCTCCACTGTGTGAGTGAGACAGGTTCTGTGCTGAGCCAGCTTTACCTGCAGGCACATGTCACCGTCATCTGGCCATTTGGGTTTATGATTTTCTTTCACTATCCAGCTGTGACATAATTAGACTTTCCATTTTGCCTGTTAAAAGGTAAAAGCTGAAAGTGAATATTGTTTTCACAGCTCAACACATTCTTTAATATTTGCAGTGCCACATTAACAGGATGAGTGCAAAAAAAAACCCACCAGCACATTTGGAAATGAATCATCCAGTAGTAGATCTTGAAATATTAGACAGATGATGTTAAAGGGATTGTGTTACGTGGATGACTGGAAATATTAGATTTTTTTAATTGTTTTGGCTCCTTCAAAATGTTTGTATTTTAAATATGTGTAGACACTAGAGTGAGCATTAACCTGGAAAGGCCATGTGTTTTTTGCATTGCATTTTTTTTTTTAAATCTGCACATCATCTTAACCTCAGTGACCATTCTCTAAAGAGTCTCTGTGTTTTGTTGTTTGTTTTCCTTTTAAGTGATAAGTGTGTTCAGTCCTTCCAGACAGCCGTTTGTTTCCATTCATTTTACCTCAACATACAAATCAATCCTGCATTCATGTGAATATATTTAACTCTGACATCTGAAACTTGCTGCAACTTAACAACAACAACAACGTGTGTGTAGACCAAATGTGTTATGCTCATTATTACCAAGTAATGTCAATGGTTTGTAGTTTTTTAAAGTCAATTTTTTATAATGAACTGAAATAAATGGAAACCTGTTGCTGGAGGAAGGAACCACCCTGTGGTGTGTGTCTGCACATGGAGGGCAGTGATTATTGTATCATGGGCTGAAGGGGTTAGAATATGCAAAAACAATGTTTGGTTTGTGTTTTGTAGATGCATCTTTAGCAGACTTGCCTCTTGGTTAACTTAGAGGCTGAAAAACTATAGTTTTATAAATTGCCATTTTATTTTGTTAGCCTGCTTGAATTAACTATTTAATATTTTTTTTATTTTGTATGGGTCTGAAAGATGTGAAAAGATCTGTGTCTGAACTGTTTTGGATTTAGTAATATTGCTTATATTTTGCGATATTAACACCAAATATAGATTTATCTTTGTCCATGTATTAAATGTTTATGTAATTATAATAAAAATAGCAAAATACTGTGATGATTTGCAAAGTGGATGCAACCACTATGTTCATGTAAATGATTTACTGTGAGAATGTCATTTCATTATTAAACTTATTTACTGTGAAAGCTTGGGAATGTAAGATTGAGACTGATGTGCGTGTTTAAGACATTTGTCAATAAAGAGAACAGAGAACTGCTCAAATCATTCACTGTGATCCTCTGACTGTATCATGAAGGTCAACGGACTTGAGTCTCTGAGCCACTGGGTCAGACCCCTGGTTTCATTACAGTTATAAACTCAGTATTTAGAACAGCAATTTTTCAATAGTTTTCCATGTATTGCCTTGAATTGCTTTGACACACCTCTGGAAGTAGTTTGGATCTGCTAGATTGAAGCTAGATTGACTTTCCATCATAGATCAGACAGGGACGATATCTACTTAACTGAACTAGCCTGTTAGCATTCACACGGGGAGTATGCATGCTGTGCTGACATTAGTATTTAGCACCAGGAGATTCTCAAAAAAAACACTACACTACATGGTTTTAAATGCTTAGTCATGTTTTCTTACAGCTGAAGTTGTGTTTATGTTATGATCTGTGACACCAGTGTCAGTCAATGTGGAAACTGGACTCTATGAGACTGCAAAGCCACGGGGTCGACCAAAGAGTTCACTGACTGGCTAACACACATTACATTTTTCCACAAATTAAAATAGTTCCCGGGTCTCTTAAAGACATGTCTGGGGAATGCTTCGGTCAAAATACCCGAAGGATCAAACATCACAGCTCTTTTCATCCGCTCAAAATAGCCCTGTTCAGAACAGCTGGTTTCAGTGCCTGTCCCTTTAAATGCAAATGAACCACTGCTCACCCTGGCCCTTCTACCGGTACTGGTACTCACAAGTTTGAAAAATTCAAAAACTAATGACATCATTGTACGACAACTGAGGGAACAGCTTGTAAAAGCACATGGATTTCAGCCTATGGAGCCTGCAAATTACAGATTTTTTTGTCAATTCTCACATTTTTGGGGCCCGAAGGCAAGACAAACACCCAAATATACAGTCATGGAAAAAATTATTAGACCACCCTTGTTTTCTTCAATTTCTTGTTAATTTTAATGCCTGGCTCAACTAAAGGTACATTTGTTTGGACAATTATAATGATAACAACAAAAATAGCTCATGAGAGTTTAATTCAAGAACTAAGAACTATTTATTTTCCATGGTTTTCTTGATAATAACCAAAATTACTGAAATTCTTACATCAATAGCTATGGCATTGTACCGCCAAAAACACTACTTTTAAGCATTCCATGTTTTCTTTTCTGTTTGCTTTAAACACATGATACACACAAGAGTTAATACTTGATTGCATAACCATTGTTTTTGATGACTGCAGCCATGCGTCTTGGCATGCTCTCCACCAGCTTCTGACATTGTTCTGCTGTCACAGCAGCCCATTCCTGTTGGACAAATTCAAACAAATTTTCTTTGTTTTTGGGCTTGTGGTTCTCCATCTTGAGTTTGATGATTTTCCACAGGTTTTCAATTGGATTAAGATCTGGTGATTGAGCAGGCCAAGGCATGGTGCGAATGTTGTGGTTCTCCATCCAGGCTTTAACTGACCTTGCCGTGTGGCAAGGGGCATTGTCTTGTTGGAAAATCCAGTCATTCGAGGCAGGAAAGAGTTTTCCAGCTGATGGAAGAAGACTGTTTTCAAGGGTAGTCCTGTACATGACCTGGTTCATTCGGCCTTCACACAATTGCATTTGCCCTGTTCCACTCAGACTGAAACAACCCCAGATCATGACTGATCCACCCCCATGTTTTACTGTAGGGGCAAGACAGTCTGGGTTGTAAGCTTCTCCAGGCTTCCTCCTAACCAGTAAGTTGGCTGGAGTGGGCATCAATTCAAAATTGGATTCATCACTGAAGAGAACCTTAGCCCAATCATCAACAGTCCAATCCTTGTGGTCTCGAGCAAAGAGTAACCGGGCCTTCCTCTGCCTTTCATTGATGAAGGGCTTCTTGCGTGCTCTGTGTGACTTCAAACCAGCTTCAACAAGTCGGTTTTGAACTGTCCTTGCCGAACAGGTCACATTTCTCGACAGTGCCCACTCATTTTTAAGGTCCCTGGAGGTCTGACGACGATTCCTGACACAGGAACGGATGAGTGCACGGTCATCTCGTGGGGTAGAAAGACGTTTCCTGCCACGGCCAGGTAGCACTTTGGTAGTGCCATGTTCAGCTTGTTTTTTTGTTGTTGTAATGAACGGCTGTCTTGGAGATCTTCAGTTTTTTCGCTACCTGTCTCTCACTCATGCCAATTTCCAGCAGTGCCAAGATGGCTGCCTTTGTGGCTTCACATAATTCTTTTGTTTTAGGCATTATGTGAGAGCTGACAACTTCTGAGTTGTGCTACAGATTGAATGTAAGCAGGAAACCACTCTAGGCCTTTGCATGTGCAGTGCTGCTTGTGACATGAAATGGCCTCTTATATACCCTGGGAATCAATTAAGCTTAAGAATGTCAAATAGGACATAAAGTATTATGTGACCAGCTGCATTTTTTGTTGTGTTCATTGTATTATACGTTTAGTGGTACCAGATATTAGAATGAACAAGAAATTGAAGAAAACAAGGGTGGTCTAATAATTTTTTCCATGACTGTATGTTAAAGAGCCTTCAAAAAGTGATTTCCATAATATGTACCCTTCAATGCTCACATACACTGCCACTGAGACTTCTTGATAACAGCACAGCATCCTCCCCTCCCGTCCTTATTTACTGAGGTCTGATCACTATAATTGGGAACAAAGGCAAAAATGAAAATGTTTGCCATCATCAAGAGAGAAAAGAATAACTTCAGGAATCTTCCGTGCCCAACGACGCCAGCTCAAACTGATGTGACATGTTTTTCTTTTCCTTGTTTTTTTTTAGTTTAGTTTTTTTTGCGGCTGTCAGTTGTTGGGGTCTCTGTGAGGATGATTCCTGGATGATGCAGGAGGCTGTGATGGGCACATGGCTGAACAGCAGCAGAGGCCTGAGAAGTTGAAGAAAAAACAACATGCCACTTTGAATCAGTCACGGCGCCACCAGAAGCCACCACAGCACCGCTCAGCACGTCACCCTCCTCTCGCTCGCTTTATCCAGCTCCTTCTTTCCATTAATGTCTTTTGTCCCCTTCTAGTTCACTTACCCTGTTAGAACATACCAACAAATGTTCCAACCATTGCATCCTAGCTTTAAAGTTATAATTTGTAAAATGTCTAAAAGCAACTAGGTTCAAGATATTGTTGTGTTGTGTTCTGTGGGTGTTTGTACAGGTTTTAACTCTGGTGTGTTTGTTATAGAGAGGAGCACACCTCTGTGGAGAATTCAGCTGCTGCTTAAAACATCTGCTTCATAAGTTCTCAGAGAAACAACAACCAGAACAAAGGTTAATATGAGTCAGAGCTCTGAACTCTACTCTCATGTCTCTGCACAGCACCAGTGAAACTTAAAATCTGACTTTAAATGTGAAACTTCCTCATTCAGTGTATTCACATCATAATCACAGGGTCTGTTTGATTTACTGAGCCACTAACACTAAAGGAATCCAAACTGGGAGGAGCTTATGGTCATGGTGGTGAAGACAGCAACTCCCAGAAACCTATGCTATTTCATTGATGCCATTCAGTGGCATCTTTAGTTATTGTTTTGAATGAGAGCCGCCTATAGTCAGAGGTTACAGACATTAAAGACTGCATTTAAATATTCATTGCACATTGCCACAGAGCAGTGAGTTTTAGCCTCTGATCACAGATACATGTTTAGCCTTTAATCTTGAACCTTAATATGATTTATATTTGGGCTCCACGTTTTAATGTCAGGAATGTAACAGTCTCATTATGGCTCCGCATAGTTTGTTCTCTACCACTGTTGTCACTCTCGGCTTGTTCAGGTCTCATGCTTCATGTACGCTTTGATTTGTTCTTTATGCCTGTCTGTCTTGTGCTGTTTGCATTTGTCCTCACAAGTTTTTAAACCTCTGCTGAGAGAAGGGTGTTCCACTGGTTAGCACTGGCCACTCACAGTCAGAAGCCTCTGGAGTTCCTCTCTCCAGGGTGTACCCCGCCCGACCCCACCCTCGACCAGTGTGGGCTAGGACTGGCTCCGGCCCTGTGCAGATAAGCCATGTAGATAATGGACAGATGGATCCATGTCACAACACAGTGCAGTACCATGCACAGGATCACACTGTTCCCCTGCAGGCTCTGCATCCCTCAAAAATTCGACACATGCACACACGCACTTCTGTACTTATTTGGTAAAAATGTGAATCCTGGTGAGAAGAACAACTGCTCCACACGTGTTCTCCAAACATGGCTGCTGTGGTAACGTGTTCTCCCACCCTGTTGTCTCACTGGTCTGAAACCGCCCCATTAAACCACATTTTGAACCAATTAGTTTATAATTGAGTTACTCTGTGTGACATGCTGGCACATGTCTGTGTTTACAACTGTGTGTGTGTTTTACTGCACTGTCAGTGACTGTGTGTCCTTTGGTGTGACGGGACGGGACACACCCTGTCGGAGATAGCGTGACTTGAGACTTATGACTCTGAGCTCCCCTGACCTCAAAGCTGGCCGCTGATATGACACAAGCCTCTGGAGTGTTTAAGTCTTTATTAATAGTTTCCATAGTAACAAGCATGCAGGCAGCTGTTATTAAGTGGTTGCAGTATTTATGGCCGATCACCCTTCTGTCTTCTTCTTTTCACAATACTACGACTCCGGGTGACACCAGGCTGGGGAAAGGAGATATCTCACTGGGGATCATGAACTTACATATGTGCACACACACGCACACCCACACACACACACGTACACACATACAGTCGCAGTCTCCTGCCTTCGTAGTTTCTCAGTCTCTCTTACGAACCTGCCATCTGTCAGCTTGTCACAGTGCATCTTGTGGTGTTGCCTGGTGCTGTGTGATGTGTTAGGTTTCAGAAGCTGCTCTGATGAGGACTCACCGCTCTCTCACGAAGAGGCAGAGCGCTGAGATCACGGCTTGTTTTTCCATCTGGTTCAAAATGTTAATCCCTCTTATCTCAGTCCCTCCAGTTTTTAATCAAAAGCAGAGGAGTAATTTGGGACTCGTCTCTCAACTGTTGAACCTCTGTTTTCCTTCGTTGACATCATCTCCATGTTCGGACTGTAATCTGTTGTATCATCAGGTACAGAGCCATCAACATCTATCCCTATTCATAAACGTAATATTCAATCAGACTGACCTAAGTTTGTGCAATTACCCCAATTACCCTCGTCTTACTGATCTTCATCCAAGAAGAATTCTAGTTCCCTGGTTGTTTCACAGTTAGGTCACATGGGGAATATGTTTGTTTTTTTTATGTTCACTTAACCTTGCAATGCAACTTCATCAGAGTCCACACGCTCTGAGACACTGTAGTCACAGCTGATGTTAATAGTTACCATGTTCATGTATCAGCTTTGTGTTAGAGCAGAGAGCAGCTGAGGCTGATGAGAATGCCTTTAGGTTTGCTGCTATGTGATTGCAAACCAAAGTACTGGGCGACTTAAATTTTGACCCAGTGACGGTACCGGAAAAAAATGTCAGATGATCATTACAGTGATGACACTTCATCCTGAGGGCGTCATCAATAGCTGTCAAAACCATACATATCAACCCCAGGATGGTGCACAAGCAGTCAGGGCATCATCACACTCAGTCTGACTGTTTGTTCTCTACTAATTTTACATTTTAAATTCTCATATTATGACTTCACATTTGCAATTATAGCAACTTGTAATAATATGACTTAATACTCAACCTTGTGGCTCTGTTACTCCATTGCTGCCAATGTGCATTGAAGAAATCACAATCCAACATTTTTCTGGTGCCAGTGTTTTCCTGTTCCCACATCAAAGCTAGCGTTTCACCTACTTTTCTCTCATTCATCGTCGCCAGTTCACTACTGTGTCTCTCTGACTGATCTTCAATCTGTTGGGCCTTGTTCAGAAGACAGTGGCCTCTCGCTCCCTTTTAAACAAAAGCCAGTTTTCTTTTCTTATTAGAATGAGATGAGTCATCATCAGAGGGCGAGCATGGCCGTTTGTGAGTGTGTTTGACCGTTTCCGTCTTTTCTGTGGGGGTGATGAGGTAGAGAAAGAGAAAGTGGGGCCCAGTGGGTTCTCCCTTGTGGTTTAATCATAATTTGGCCTAATTGAGCTGTCAGCCACAAGTTCAAAACAAAAAATGTGACTGACCACCCCAGCACTCAACCCCCACCCCAACAAAACTACTACGACTTTCGCTCCCCCCACTCTGCTTTCTAGTCCAACCCCAGTTATCCATGTCAACCAGGGCAATCCAAAATTAGTCCGTACAGGCACCTCCATTGGCACGACAAATCTGCATTCTTGTTGTGAAAGCATGCACGCATTAGCTGTACAGTACACAACAAGACAGTAGACACACAACACAACAATGCCCCCTCTGATACTGCAATCTACCATGGCCCCCAAACTTTGTTTCGTTTATCTAAGGGCCCTGCTGCCCCAAATAATGGGCAACAGACAAAGAGGCCTACAGGGGGTCACTGCTGGTGCTTGTGACCAGGACAGAGAGTCACGCTACGGGGATGTAAATGTGTCAAACTCACTCTGCCCAAAAGATCAACCTTTATCTCCGTTACCTTTGTTTCCATGGAGACCTAACAGTTAACCTTGACCTTAACTATGAAAATCAAACTTTCAGGAAAATACAGCAGTGAAGAAGCAGGGTCAATAATATTTCATCTCATAAAACGTATTGAGGCTTCATTTGTTTTAGCTTAACAAAGAGCCTAAATAGGCCAAACCATGCTGTATAAGCTGCATCTGATTGGGCAGCTACAATTCAGAGCCACAGTGTCCATTCATGAGGGGACAGTGTGCTTCAAGTGAACTTTATGCACCTCTTCACACAACTACTCTGACTTGTTGTATGAGCTTTTTAATTCCAGGCTTTAAGGAGTCGGTGTGTATCTGACACGGCATGCTGCAGGGACAAAGTCATGCTGCTTGCACCTACTATAAACATGGAGGTTCATTTCAAGCACAGTGAATGTCTGAAGGGAATTCATTCACTCTCCTCCTTTTACCACAAATCATTTCTCATGCAAATCAATGCACCCAACATTGAAAGTCCTGAATATCTGTGTTTCTAAATGGGTTCACTTCATCACCATCAAATCAGAGACCGTAACTCTTTGACCACTTTAAAATCTTCTTTCTGATTTGTGTTTTATATGTTTTAACCCCATTATTTTTCTTCATGTTAAAATGCTGTTACAACCTTTTACAAAATGCTGATTTGAGATCTGTACTGTCCTACACTTAATTCTGTTCACTAAAATTTGTCTTTCTCTTACCCAGGTTCATGTTACCTACTTATGCACTTTTGTAACTCGGTGTAGAAGACTGCCATATATTCATAAAGTTTATTATATTAGTATTACATATGCATCCTCCTGTGTGTGCAGTTTATCTTTAATCCCGATTTATGATTCAGATTCAGATTTCGTCCGTACAGAGACACTTTTCAGTGGGAAACGTAGCTCAATCTTCATCTGCTCACACCAACAGTTAATATATTTTACTGTAAAATATATTTAAGAGATGGACAAACAGTGAGCACCTCCCAACATCACAGAAGACAGAGCAGAACTGTGGGATCGTATTTGTATAGAAGCAGGAAACAATGATGAGGTCAGTATTATAAATTCAGTTTTTTTTTGTTTTTTTTTTTACAAACATTGCACAACAGCACATGCAGAGAAAACATTTGTGAATAATCTAGGAACAGGAAGTAGAATATACAGTATTAGTTGAAACAATATACAATTCACATACAGCTGTGCGAGGACATAGCTCAGAGTTGTGAGAGAGGAAAACAAACAGACACTGTAAATGGGCATGTGGAGAGCTCAGCAAGAGCAGGAGCAGTAAATGTAAATGTGTCTCTGTGGCATCGAGGCTGGAGGACAGCTCTCCAACTTTAAAGGTTCCTCTCTAGCAGCACAGTCTTTAAGTCTGCGGGGCAGTTGACGGTGAAGACGGTGTGGGAGGAGTTTCGCCTTTCCACGAGGGCAGCAACTGCTTCGCCCAGGTCCAGGTGGTTCAGGTAACCAGGTGCCATGCGTTCTGGAGTGGCTACGCCTGTGTCGATCTTCACCTACCACGACCATACAGGAAGGAAAGACTGTTTTTAGCCATGATTGCATCAAAGAGCATTTAGGTGTACTGTTCACACTTTCCATAACACTAAAGTGATAAATTACATTGAAAACAAGCCAGTACTTCATGCAACTGATCTAAACCTCTTCACGTGGAGGTCAACTGTGAAATGTCAAACTAAAAGCAGGAAGTTGGTCTGTTTACTGTGGAGAATCTAAAAACTTTATTGTCCATTTTTGTTTTCTCTTCTACATAAGTTTCCTCAACACTGCACACTCCTGTGTGTGTGTGTATTTTATATGGTGAGTACAACAAGAAAATGTGTTACTAATATCAAAAGAAGGTTTGAAGTAATAAGTACCTAAATAAGAATGTTTTTACTTGCAGTGACGTACGTGCAGTGATAATTTCTCAGATCATATACTGACACTTTTCTAACATGAGAATTGCACTTGTTCTTTTCTATGATTCTGAACTGATTCACAAACTCAAAATCAGGGTTTGAATGTTGTTAGTCACAATAACAGAGGGAAACTCAACAGTGCAGCATCCAGAGATAAACATTGTAGACACACACTCAATTTATGATAAAGGATGAAGCTGAGCTGAAGGAATGCTGCTGCACACTGAAGGAAAATAGACGGCTCCGTCCTGCACCTGCACTGAGTTGTGGATACTGATGGATTTCACTGATGTTGTGTTTCAGCAGAGAAGAGTTCACTACAGTAAACACTTTCATTTTGGTTTTTGCTTAAGCTGGTATATTTCATACTGCACTTTAGTTGACTAGACATACAGTAAATGATTTGCACACAGTGATCTATAATAAAACAGTTCCTCCTTCTCCAGTTACTGAATTAGAAATGCTCTTTAAATCATGAATTGTTGCTGAAATCCTTGAAAGAATCAGAATCGCATTGAATTATGACATCCTCATGCTGTATCTGTAAATTTCTATACAACTTTATGCAGTCTATAAAGCTCAGTGGTAATTCAACCTGAACCACTTCATGACAGATTTGAAACCGGGGAAAAACAGACGGTGATGTGCTTCACATTTTGGGTTTCTGTAACATTAGTTGTTATGTTGGGACTTGGGATCAGCTTTGTGGCTGCTGGGCTTCAGGATTGTTAAAAACTTTGATTGCTAGGAGAAAAACAAACACATTTAGCCCAGACCTGCTAATCCAACTTTACAACAGCAGTAAAATGAGTGTTGTTGAAAGAACCATGTGTGAAAAACACAACTGAAGTTGTGTGTCTGTGCTAATGCAGCTTGCAGCGCATCAAAGTGATAGCTGGTGAAATTAACAAATAGTGTGTATTTTAAAAAGGTTCCTGGCTGCTCTGTGGGAGAAGCAACAGGATCTCTCCTCTTGAAATGAAATCTGAAGGGCTCCTTTTGTTATTGGCTCTGCGACTGTGAGACAGAGGTCATACAGAAACTCTATATCAGTGTCCGGTGCTTTGTTCACTGACGTCGTGCAGCGTAATCCATTTAAAGTCTCACCTGGTTGAGTTTACAGGGCACCTCAGGGTATTCCTCTCGTAGTACCTGGCAGAAGGCCAGAGTGCTGGCAGCTCCCACTGTCAGGAAGCCTGTACCAGGCATCAGCAGCTTTTCTCCTGCTCCTCCTATGGCACAGAGCAGCAGAGCATGAAGTTAGCACAGGCCACTTTTATTGTTTTATGTGTTTTTATAATAACAAAAGATAAAGTGAGTTTGTGTGACATGAAAAAACCCACAGAGAACTGTCACCCAACTGGGCCATAGTGTCTTCAAGTGTTGCTGGATGTGTAAATACAACAGTTTGATATGAAATTTGTGTTCTCACTTTTGTATTCATTTTCAATATGTAAAAGCAACAGTTCAGTATGAGTCATGCACAGGCAAGCATCTCCTATACTACACCAGGCACTGTCTGCTGTGCTCTCAGTAGAAATACTGGCTGAAGGTCAGGACTCACCTGTTATAAAGGTGTAGGTACAGTTGGAGTCATCTCTTACCAGGGGGAAGAAGGCCTTCCAAGACACAAATGTGCTAAAGAGTAATGTCTCAATTACCTGGAGGGTTGAAGGAAAAGAAATATGACACGATAATCTGATCAATAAACAAGACATATGACAACAGTAGAACTACTGTTACAACAACCATTATTATCACTAATGGAACGATTAGCAAAAAGAAATTTGTTTCATGAACACAAAGAAAATTCATAATTGAATCAAAACCACATATTGTCTCATGTACTGGGCTATCGGCGTGTACTCACCCAGTGCAGGTCTTTGAGAGTCTGGGTGTGTGGAGGTCCTCCCTGCCACCAGCTGAATCCCAAAGAGGAAACAATGTCAGTCACCTTCCCCACAGCCTTCAGCAGGGCCTGCTTGGCCTGCTCCGCTCCCTCCTCTGACCCTGGAACAGAGAGGGGTCGGAAGAGGAAAGGCCCCCGAGTTAGAGTCCAGTTGAGGCTGTTGGCCTGGGAGACCACAGAGACCTTCAACACAGCAAGTTAGAGCAATGTGTGCCAATAACAAGAGGTCTGAAAGGCTAATATTGGCTGTTTATGACTGTCTCTGATATGGTGGATGATTCACAATGACCTCCTGACACGCCAACTAGCTCCACTGATACACCATTCAGTCCATGACAGGCTGACTCAAACTCACTCGGGATGTAGGAAAATATCGATACACTGAAATATTGCGATATTTCGTTTTGCAATATTGTATCGATATTCAAAAGCAAAATATCGATTTTTTATTAACAATTTACATGCAGACATTCATGGCGGTGGTTCATTTTTGTGTTGCATTTCAAACTCTGACTGCTGGTTAACAGCAGTCATTCAGCCATCGACTCCTCTGCTTCAATTGAACAATGAGATCTCACGAGAGTACAGGTCTGTGGCTCATAGCATGCTCAAGCGTTAACTAACTTAGCACAGTCAAAAAAAGGATAAAAATCGCAATATATTATCTTGCTTATAGTATTGCAATATATTGCCTTGTTGACCCTGTATCGTGATATGTATTGTATCACCAGATTTTTGCTAAACTGAAACTCACCAATAACATTTACAACATCACATCTGATTTTGAAACTTGAACATTAATGAACAGTCCCCACTGTTGGATGGATGGATGGATGGATGGATGGATGGTGTGTACCTGCAACTTACCCACATTCCCCACTATGGTGGTGAGGTTATCCTTTGTGTTAGGAGAAACAAATGATCGCAGTCTCTCCAGCCGGCTGTTGTCCCTGGAGATCACAGCCACTTTAAAACCTTCACACACACACACACACGCACACAGATCAGATGCTACATTTTACTGTGGTGCAGACAGATAAAACCAGCACCTTTAACACAGATACAAGACTAATCCCTCTCACATGAAAATCAATATTCAGTAATAGGCCTAAATTTTTCTAATCTGTTTATCAAGGTCAGATCAGAGGAGCGACTGTCACAGAGCAGCAGATGGCAACTTTCTACTCAGCTCAAACACCAAACCATAGACAAAGCAGTAAACTGTCCCCACGGCATTTAGCACTGTCTTTATCACTGGTTCATGCATTGTGGAGTCAGCAGAGCAACATAAAGAAAGAGGAATTAAATTTCAGCATTGGGACTGAGACGCGCCCTGAATTGGGATGAAGAACAATGTGCCAAATTAACAGTGAGTTATCTTCACTGTGAAATGTGATTTTTATAATGGTGAAAAGTACACCAGACCTCAGATCAGTTCAGGTCAAAGAGTTTGTTGATCAAATCATTAGGAGATAAAACTTGACTATATGTCCAGAGAGCCTGCTCTGATCTGAGGTATGGGGTCTCTAATCCGCTGAGTTTACAAATCCAAATCTCATCACAAACCAAAAACAAGAAATAAGGTAACAACAATGGCAATTTCTATAGGAGATTCTATACATTTGGAGCAACAATGGGTTTACACAAGAAAATTCAAAACTACTTTTGAATACTATTCAAAATTTTCCAGTCCTTTAACTCAATTAAAAAATCAGACTGTGATATTTGGCCAGGAGGATCTGTACTGGGTCTGTGGTAATAGAGCTGTTTCTGTAAACAGAAAATGGCAAAAGTATAACTAAAGCTAACCAACCCCACTGAAGAAAGGACTGCTTACTTAATTACATGTATTAAATCATATTGCTTTACATAAAATAAAAGCAGAAATGTAGTGACACAGAAACAAATAAAAGCAGAATGATTTACAGTTGCCGTGTCATTTTTTGTCCTTCATATATTTCATGTCACCATGAATTCACAACATGGGCTGTTGGTTAGTGTTTTGCTATATTACAAAAGAACATACTGTCTTCTTCATTGTAATTTTAGCACAGCAATGTATCATGAATAGCTGATTTTACTGTTGCCAAAACCACTTCTGATTCAAAATAAAGTTCATGCAAAATCAACTAATAATCATACAGAATTAGAGTTAGCATGGATGTCAGCTTTAACTTTTAAATTGTGAGTATATTTAGTTCAAATGTCCCCTCAAAGAGCTGTTTGTTGTCAGCTTACCTTTATCCAGCAGTGCTTTAACTATCCCAGAGCCCACTGTCCCAGCTCCTCCCAGAGCCAACACAACCCTGTCCGAGTTTGACATGCTGTCTGTCTGCAGATGCACAGGCCTGCTGGAGGATGAAGGAGAGCTCTGAAGTGAAGCTGCTGACTTGTGCTTGGCATCTTCACCAACCCAGGAGACTTTAAAGTAAAACTCAGGGGGCAACAGTTCCGCCCTTCTACCGGTGTCACTGAAGTCCCACCCCCAGGTCAACAAAAAGAGGCTCACCACTGATTCACCCCACCAGTGTGTGTCTGTGTCTGTGTGTGTGTGTCTGTGTGTGTGTTTGTGTGGTTCATGTAGAGTTGAGGCTGTCAAGGCGGAGGGTTTATGAAATACTGCCACCTGGTGGCCGGGACAGCTAGCCTGGTGGAAACTTTTCTTGTGTATTAGTTATTTTGTGTTTTGTATTAGTTATTTATCCTCATGTCATTTTTAGTCCTTATGTGCCATGTACTTGAAGTCACACTACTTTTTACAAGAGAAACCCTTCACAGCCGCCCCGCCGGCCCGCCTTGATGCATCGACGACGCGCACCCCTTAAAGCTGGGAAAATCCGTGCCACGTGACAATGTTTACTTTATTGTGAAAATCCAGCAGCTAGCAGCTTCACGGCGATGACCGGCGGGGCCGGAAATGTTTTCCACAATCATCTGAGAAACATCTGACGAAGTTGCAGGCACAGGTGAGTTCAGGTGTCTCCTGTGTGTCAGTCACATCTGATGCTGTTGTCAAAGTACGGCTTCAGTCACGAGCTAACATTAGCTTAGCTCTGACCCTCGTAACGGTTGATCGGTCAGAGCCGTCGTTCACATTTGTTTAAATGTGATTTTGCTTGACTTTAAAGGTCACAGTGAACCATATCGTTTTGTGACTAAGAAGGGTGGACCTTTAATTCAGCGCCTGCCAAGGACAATATAGATCTTTTCTTCGTTTCATTTTCATGTTACTTCCTGAGTCCTTTCTCAAAAATGAAACACCTTGGTCGGAGCCACTGCTGAAAGTTTACTTGTTTGATGCAATGTGTGTCAGTCGAATTGGATAATAATCCGAACTTCTCTGAAAAACATTTAAATGGTATATGTGACAAATCAAGCGACACGTGTGCAATTAAAGACATTTGGTATGAAGTTCTCGTCGTCAAAAACATGAAGCGACGGGAACAGTTCAACCTAGCAAAACCAGCTAGTCAGACAGGGAACATGCTAATGCTAACAACAAGGCCACCTTACAGCAAAGACCTGATTTAACCTGACCTCAAGGTGTCGGTCAACACGGTTCTTCGTTACACAAGACACCTGACGCATATATTTTTTCCTTTCTCATGAAGCAAAGTCTCTCAGGTTTCACTTTCGCTTTGAGCACAAGTGAATTTGAGCTACAGCTAACGTAGTGTGTTGGAATACTTGGCATTTCCAGTGGTGTAGTTTAAGCTCATGTTTATTTCCAGACAGTTACCATCTGTTATTGTCTAGTGTTATATCAGGTCTTTCTGTGCTACTACAAAACCACAGGTCGTTCTGTGTATTAACATTGTTATATTCGATATATTTGTTAGACTGTCAGTGTCAACAGTGTCCCTGATGTACAACGAAGGATCATCATTAGCTCTGGTTATAATGTATCTCTATCTGAAAACCTCTTCCCAGTGGTTTGCCATCTGAAACGGAAAGTGAAGATATGTTCAGGTTCATCAGCAGAATTGTTTGCCACAGTTGTCTGAGGCATGGGGAAAGGAGGCTGTGGTGTTTCCTGTTAATTTAATGTAATTTGGATTAAGCACTACTTTGCATTAACACTGCATGTAGTATAATTAGTCTCAAAGGTGGTTGTAATAGTAACACATAAGTCTCCTACGGAGTGTATCCTCCAAGTTACTTTCAGAAGATTTGGATCTTCCAAAGATGGAAAACAAAAACTGTGATATGGGTCAGATTAAATTGCACAAGAAATGATTATGGACACAGTTAGTAGTAGATGAAATCCTTCATTTTAATGCCCTGTTTGTGTCCTGCTCAGCTGAATGGTAGAGATGAGCAACTCCAAGCAGAGGGCCAATGATCTGAAGAACGCCTATGATCACAGTCTGGAGCAGCAAATACTGGGACGTGGCTCCACCCTGGTGTGCAGAGATGAGGAGCTCTGGAAGCAGGTGGAGGTGCGGCTGAGGGATGGAGATGCTCAAGAGACACACTGCCTGGGTCTGGATCCACTGAGTGTGATGGAGGAGTCGCTCAAGGCAGCTACAGCGGCAACAGCAGCTGCCAGTGGTGGGCAGGTCAAAGCCAGAGGAGGGCTGCAAGGCCTGGCTAAAGCTTTTGAGGTCCTGGAGCAAGCTGCTGTGAACCTGTACCTCGGTCCCTGGAGGGAAGAATACAAAGTCGTCAAGGTTGGCTGAAAATAATGGGGTTCAGACTCCAGGCTATTATGATTATCATCAAAATAGCTAGTACTAATAAAGCTGTCTTTTTGCCAGGACAAAGTCATTTCAAGCTTCAAATATGTTCCATGTTTTTATACACGTCACACTTTTACAAGCGTTACAATTATTAGCTACCATTAAATGTAATGTCTCTCTTTGTAAAAGAAATAATGTCTGTGAAGAGACTTCCTGGTTAAGTCAAAGTAATCAGTGAAAATCTGATATGTTCACTAATGTTTTTATTTTCTGTGCCTTTGTGTCTCAGATGTACTCTGGCATGTTCACCCACTATATCAAACCGGTGCTGTCGATGCCACAGATCGAGAAACTCTTTGGCCTTTTAGGATATCAGCCCAGCTCATCTCGGCACGAGCAACTTTTTCTCCAGGCACTCGCTGCTTCTCTGGATGAACTCCTCCGCTTGTGTTGTGCTTTCTACCTGGCTCGCTGCGAATGTCGCCTCCTTCAGGCAGCTCTCGGGAAGCATGTCGGTGACGCCCAGTGGGAGCTGAGTTTGGTGAGAGAGAGGCAGAAAGGAAACAGCCTACAGGTATGCTTGCCTGTTCTAGTCTATGTCGAGATGTAGGCCCCACATTGTGGGTGAGATGTTTAACCCCTCACACGCTTAAAGACATTGTTCAAACCTGCAGGTATATTTTCATTTTTGTAAAGATCCCAAAATTTCTAAAGATGCCAAACACTGTTAGTCAGGCAGGACATTTGGAAAATGTGCATAAAAAATGATCTAGACATGTAAAGTAGTTTTATCCTCTGGAATGGTCCCACCATTGGAGACCATGGAGTCTTGGCCTTGAATGTTTCACTCTGTGTGAACAAAAGGAAATAATGAAGGTGATTACAGATCCATTTCTATCAGATCTTTGTTGTTAATTTTCTATTACATTCTTCAATTACACACTTTCACTTAAAATATAGATGCAGTTAATGTGTAGATGAGTTTTTTCATCTTTTTCAAATCTTGTTGAGTCCACCTTTAAATGATGTTCTTTTCTGTTCATACTTACTGGGTCTTGTTTGAAATGCCCACCCCAGCTTTTCATACTTGGCAGTTGTAGATACTAACTGATATAGACACGGTCTGGTCAGCTTTGTGCTTCAATACTATCCAAGGGCATTTTCTCAATTTCAAAATCATTTCTTAAATTCACTTTTTAGAGTTCTTGTCTTGAGTTTTGTCACAGAGCATTGTAAGATAATTTGACCCAAAACTGTAGAATTTAAGACTGGTTATTGAAATGCTGAAATGATTGAATTCAAATATCTTTTGAAAACACACCCTTGAATTTAATTGTTTTGATACTTGAAATTGTTTCACCAAAGTCAACTGCATTATGTGAGTTAATAGTAGATAAATGCCTAACATGAAATTTTGTAAAATCACTGCATTATACTGTGTTGGGCCTGTCAAAATTGTCAAGAGCCTGCAGTCTACAAATTCAACAACATTGAAATCTACACTGTACGCTGTATTACACAAATCAATAAGATCTGGTCTCATTAGCATTTAGATATGTTAACTATTGGGGATGTTTTATCGTCCATGCTTGTCAACAGGTTGCCCTGGACAACACAAAGAAGACACTCAGAGTCAGCCAGCCACTGATGGAGGCGTTTGATGGTGAAGCAGACATGGATCTGTACACAGATGAGCATATAAACGGGCGGCAGAGAGAGGCGGTTGTGAATGACGATGAAAGTCGGCGCTCTTTAGACCCCCCTCTTTGGCTGTCTCAGAGGAATGCACCTGCTGCCGTTAAACCACACAGCAACGGAGTGACACAGCAGCTCTGCATCTCTACACTCAACTGCCAGCTGCCTAAGATGACACCTCTGGAGCCAGAGACCACCAGAAGCTCCTCGGCCAGCAGGGGCCAAGGCAGACCTCCCTACGAGGAGTCAGGGTTTGACCAAGCTGACACACAGTCGGTCAGTCTGCAGTTTGGCGCCATGGGGCTTTCCAGGAGTGTGCCTGAAACCAACCACTTCTGCAGCTGCCTGCAGTCCTCTCCTCTTTGTCCTAATCACTGTACTCAATGCAACACTTTGCACCACGTCACCTGTGACTTGCTTCAGCATTGCAAGATGAACAACCACAGCATAGTGAGGTCTTACATTATGCCTGAAAAGTCAGAAGCAGTGTTGGCACAGAGTGACATGAGCGCCATATCTCTCACCAGCAGCAGCACAGCAATGTCCACTTTAGTTCCGTGTGATGACCCTGAATCCCTACATCCATCTCTTCCTCCGATCACCTATCACGACTGTTGCAACCTCGCCCAGCTGGACCCTCAACTACTGTGCCGCTCCTGCAATGTCTTCCACTCTCGGTCCTGCAGAGATGTAGACCGCTGCCAAAGTCAGCACCACGAAGTCCAAAAGCTGGGAGTGTGTCGCTGTGGGAAGACGTGTCCCAGAAACCCTCTGGTCCTGTGCAGATATTGTGGAAAGGAGTATTGCCGGGATTGTTGGTACAGGAATCCTGTTGCATGCATCTGTGGCCAAACCTTTGACCAGTCATCCCCCGTGTGATGTGTTTATGAAACGTAATGCACTAACGAGGCACAACTAGCAAAATCACAATGCCTTAAATCTGCACACTTTGAAATCAAGAACAATCGAATCCAAATGTTGCCTTGACACAGCGCTGAAATGCAGTATTAAGTGTGCTCCAGTTTTTGTATTTGAGACTTCTCTCATTTCTCTTTATCATCCAGTTACTCTGTAAATGGACGTGTTTACCACCATCAGCAATTTAACCTATCGTGTATTGTTAAGACTTGAAGTCGTGGTTACAGTTTGTGCTCTTGAGTCACTTAAATGTAACTTGGTGCAAAGCACATGGACATCTGTTGTCATCTGTATTTGTTGCCTGCACTCAGACTGGAGTAAAAATAGTCAATATGCCACTTGTCTCTTAAATGTGTTTTATATCACCTGGAAGCAACTTACTGACAATTCTACACTAAAATAAAATCAATACCGACTTGACTCTATTCAGTCATCTCAAACAGTGTTCAAGTCCTTTCTGAGAACATTGTACAGTAATTCCTCGGCTTTTTGACTGAGTATGCGGCTCTGCCTTTCACATATAATTGCTATGGAAACAAAGGCTGCAACTAACAATCAGTGTTATTACTTAATCTGTAGATGATTTACTTATTATTTATATTTGATTTTTTGATTTAAATTTGGTGATAGGTCAGTTTCCTTTAGATATTTGGGCATTTTTGGTGAAAAATGACTATATGCTTATGAAAAGTGATTATTTTCCCATAAATAATCAATTTAGCTCTAAAATCAACAGATAAGATTTCAGTCAACACAGCATAAAAAGTGCATTGAAGCACCAGGGTGGTGGAAGATTTTCACTGTGGATTAAATCAAAATCGAATCAGTTATTTGGCCAAACTGTCTACTACAATTCACTCAGTGTTTTGGAGATGTCCTCCAGACAAAACTCCACACAACTCACTTGGAGCTCTTGAATGATTTTGTGTTAGTTATAACTGTTAAAACAAATGGTGACTTTCACCTCACAGCAAGAAGGCACTGGGTTTGAACTCTGTTCTGCCTGTGTTTTCTCCTGGTTCTTCAGCTTCCCCCCACAGCAGAGGGATACACATTAGGTTTATCAGCATCTCTCAAGTGCCCCATCCCTGTGTCAGCTGGGAGTGGCTCCAGCCCCACTGAGACCCTGCCCAGAGCGGATGTCTGGGACATGTCCTGAGTCCCCTGGCCAGATGTGACCAGGTTCATGTTGACTCATCCACATCTCTATTCTCAGTACTGTGAAACCGGTGCAAAGCACATGGACAGTTAACATTATTCTCCAAATTGTGCCTGTGAAATTCTTAAAATGTTTGTACAAATAACTTTAATTATAACTTCTGAAAATGTTGCATGATGTTTTACATCAGTGTATTTGAACAGATACAAGTCATTTTATTGACATGAGAAATATTCTTTGCTCGACAAGTATTTTTCCCTGATTTTCTAAATAGAAACATCAGAGTTTATCATGATGGTGTCAGTCATGTTCAGTCATTTTGTCATGAAAATATCAGCCTCTTTGTTTATCAAGTATCTGGTGGTCCACACAACTTTTCTCTCTTTGTTGCACTTTGGAGTTTCCTCCCTGCACTTTCCAGCAACCCCCCCCAAAACACTTCCAGTGCAGGATGGTTCTTCATTTGAATCACTTGATCCTGATACTCAGCTCTTGTTCAAACCAGAGCCAGAAACCAAAATGCGTCATTTTTCACATGAAAGCTTATGTAGAGCAGAACAGAGAGCTCAAAGAGAAAATGAAAAGCTTTCAGCCATGAAGATGAAGAAAAGCTTCAATAATTGCAGTCTGCATCAGGTTTACGGCCAGTCTTTATGTAAATGTCTGAGATTTGTCCTTTTTCTAGTCATTGTGCACGTGCCAGTTGATGTTGATGAAGGTCTTGCTGTCCATGCGGTCGATGTAGAGGACCCCATCCAGGTGGTCCATCTCGTGTTGGACGATGCGTGCTGGCCAGCCGCTGGCCTGCCACAAGACAGCTTCACCTTTTTCATCCAGACCTGCAGGATGAGCCAGCAGGACAAGTAAAATATACAGAAATACATCAGCAAAAAAAAAAAACCTGGCCTTGAAGGTATCTAATAATAAGCCATAGAAAAGTCAGATCACATCAGAAACACAGCATAGTGCCAGCATTCTCATTGACATCTGCATACTGTGTGTGTGGCCCTGCGGCTTCTGCAGCTCCCTGGGTGTGGGGTCTTGGTGTGTGCATGCATGTTTGGTCCACCATTGTAGAGAACTGATGGGATCACCCAAGAAGGGGCTGTGTTACATGCTGAACCTGTCACACTCCTCTATCAACTATCCTCCACATCCAGGACTTTCACTTTCACATTTCTGGTGTTTTCCACCTGTAATCTAAGGGGAGCACAACAACTACCAGACCACTATACACTAGTTACACTGCCTGTTCTCCTCTCTCTTTTTCTTTTCTATTCCTATGTAGCATCTCTGTTTGCCTTTTCTGTCCCTCACTTCCCCCCTGACCCACCATGGTGTAGCACTGTCCTCTCTGGCTCACCCATGAAACTTTCCTCAATAAAGTTTGATAGCCTAGATCCCAGGGAGGGTTGGTGATGGTCACAAACTTGCAGTAATAGTACAGTAAAAAAAATGTCTGCCTGTAAGACTAACAGTGCATCTATCTTGAAAAAGTTTACGCCCTTTGTGGTGTTAAACTAGGAAGACAACTGCAAACATAAAAAAAGGCTCCATTTTAACTTCTCTCGTGTTTTGGCTCTTATACTCAGCAGATATGATATATGACATTTGACATGAATGCAAAAAAATCAGTTGTGTGCAGGAAACAAGTAATTAAGTTACAAACATACGTACCAGACACTTCCACAGACAAATAGCGAGGAACTGTGGCAGAGAAGCCTGAGATGCTCTCACACGCTTCCTGAAACCGAACAGTCCGTCCATCCAGCACCCTCAGCTGGGGGTTGACAAAGATCCTCAGGGGCTGGACGGAGAGACCGCGGACCTCCCTCGATGCTGCCGAACTCTCAGCCAACATCCTCTCTGGGTATTCCAGGGCCAGGATGCGGAGTGGTACCCCGATCTGAGGTGCACTCAGTCCCACACACTCAAGTTTCCGCATTACTTTCACCATGGTGTTGATGACCTTTTGGATCTCAGGGCCTGTTACAGCTGCAGGGTCAACAGCAGCTGCATGTGCACGCAGCACTGGGTCTCCTACCTGGCACACGTGACTATATGGAGGAGTGGGAGCAGGTATAATCTTGCGTTTTACGTACTGGAGATAGGAGCGCACCTTGACATTGCTGCAGTAAGAGCGTCTGCAGGGAACAGGTGAGTGAGGTGAGACGTATGAAAAACGAGAGGAAGTCTCTACTGGTAAACTGGAGGCGGAGGCTCGGCAGTGAGGAGCCTTAGATGCACAGAGTCTGAGCCCCAGTCTGGAGAGCTGAAGCAGAGATGCACATGATGTTGTGTTCATGGTTGAGCGGCAGCTGGGAAGAAGTGTCACATCAGGGGCTGATCCACAGTGCTGTAATGACATCATTCAGAAGAAGGACATTCAGTTACTTAGTGATTCTCGCCCTGTATAATGAAGTCCACATTATGAGACTTGATGACAATGACGTATTCACCCTCCAATCCTGTCATCTCATTAGACAAATGTGTTGTTGAACATGTCATTCCAAACCCACAGGCACTGATTTGCCTCCATTAGTGAGGCTAGGACTCAGTGCAGGTAATGTTCTTCTGTGGGCATACCTATGAGAACAAGGGCACTGTCCATTTAAATCAGGGGAGGGTCTTTAAGAGACTACTTTTGTAAAGTTTGAACTGTAGGGATACTGTTAGTGTATGTAGCATTCAGATTTCCCTTACTCGGGGTCAAGGGTCAAACCATGACAATCATGTACCTACAACACAGTGTAGTTGTGTGGGTTTGAATGTCTAGGACACATGCTGTTTCATACGTGACCATGATCACTGCTACATCTACAGCCGCTGTGTGTAATGTCAACATTGCACATTTAATATGAATCTGGGGCAAATCAAGGTCACAATCTCAGCCTCGCGGTGTTTACTTCTATCGCTGTGGGCTAAAACATGGAAATGGCAGATACCTAAACAACAGTCTGATTCATTTACAGTGGATACATACATATTACCCGAGCGGTAATTCTAGTGAGCGATAAGTTACACACCCCCAACGGGGTAACCTGGTGCTGCTGAACAAGCGCGCCCACTCGACATCCACGACAAGGTTCACAGCTGAGTCCTTAGCGCGAGAATATAGGAGTTACATTCATAAACACAGAGATATATCTATTAACCGAGAGGAGTATTTGCTTGTTTAAAGACGGTACACGTTTCTATTACCTTGAACTAGTTGTAGAGGACCAACACCTCACACTGAGGACAGGAGTGGGATAAGAGTACAGCACCGGAGAGACTGAAACTAGTTCCGGGTCAACAACGGCACACGGTAGGGTGAACTTCACAATAAAAGTCCCCATGCAAAAGCGTAAATCCAAATTATGAATAACGGAAACACACACACACACACACACACACACACACACACATGTAATTTTTCATATTGACAAAAAATAAATCCCGATAAAGTTTCTTGAAATAAAAGAAAATACAACTTCACATGCATTAGATATTCTCAAACTTTATTCTGAAGAGGATCATCATCGGTGAGTTTGACCCGACGGAAGTGATTGGTATGTTTCTCACTTGACATGGTCTGTAAATAGAAACTGGATGGTGGACATTTGACGCCTTCGACTTGCCGGTACATGCCCGACACAGTCTATTCATGAACACGATTTTAAAAGGTCAATCGGCCGATGACCCGAGCGTCAGAGCCGCGGAGCCGAGGGTTGTGTGTGGTTGCGATGGAGAGAGGAGAGCTGCAGGCTGACAGGAAGTCTCTACTGAACTTCCCCAAGTTACCATTGTGGATTATAGAGTATGTCTGGGCTCACAAGATGATGGATATACAAGAAGGTTGGTTTAAAGTTATTTTAAGTTACTCCAAGTTGTTGCACTGCAGCAACAACGTCACTCGGTTGATTGTTTTTGTTTGTAACATAGTTTGTTAGATAGTTTGTTTGGTACTAGAAGGTTCAAACAAACTGCAAACAAGGACAAAACTTTAAAATCAGATATAGGAGACTGTATGTAGCCTACTTATCTATTGTATGTGTGTAAACATAAAGTATGAGTACATCTCAATAGGTATGTAAGCATTCAGTGACTGCAGGCAGAAGTTGTTCAGCATTGTTAACATCTTTGAATTTTACTTGAAGTTTTCAGAATCAGAAATATTGTATTAATTCAGTGGGAACTTGTTACGCAGCAGTGCTCAATTACAAATTACAAACACACACATACTCAAAATATATGGAAAAAAGAAACAAAATCCATAGCACACACATGATTGTGATTGCACATGAAAAGAGTTTGGTTATAATCAAGATGAAACACCTGTGTGTTAGATGATGTGATGAAGTTGCTGATTAGAGAGTTGAATGTTTTCATAGCATCACTACTAAAACACAATCAATGACTCTCCCGAGATCGACAATTGTCTTGAAACTGAAATCAGATTAGCACGTGACATGCTTCACATATTTATTTCTCTCAGTTGTGGACCCCTGCGACTGGCCTGATGTGGACTCCCAGCCTCTGAGCATCCAGGATTCCTGGAGGCTACGTGTTGCCTCGGCCCAGGTTTATTCCATTATGAAGAACAGGGACATGGAGCACTTTGAAAGAGTGATGAACTTCCTGGAAACCACTTACAGACTTCTTCCCACACTGGTGACTCCCATCAAACACATGAAGATCATGTTTGGCCTTAAAACCATGGTATTGCAATGAGTGGTGCTAACATTCATTCAGTCATTCATTCATTCATTCATTCATTCAACATAAAGATTATCACATAAATTGGGTGCTAAGCACACGTTCTAGTAGCAGATGATCCAGGGCTGTACTGATGTGCTTCCCATTGATCCACCCCCTTCTCTGGGTTATTGTTTCTCTGTTCAGGTGATTATGTGGATGCTCAGGGAAGGTCGAGGGATGGTTGACACTCTGTTTAAAATCTCCCAGTTCTTCCCAAGTAAACTGCCTCAATACCAGGACCAAAGTGTAAGTGTCCGGCCCCGGAGCTATCCTTTATATTTCAGCTAAACACACCTCAGCACTGTGTAGAAGTCACAGTCACTATCACATAAAGATGTAGTAATCACTGTTTTGATATTAAGAATGGAAAAATGACAACTTTTAATGTGAAAGGGTCTGTTGTAGTGATTAACTCTGCAGTTTTCATTAACTCTACAGAGCATGTTAGTCTCTTTTCCTCCATTTGTCTGGTTACTTTACATGAATATTCTTGTTGTAAGATATTAGTCAAACAACTATTTAATTTACAGCATTGTCCAGTTAAATATGATATCACCTTGTCTTGTTATGTGTGATTTCACGCCAATGTCTGTGTTCAATCTTAGAAAAATAGTCGCAGCAATAATCCTCGATTGTTTTTCTTGCACAGAACCAACATGAGATGTTCCTCATGAGGAAGAACAACCAGGACTTTAAGGCTCTGGCACAGTCTCTTGCTATGGACAAGGACAAACTTGAAGATTATATTAAGGTAGAACAACAGTAATTTATTATGGATATGAATATCTGTATGTATCCACATTTTCCCTTAAAAAAACGGATCACAAACATAATTGTATTGATAAATAATTAATTTGTTCATTTACACAACTGACTTTTTCTCCCAGTTGTGTAAATAAACAAATTAAGTTGTTTTTAAGTTATTATTGTATTATACTGCATCCATACAACTAGGCTCAGTCCATATTCAGCTTTAACATAACATCAAATATGAACTCAAGTCAGCCCAGGATTATTCTCAAGGTTACATACAACACAAGATACATACAAGATGCCTCAAAATAAAAATAAAAACACTCCATCATTTTCAAATCAGAATTTCAGGCAGAACATGACAGAATTGATAAATAGTTGACAAACAGATTGACAAATGATAATAATAATTGAAATATCATCTAATTTTCTTTTCCAGACTTAAGAAGAAAAAATTAGCCTTTCTGATTTCTAAACTTTACATCAGACCATTTTCTTCTTCTTCTTCTTCTTCTTCTTTCTTTTTTTTGACAGTTTCAGAAAATTAACATTCATACATCAAAATATGAAGAGCATGACGCACTTTGCATCTCTCCCACAGCTCACATTATACTGATGGTTTTGTAATCATTCAGTAGATCACTTTGCACACTTATTCAGAGTCTTTATCCTGCTATGGTTGTTGTGATCTGGGATTATAAGAAAACAACCGGTTGTCAGTGTGTTCAGACTTTAGCCCTAAACTGTGAGTCCTTGTCTATCCAGCAGAATGTGCTACAGGTCTGCGTTATGTACACCAACAAATATAACGTTTGAGCAGCATTCAGAAACTGATGTCATGAGAAGTAGTTAATGATTTCATTGTTGTTTCTCCTTGTGGCCAACCACATATCCAATAAACTGACTGAGCTGTGGGGACAAATGCTAGAAAAGTCTTGTTTAGAGGTGCCAGAGTGAAATTAGCCAAAAACTGTTTCCTAGAAATCTGTGAGTGAGTATTAAAGTTCAGTAGGTAAAAACAGCAAACAGACAGATGGGAACATCAGACCACAACAGCTGGGTTTATTTACAACCTGACTGCAAAAAAAGCTTAAAATAAACATCTTGTTTTTTGTACCATTTCACCTCAGTACCTTTGCTCTGTGGCTTTGGGAATGTATGATAACATCCATCTAAACTGTGATGTACATCTCCATGTGACATTGCACATGTTGTCTGTGTTGCAGAAAGGGATGGAGACACAGTATGGGAAACATTACGCCCAGAAAGTAGAGGACAGGCTGCTGCACTATCTTCACGAGCTTGAGTCCGTGTTACCAGGAGATACCTTCATCGATAAGGTTTGTGTTTTCCAGTAGTGAGCACTTTGTAGTAAGTCTATTTGTAGCCAAGACCGGCTTAATACTAGAATTACCTCTAAATATGATGGAAACTTATCGTGTCTGAATCTGTTCACTAGATCTTGAAGAAGGAAAGCCCTGTTACTGAAGAGGAGAAGCTGCTGTTGGAGGTGATTACCTCTGACTCTGCAACTATAGCAACAACTCTAAGGAAACTGCTGCACTGCGGTAAGAAAGACCACCATGTACACATGCTACTATGTACTACTGCTTTTGTTAAAGGGGAACTATGCAGAGAGCCTCCATTCTCCCTATAACAAGTTCCAATTCATTTATTTAACCATCACATTAACTCCAAAGCTGTTTAATTAAGGTAAGCATGTAGCATAGTTCCTCTTTAACTGGGTACTGTAGAAGTTATACACAAGGGGATGAGATTTATTCCACAACACGATGTGTCTTAACATGTGCAAATAATGGACAACTTTCCATCTCCACTTACACAATTAATTCATGGATGTGAAAATGTATTTTGTTGCAGGGTGTGTGCTTAGATGTTCCCTGTGTTTACAATATTATATAATTGGGGAAAAACAGAAACTGACATCAAAATGGCAAACAATGGGAAATACTGAAGTTCATCAGTGATGCAGCTCAAGATCAGATCAAAATATACTGTATGGCCGGACCACATTTATTTCATGTGTTCTTTTCCTGGTAAAAACTTTGTGCTTACATTATTACACACAGTGCAGTTGTGTGTAACCAGACCTGTTGGGGATCTGGATGCCTTATGCTAATAGAGGCTAATGTAGCTTAAAACTCCAAGCCTCAAGCAAATGCATCCCAGACTACTTTCTTTATCAGACACCTAAGTCATTTTTACTGTCTATTGTGTATTAATTGGGTGAGTTCTTTAACATGATACAGATTAAGATCTAATAGTGTCTGTACTATATGTGTCCTAGGATACAGTCTTTGCACCAACTTAAAAAAGAAAAGATTACATTTATGTTTGATGCCAGTTGCAGAACACACGTTAATCAGAATGAACTGCCTTTCTGTTCTTTTAGATGTTACTTCCTGTCGAGCAGAGCATGGAGAGGATGAAATGAAAGCCTCTCAACTCTCAAAGTCACCATCACCTGGCAGCTCCACAAAGGCTCTTCTTAAGCTGGGGGGAGACAAAACTGTCCAAGAGTTTCAGCCAGTGGTTTGTGAGGGAGGAGAGGGGGCTGTCCCCAAATTGTCCAAAGATAGCCCCGCTTTGTCCGAGAGTGACAACCATTTAGATGTCAGGACACATCAACAAACAGAGGAAGATGGTGAGGTTATCATTAGGATGGAGGAGGAGAGCAGTGACAAAGACAGACCGGAAACCAGTGAACGTGCCAGAGACTCTCCCTCTCATTTCTGCTCCAAACACCAGCGCTGGGTGAAGAGCATCCTGCAGGAGTGTCCTGTCGAGTGTTCACAGGACGTGCTGCTTATGTCATCTTCACCCCTACTGTTCCTGTCATCCTCATCCACCTCTTCATCACAAGATCGTACCCCCTCAGACCTCATCCCCAGCCCCCCTGACCAGCAACATCCAGCCTCAGAGACCACTCCCCCTGCTCTGATAACAGCTCACATATCTGACCAAGCAAACCCCAAAGATGAGCAGATCTCTAGGTCAGCATGTGATGCCTCTCTGATGACAGCTCTACCTCAGACCTCTTCCAGAGACACTCCTCTGCCCCCAAAAGATCCCCCAAACACAGCAGCCAAATCGCAGACATCCCCTGTGCCTCATGATGCAGCTACATTATCTATATCAAACAGCCATCAAACAGAAACTCTACCGTCTTTCTCCAGACTTTCAAGAAAGCGCAGATGGGCATGCACCACCGGGAGTCAAAACCTTGTAACTGAAGAGTTTGAAAAGGCCCAGACTACCTTGGTCTGTGCTGTTAATAAAATCCCTACACCTACCAAACTAGATCCTCAAGTTGTCACTCGGAGCTCAGTCAGGCTTCGTCAATCAAAGGTGCTACAGTGCTCAAATGTCGCCTCCTCTACCTCCAACTCAGATCATGTGGCTGTCAGGTCTGAGCCCAGCGGAGCCCAGCTGAGGTTATCACTGCCATGTCAGGCTGTGCTGCTGCAGTCCACACTGCTACAGCCATGTGTGAGACTTACCAGGCTGAGCGCTCAGGAGTGTTACCAAATGACCGAAGGCAGATTCTCAGCCAGACACGTAGAGCCTGTGTCAGAAGGCAGCAGTGAGCAGAGAAGGAAGAGGAAGAAGAAAGATGAAGATTCAGATTCCTCTGTTGATGTGTACACTCTTGACTCTAATTATTATTCAAGTAGTGACAGCGAGGACTCAATTAACTGTGACCCTGATTATAAACCTTACATTAGAAAGAAAAGACTGTTGTTAGAGTATGAGAATGCAAGGAGCCTTATATGAGAACATTTGGACTACAGCCTGAGTGATAGTGGAAGACCAGTGAGACAAATGCTGATATTGATATTTGGGAAATTTAAAGGTCGCACAATAGCTTAAATAGCTTAAACCAACTCATAGGGAGCTACCACATTGGGTCTATTGGAGATTTTACATGGTTAAAAACAAACTTTTTACTGGTCCCTGGTGGTCAAACCCTGTCATGGTGAGTCTTGTTTCCAAATGACCTCAAGAATAGTTTCATGTTTTGTAGTTTCTTTTTTTTTGTTTGTTTGTTTTTTTGATCTACACAAATACAGATTTTTCAGTCGAGCATTTGGTGTTGCTGGATTCGTGTTTTAGGAGCCGACACAGACTCTGAGGAGATGTTACACTCCAACTTATCCAAGTCCAGGTTATGATACAGACAAAGGTGCTGTCAACAACAGTCTATTTCAGCTACAGCAGGGACTGAAACAGTTCAGTAAGCTACCTGCTCTACAATAGTAATAATAATATGTCAAACATCAGAGTTTTTGAACTTGTGTTGTAAACAAGAACCTGCTAAGTGCAATTTAAAAACAACCTGTTTACCATTTTAAAAGACAGCTATTATATGTTTTGAAGATCATGGATAACTAGATCCCTGTCTTCCACTTGTACCTTTGACAGGTGGTGATTGCACTATGAACAAAAATGGTTGTTGTGAATGTTTGAACAGTGCTGACTATTGTGTCATTGTAACTACAGAACATGGTGCTCAGATTAAATAACCCAGCTGGGTTTGTAACAGACCTTTGTCATGTGTGTGTTATTCACTCAGTCAGTCCACCTCTTTACTGAAATATTTCTGCATCTACAGCATCTACACAGTTTGCATCTCATCTACAGCATCTACACAGTTTGCATCTCATCTACAGCATCTACATATTTTACTAGACAACATTTAGAGACAGTCATGATGATCCAGTTGTCTCTGGTGCCAGACTTCTCCTCTTGTACCACCATGCTTCTGACATTTGTGCTTTTAACTGTCTTGACAACTATTTGATGGGTTACTCTGTATTTGGTCATCCATACCATACAACCATACTCATTCATTTGAACTTGGCCAGCACAGCAGCAGAGGGGAATGCAAGCAGTGTTATAGAGGTAAATGTTCTTCACACACCAAAATCACTTCTGCTGCTCTATGAGCCCAGAGATTGATAAAGAACAAATATGTGTGTAGAAGGAACAAAGTGATCTGGCCTGTGTCCACTTGTACCTGTTGATGTTAGTGAGTATGTTTACATCAGCAGTGGTGTCCTTTCATCGATTATAGTCCAGATTTGGCATTGATTCATGCAACGTGAGAAACCTGTGTGTCATATCCTTATATATATGATCCTAATGGTGCCCAGGTTTCTGACCATGAGCCTGCAGGTGTGTCCTGATGTCTCAGTCACCACATGGTTTGGAAACCTGGAAGTTTATGTGTCACAACATGCAGATTTTTATCTTCTTCAAGTAGTGTATCTAGGTTTCTGATAAGCTGGATACCTGCACAAAACTTAACCAGCAGACTAGTGTACATGTAAATGCACTCAGTCAGACACGGACCTGTTCTCCATGGACCGTCCTCTGGGAGTCACGTCTGTTTTATTTGGCCAGTCACTTTATTTTTCACTGGAGTGAGTCAATGGGCTCAGTGGTGATCAGCTGTGTGTGTGGAGCATTTCAGTGGCACGACCCCGACACCAACCAAGATGCGAGCAGCAAATCACGAAGAGTCAGCTCTGAGGTCAACAGTACCCTCCCTTCTGTTTACTTATGTATGTTTACACAGTGTTATTGGAGGGGATAGTAGATAGATCCAACCTTAGTGGTTGAAGTAAAATGAGGACACTGGCTATTGACTTTTGACCTTAGTGACTGATTAGAAACTGTGCCCTTGAATGATATATCCTGAACATAATGTTCAACACAGAACAAATACAGGATTCATAGCAGACCTCACCTTGACAACTCACCAAAGACTAGAATATAGTTTTTTACTACTGATCTCAGTTCACACATTTCTTAGAGATGAACAGCTAAAGGACCCTTCAGTATAGTATTTAAAACTTCATAATGAATGTTCTGTGATAATTTTGGGTTAATGAATTTTACTATCTGATCTGATTTCATCATTGAGGTCATAAAGTGATTAAAGGTAATCTTACATAATGTTAGGCTGGAGTGCTGTTCATCTGGATGCCAAGTCTGTGTGAGGGCTTATATTCTCTCTCTCCCTCCCTCTCTCTCTCTCTCTCTCTCTCTCTCTCTCTCATACATAAATACACACACACACACACACACACACACACACACACACACACACACACATATATACTTTACATCTTTTGTGGTGGTTTGAAAATCGGAGAATATTAACACTGACTGATGTTTCTGACCATTTCTGTAACTGACAATCTCAACATTAACACCCATTTCACACTGTTATGGCTGGCTCTGTTATTGGCTCTCTGGCTGTATTTTTCCACTCATTACACAAGTATTTGATGTTTTCCGTGTGTGCAAATGATTGAAACACTGAGATTGTCTGAAAACGCACGACAGTGCACATTCACTCTGCTTTTAAGTGTGGCCACTCACAACAGCTATAAACACTTGCTTGCACAACATGGTTTAACAGTGTTTTCTGAAAGAGCATAAAGTGACCCAAAACCATCCTACATCAGCTGAACACAGCCTCTACTGATTGTCACAGTATACAGTGTTTGTTGTTGAATATACTAATTGGAACCCAGTCAGACAGGTCTTTTTTAAAATTACATTTTATAAACTAAAAAACCATAACTTTCTGGAACTGTCTGACAATGTGACATGACCTTGAAAGTGTGAACCAGAGTGGGTTGTAAATTCTGCTTTTGTCTGTCCTTAAAATGCTCTTCTAAATAACAAAACCCAAAGTCAGTTATTGATAATTAGTTTGTTCGGCTACCGGAAAACATTAGGCCTCTACACATAACAGGACTGGACACTGACGCAGCCAGAGGAAAAAAGAGAAACTGAAAGCCAGCTTCAGCCCAAGGTTTCATATAACCTGACCCAAAACCTACTTTATTGGGACCCATAAAGTTTGGGTGGAGTAACAGAATCTGAGTGCACGTGTGTCACACAATAACACAAGATCATCAAACTACCTTCTAACTCACATTAGTCAGGCCCCTACAAAATACAGTGGTCACTACAAGTGTTGTTTGCTTTTCCTCCTTTCCATCCTCCTTGTTGATGCTTCATGTTGCACGTACTTTGTTTGTGCACAGGTGCCTTCACCAGCAGTGGAGGACAAATTGGCCCTGGCTCTTGGCTAAGTGATACAGTGCTGGATGAATGGCAGGGAGCAAAGTGCAAGCATGGGGTAAACTGTGTGTACTGAGGTGTTATATAAATCCCTACTAAAAGAAAAAAGAACACCCCAATAATAATTAATCTAATGACAGTCACAGTATTTATGTAAGATCATACTTGAACTGAACATCATGTTATTCGTTACTTGGTTTTTGAGAGACAGCAGATCCCAATAGTCCAGCAGACATATGAGAGTTTTTAGTTATAGAATTGATGAGGGACACATTTATTTATTTGTTTAATGTCAGATGTACTGGCTGTGACTGTTTTTCCTTGTATCAGGATTGCATCAGATACATGAATGTTGCATGTTTAAACCATGTGGCTCAGTGGATGACTGATCAAACACAACATGTTTTCTGTTTTATTTTCCAAAGCCAGTCTGACTTTTACTCTCCCAACATTTTGGTTTCTGATTAAATATCTTTAGGGCTATTGGACTTATGATGATGATGATGTGATGATGACGCCAACAGCAGTTTGATATTTTTAGTTTAGAGTGAAATGTGCAGACAACTACTGAGGGTATAATCCTAAAATATGGCACTGACATTCATGTCCCCCAGAGGATGGACCATGGGAACTCATTTCTGTCATCAAACTAAAAAATCATCAGGTCATACCAGTCCTGCAGCTCTGACTAGTAACATTAACATTAGCAGATGTTTGTATACTGACTGAAATATTATAGATGATGAGCATTTTTTTTCCTGTCATCTACAGGAACTTGGGACCTCCCATGTATTGACTTTATTATTATTACATGTTTACTTCCCTTGACAATGATGACCTGCTGTAGGTGGCAGGGTCATTCACCCACTTTCCTCCCCTGCATTTACTGTCCTGGTCTGGAGAAACATACTGAAGACCTTCACCCCTTAAATTGCCAAACTGTTGACAAGCTAATGAAGGAGAAATATGTTAGTAATATTATCATTTATTTCTGTACAAGTGCACTTTTAATGTTAATGTTTGCTTTACTTCAGCTTTCTGGCAACTTTGATTATTTATGCTGAGCAACTGTTGAAAGTGAGAAGTCTCCCCATGATGAAGTACCAGACAATGACTTTGCAGTTTTGGATGAACTCTGGGGTCAAACGCTGGGGCCACACAACCAACCAGATCATCTTCGCAGAACATTTAAGACCAGTCGCTTGCTCATGTGTCAGTGTTTAGAAAATACTTGCATTTTGCTCAGTTGAAAAGTTATGATTTTATACTAAAACAAGAAATCTTTTTATTTTTCGTTTTGTAAGAATACAGTGCTGCCTTTTAGGTTTTATTGCTTCTTCCCTCTACGTTATTACCTGTGGCAGACATCTGTTGCCCTTTACTGACCTCATTTCAGTCAGTGGGACAGTACAATGGAGGGATGCTGAGCACAGGAACGCCACGGTTCAAAACAGCGAAAAGAGCTTGACCGACCAGCAGCATGTCAGGAGTTTTCCACGGAGGTGTAACCACCATCTTTCACCCTCATTGGTGCTCAGTATTCGCTGAACATAACGGAAGGACATGTGATACATTGGATATATGACCGAAACTTTTTTTTTTTCCTGTGGTATAACAGCAGTGTCATCACTGTGTTTTGTCTACTATTTGTCTGTCTCACATATTGATTTGACACAACGTGACTGGAGATCTGGAACAACAGGAGCACTTCAATCATAACATGTTTTGTTGACTTGGGTATTAGTTTTAGTATGTCATTCCCATCATGAATAAGTAACTTTTTGTTTGGGCAGGGAACACCATAGAGACAAGAGGCTAATGACTGAATGTTTGTTTGACATAATGAAGTATTTCAGCAGTTTTACATCCTGCACATGAGGGACAAAGTCTAATTCTGTAAAATATGGTACTGCAGTTCATGTGGCTTTTTGACTGCAGGTGTTTTAAACTGTCAGAGTAGGAAAAAACATTTCTGTGGAACTATTAAGAGCATTTCAAAGTGTCTATAAGAAGCATTTTACAATCAACAGTGATTCACAAAACTGCATGTATGTGGCTGAAAGTGCTGGTAGCCTGCCCTCAGTGAAGCAGCACTCCTCTCCTCCTGGAGTGTGTTGAAATTAAGGCCTCTTTTGGAGGCTTTAATTTCTGCTGCTGCTGCTGGATAGGATAAAAAGTTAGATGGATGAATGGAAAGCAGCAGATAGGTTGTATATACATCAAGAGATCAGGATAATGACAAACGTAAAAGCAGCCAAGAATGGTTGAGATGAAAACACTGAACCTTTATGAGGTGACCTGCAGGTGAACTAAACATTCATGGATGTCAATCAATCACTTTTTTCATTTTCTGCTTATTCCATAGGACTTGGTCTTGGCTTGGAATCGACTACATCTTTACTTGGTCTCGTCTCAGTCGAGCTAGACTCGGGATTTTTTCTCAAGACCAGTGAAGGCCACAGCTGCAGTGACATCTGTTTGAACCGCAAATGTCTCTCTGTCTCTCACTCCCTTTGGTTTATGTAATGTAGTTCAATAAATGTAAGATAATTAAAATTGTTCTAAAGTCTCTGCTTGTGTAACCATCTGAGAAACTTGGTTGCACCAGTGTCAGAGTGGGAGACTTTAGTAGGTTCTGTGATGTGTGTTATTCTGTTCAAAACTATGTTTCAATTAAATATTTATAGATTTTATATCAAATTATCTTTTCTTTTTAGCTGAGGAATAATGTAAATGTCAAGCCACAGGATTATTATGAGTACTGAAGACTGGCACTGAATACAGTAATGGTGTTGAAAATGGTCTCTCATTGGTTTGATCTTGGTCTTGACTCGGTCTCGACCCCCTCAAAGTCTTGGTCTTGGTCAAAAGCCTGACAGGCAGTAAGCAACAAGCAGATGACTATAGTAGGAGCTGTTAGAAGCTAAAAGTTACATATTTCCCCCAGGAGCTGTTCTAGGAGTCTAATCAATCAATCAAAAAATCAATATTGTATCACCTGGTATACACGGCGCAGCTCAGAATAAATGCTAACACCACTCTGTGTCTCTTAGATGAGAGTGTGAACAGGACACTGTTTGTTAACAGGTTTGGAATATCATCCAGTGTTTTGCTGTCAGCTTGTCACTGACTTAAGGCGGATTTAAAACAGCAGTTTGACATCCTGACGTTGCATGTGAATATACCAGTGTATCACGTCCCAATCAGCTCCACAGCCAGGGGATGGTGAAATAAAAGTACATATATCCGCTGCAAATCACACGTGTAGCCTGAGACTTAAGTTTAATTTTCATGAAGAGATTAATGTGATGAAATGTGGTAAAGATGTGAGGAGAAGGCTCAGCATACGTGTAGGTCAGGAGCTATTGGAACAGTTCTACGTCATCCTGAAATGTATTAACGCTGACTGTAAACTGTGGACCAGCCTCAGAGTGGAGAGCTGAGGGCCATATTCAGTCATATTGCAGATTTGACACTGTTTGTTCTGTCTGAAACTTTAGACGACTGTGTGAGTGTTTGCAGATCAAATTCTAGAAAGTCCTGCAGTCTGCTTTTCAGGAGCGAGTGAATGAGGCACGAGTTGTTACATAACAATGTCATACACATGGTGGTGGTGGAGGATGAATACTTTCCTTCACTGAGGAGCCATTTTAATGCCGGAGACTTGAAGGCCTAGTGGAGTACTCATTTTACTATTATTTTATTATTTTTCATTTTTGTTTCACTGCTTTTACCTCAGTGAAAGTCTGTTAGGAAAATACTACACAAAAGAAAAGTGTCCCATCTGTTCATGGTGTGGTTACTGGTTACTGTCATTAATGCATTACTCTTTTATGGAACTAGTTTGAGCTAAATAATAGTGAATACTTAGCCTACATCATCACATGGACTGGAGAGTATCATGTAAACCACCTGAAATGAAGAAGTTGCGTGAATTAAGATGATTGATTTCTTTTGAAGAGAGACTCATTGTGTGGTGTTTCATCCCTGGTGTCATGATGACGGACTCGCACTTTGCGCCTTTTCTGCTCTGACGCGGGCGCGCATGACGCACTGAGGCGTCCAGTCTGTGTCCGTCCTGCAGCCACCCACTGATACAGTTGATGGTTTGAGGTGGTATGGTTCTGGTTAGTGGTTAGTGATGTAAGAGGGGTGTAATGGCACAACCCTCAGTCTCCACCAATGGAGACATGGGCCGGGTTCAACACCCATTTTTGAGGATCTTGCTATAAAACCGGCTTAATGCGTCCCGCACAGCTCATTTGATGTAATTAACCTGCGCTGCTACTTTTTAATTTTTATTTGTGGAGAAAGCTGAATTCACAATGAGGTAAGGAAATCACTTTAACTTGATCCAAGTTCAGATGCGAGATCATTATTGATGTATTATTATTATTTAAACGATAGATTTTTCTGATTATTCAAGTTGCACAATAACTTCAGATTTTGTGTGATTATGCAACTTGATCTCAGATTTGTTCAGGAAACACAGAAATGCATCAGGCCTGTATGAGTGTGACTGTGCAGGTTTGTCATGGGCTTCATACAGCACGAGCCTCTGCGTTTCATCTTCGTTTGTCCATGTTCTTTGTCGGTTGATTTCCACCGTTTATTCTGATGCACATTAACACGATCATGTGACCTGAGAACATCAGGACTCCGCTGATATTGGCAGAGTTTTTGATGCTGAGAAGGACAGTTTCAGAAACAATAAGCCCAGTTTATACACAAGTAGATAAATAAACAAAGGTGAGTTATAAAACTCAGTGCAGGATGATGTCATGAATGACATGAAAGAAGTTTTTTTTCTTTTACAGAATCAATTGCCATTTTTTTTTATTGTTGTTGATGAAAAAAATGGTTTAAAATTAGGTAATTAGGTCATTCTTTACTTAAAGGAAGGCGATGAAGCAGGATTCACTGTAGACCCTCATTAAAAAGTGCAGAATTATTAAAATGATTATTAGAATATTATTGATCATGTAGCTGAATAACAATTCATAATGTTTCAGAAAATGATGGTTGTAAGTCACATGTTCATATTAAAGTAGTAACTAAGTTTATCAAACTGATGAAGTGGAGTAAAAGTGTTAAAGGAGCCTAACATGGAAGATAACATGTACATGTACATGTTCTGGTTGAGTAAATGTAATCCCTGCTCTAACACTCTGTCAATCATCCTCATCAGCTCCAGGATGGATAACAAGTCTTACTTGGTGCAGATGAATGGGAATGGAGTCCACGGCAAAACAACACTCAATGGCAAAACCCTGAATGGCTCTGGGGTCAATGGGAAGGGAATGAACGGGAACGGCATACACCATGTCAATGTGAATGGCAGCTTGTATCCAGCCAAAGCCAAGAGCCGCAGGCAGCGATGGGAAGTGAAGCCCTCAGAGATGGCCAACAACACACTCAATCCCATCAGGGCCATCGTGGATGGCATGAAGATCACCCCGAACCCAGATAAACCCATGATCGCACTTTCCATAGGTAAGAGGGTTTCTGCAAAACATCTGGAGACGATATTACTAATACTATCTGATAGAGACTCAGAGTTTTTTTGCACCAAGACTTTTATATTAATCTCCAGAGGGATGTTGACTTAGCTTTTTGACACTGCTGACTGATTTCTTACCACTACGTCTGTTCCCCAGGGGACCCCACTGTGTTTGGAAACTTGCCTACCGATGATGCCGTGCTTCAGGCAATGAAAGACGCTATAGATTCACAAAAGTACAACGGCTATGCTCCATCTGTTGGTGAGATACACTGAATGACTACATGCATGCACCAAGATAGTGTGACCGGCATTCTTGATAGATGACAAAATCAGTGTTTATTATGAAATGATGATCGGCACAGTGATAGCACACCAGGTATAGAAAAAAACAAGATGAACATCTGGGTGAGAAAATCTCCTTTGTTTTATATTAGTCTTGGACCGAAGGCACAGAATGCATAGATGAGATACGGTATATTTAACTGCAACATCAGTGACTTCAGCTTATGATGAAACATTTAGTGCTCAGAGATACTTTGATGTCTGACGATCACACAGGCGACCTCTGGCTCATGTTTACCAGTTTTAAGCAACTGGTGATGTTACAGTTTGATTTTTCACTGCCTGTGTGTCTAATGTTTCTCTGTGTGCTGTATTTTCTCACTGGCAGGTTATCTGAAGAGCCGACAGGCAGTGGCCAACTTCTACAGCTGCCCAGAGGCTCCCCTAGATGCAGAGGTACTCACGCTTCACCTCATTCCATCACTTGACACACTTTTTTATTCATGTTGTCTGAGCCTCACTATTCTACAGAACTTTAAACATGATGCATAATGCAATGAACATAACTGTTAGCTATATTATGGTGGTGATAAATAGGGCTTTAACTGATAGATTGTATGTCTTCAAAGTGACTTTAGTTGTTACAATGATGTTGTTTAGGTCAGAGACTAGACGCTGCATGATGTTTTCAGCTGTATAGAAGGACATATGTTTGATTATGTCTGTATCTGTGCTCTGAAAAGTGAATGTCCTCTTTCAGGATGTGATTTTGACCAGTGGCTGCAGCCAGGCCATTGACCTGGCTATCAGTGTCCTGTGTAACCCAGGGGACAACATCCTGGTTCCATGCCCTGGCTTCTCCTTATATAAGACTCTGGCTGTCTCCATGGGCATCAAGGTCAAGCTCTACAACCTGCTGGTACGTGAGAGGAGGGTACAATCCCTGCTCCTACTAAAGCCTACTAAATACTTTCACTTGAGTAGAAGGACTATAGACAAATTGACACACTGAAATTCACTGGCAGTGACATCTTTAAAAGACAACCACAGACTCTAGGTAAAGGTGGACGTAGCCTCTGCGATGTGCCCTGCTGGTTTTGAAGCTCAGAGTGAGCTGTTCTGCTGTTGCCATCTTGGCAGTGTCTGACTCTGCCCCTAACTCCCAGCTAATCCAAAAATGGACAAAGAGCCATGTCTTACAATTCCAACTGTAGCTACACGTCAAAAATGGTTTCAGAACTTCGTGTTGTTCTCACACTTCAACCTGAAACTTGAAGCTGACACGAAAAAGAACCAAACTGCACTTCCTCAATTTGACCACTAGAGTGTGTCTCCATCAGTGAGTGTGGAGCCGAGCCTGCTTTGAGGCAAGCAAAGAAGAATCCATGCTCTCAATTACACAAAAATTTAAGTCTTCATAAAATCTAAAAAAGTGAAGTATATGAAAATGGTTCTCTGTACAGTCATCATGGGGGAAGAAATTAGCTGAAGAGACCAAAAAGTTTTTGCATCAGATTGTAAACATTTATTTCTGCTTTAAAGTTGGACATTTTAACATGGAAATCCGGGGGATACTGACTCACCAATGGAGACACACTCTAGTGGTCATTAGAGGAACTGCAGTCACCAATAAAATATCTTTTTGATTATGAGAATCACAAACACTCCGATGTGACCATTTTCAATATTTGACCCATTTCTTATGGTGAAGCTGAAAAAGCTGAGAGAAGCCAAATCAGTAGATTCTATTTGTGCCATTTAATGAGTTACACAAGAATTTCTACTTTGTGTAATTTATGAGCCCTATAAAACAGGAGCCCCATGAGGCCCAAAGAACTTTTTCACTGTATGCACTCCAGCCGTCAGTCACCATCTTGAAACAGTATCCAGTTCCCTTAAGACATCTGCAGTGCATACACCCAAAATGTTGTTAGTCTTCCTGCCACTCTGGTGTTTTGTTTTGCTCTTGGCCATAGACTTCATAAGGAGACACTGTTACACCCTCACTGTAGACTTTAGACGATCTTATTTATCCCAGAGGGCAATTCACTTTAGCAGAATATTCAGTTTTTAAACACACTCTCTTGCCCCTGGTCAGCTTTTGCAAATTCATGATAGTAATAGTAGCAATTTGTATATGGGTGACAAGGAAATTGCACAGACTTGGGCAACAGGGGATTTATTTGCTTACTTTGTGTTGTATACAGTGCAACCACTGAGAAATGTAGATTGTGTACATTGTGTTTATTGAGTGAAAGAATCACAAATTGCCAGCATTATATTAAAAATGCAAGAGTAAATGAAGAGTTCATTTGCAAAAACAGATAAATGTCATTTTGGAAGAAAATGAGCTGAGGCTTGTAATTTACTCTTTGCGTAACACTGTTTTCAAAGCCCAAATCCGTTATAGTGCAGTACCTGATATCTCCTGTTGGAAACTCGGTCCAAACTTTGGTATGACTCATATCACCTAAAGTAAATAGTGAAAAACTTTTTTTGAAAATTAATAAAAACAGAGTTATCTGTTTTTGCAAATGAGGTCTTCAAATGTAATTGAAGAGCTCTTTCATGTAAAATACAAAAGGCCCTAGAACCAACTTCTTATATAAATGTGTCTCTGCATCACATTATCACATTTTCTCTCTCTCCTCTGTTGAAAATAGTTGGGAGCAGTCAGTGGGCCAGCGTGACAACTGATCAGAGAGTGGAAACAGATCGCAGGCTGATAATCACAACCAAACCAAACTAGCTGGCAATCAATGCCTTCATGTAATATACTAAATCAGTACATTGACTGTACGTCAGTCAACACATCTGTGTTTCATATTTTAAGTGACTGGAGGTCAGTAGAACAGACATCATAGGAAGAGACGTGGGAATCAGGCCACTGGGAGGAGCATGTGGGCCTGATGCATGGCAGAAAAGAAACAGGAAAGACACTTGAGGACAGTGAAATAAGCAGTTGTTACCATCAGTATAAAGAATGTAGGACATTGCACACAGGGACTACATAGCAGCAGTGGTTCCATTTTCTAGGCCTTTGCACGTTAGCTAACATAAATCATTTTCTGAGGTGTAACTGTGACCAGGGGGTTCAAGGGCTCAGTCAGTGGTGGGTGCTGTCCTGTGTTTGCAGCATTTGTCCTATCTGAACATCATCAGGGTGTACTATCATGTGTCTGACATCATCCTGACATGCATCTGTGACTTGCAGCCAGAGAAGTCATGGGAGATTGACCTGCAGCACATGGAGAGCCTGATTGACGAGAGGACATCCTGTCTGATTATTACCAATCCATCCAACCCATGTGGCTCCGTCTTCAGCAAGGAGCACCTACAGAAGATCCTCAAAGGTGAGCTGCAGCTCCAGTCAGTAGGAGCTGATATAAGGCTTTTCATTGTCCATGGACACAAACACAAACACAGCATCTGGGCAAAACTGAAATAAGCTGATTCTTGTTTTCTCAGTGGCCTCCAGACACTGTGTTCCCATTCTGGCTGATGAGATCTACAGTGATATGGTGAGTAAAAATTCACACCAGCACAAGTCACATTTCAGTACAGGTTGCCAGGTGTGCTTGGCCCTGTAGAACACCAGCGAGGCACATTCTTCAACACATTGCCAGCAGAGGTTGTGTTTCATTTGGTGGTATTTGCCCCGGCTCTGGATGGCGAGGGCACAACCCCACATCAGCACAGGAGGGATTAGAGCCCATGTGCAGTGAATGAGGCCTGGGAGCAGCAACCAGTAAGGTCGTCCAGTTCTAATATAATGATGATTTGTCAAATAATGGTTTATTTGAAATGCAGATTCAGGGGTGAAGCTCTGCCCACAGTGCAACTATGTTCTTATTTTAGATACCATGGGTTTTATGTCCCCAGATGTTGACACATGTATCTCAGATCTCTCTGTTAGGAATGCACAGAACAGATCAGCACTGGTATGAACCCTATATCAATGGCCCATGCAGTGGGAATCACATATGATGTTTATACTGTGAGATGAGGTACAGGACTTTTAGCACTGTTTACCACAGGAGCAACAACAAATGTGTGGTTGTGTGACAGCTCCTTTTAGTTTATGACAGATGCATGTAAACATCTTCTCTTCTCTATATACTGATTTTGAGTCAATGGATGTATATTTACTTCAATTTTGAGCAAGTTAACATACATTAGGTTTGCACTATGTTCCTGCACTTATATAATATATATCCTTCCTCTGTATACAGAGAATTTGCTGTGAGCAGTCTCACCTACTCCATCTCTTACCATAGAGAAATCAATCAAGGATAACACATGGCATTGTGTCTCACTGGAGATATCACTGATGATTAGACTGAAAAACTGAAGATCAAAAGACAACATGGTCAGCACCTTCAGTCCAAATCTGTGCCATCAGTGTTTTCAACCTTGAAAAGTTTGTACTGATCAAAGTTTAGTTGAGGGTCATGCAATGCAAACATGTACACAGATTTACTGACTCTCTCTCTCTCTCTCACACACACACACACACACACACACACACACACATGCTCATGTACATGATCTCGCAACAAGTGGATATTAGGTAAGAGTTGAGTTCTTGTTCAGTAATTTTCCACTTTGACTCCACACTGATAAGATGGATCAAAAGAGAACTAAAAAAAAACAAAAAAAAACACCAACAACCCACAAATACAGTATATCACAGAATAAACAGACAGACAAATATTTTTAAATGGACAAATGCAGGTTGGGTGTTCATTCAGGGTTTATTAGTGTATCTGTCAACCATCTCTGTTCAGTATAGTGCTATTGTAGCTACAGAGTGGTCACAAAAAGTATGAAACCTTCACTCACATACACAACATAAGTCAGTAACTACACTGGTAGTGCAGTGATCATAGTGACCACAGCCTGACAGTGACATAAGAACAAGGTCAGGAGGTAAAGATGACCTGATGGACGTCAAACTATAGGTTCAGACAAGGACAGTTGGTGCATGAAGTCACATGAGGTCTTTGGGTGGAAGACCTTATGTGACTTATATAGAATTGTGTGCATACAATTCAGTCCCATCAAAAATTAGCAGTGAGACAGACTGAGAGCCCTGACCACCGCATTTACCTTCTCTGTGTTAGTAAAGCTACCAGTGATATGAAACAGTATAAAGTCTGATAATGTGCTCTACAGATAACTCTACTTTACTTTGCACAAAGATTGTTTATTGGCCCAGAGCAGACAGTCATACTTTGAAGCTGTTAGTGCTTAAATACAACATTTCCTCATCGACCCATCTGGTGACTGCAGCAGCTGTTGTGTTTCCATCGAAAATTATGGAAGTGGATGACCCCATGCTGTCTGAAAACACCTGTAGAATCAGGAGGCCTCTGACAGAAATGCTGCCAGTAAATAAAAGCAACAACAACAATAATAATGATAATTAATGATACACCTCTGCTTCTGCTTTTCCTTAACTACAATTAAAATGTGTGGTCATAACAAAAAGTGGAGATGTGGAGCTCATATCTTCATAAACTCTTTTATTGAAGCATGAATCAGACAGATTTAGAAGGATTTAACTAGAAAACACTCCACAATTATCTAATGCCAGTGTGCTGTCATGAAAGCTTTAATCCATTGTGAGGATATCTCTGTCTGCTGGAGCAGAGTTAGGAGTTTACCATGATTATAGTCTACACATTTCCCTGCAGTTACATCTCAAAACTCTACCTTACATGTACTTCTTGTCATTTCTTCTCATTATTTATTCACTTCACCTTACATGCTCATGTAAGGTGTGTGTTTGATGCGTCAATTTTCAAGCTGCTTCAAGCTGCTGTGCCACAGACGGAGGCACTTGATACAAGTGTCCTACTGCACTGAAGCTGATCTTGTCCTTCAATTTTCAGTGTCTGCCAAAGGAATCTAACATAAACAGCAGAAGCATGTAAAGTCACAAACTGGAGACAGAACTTTGTCTCAGCTGTCAAAAATGAAATGCAGCTTTCCATCTGCTGCACAAAGGCAGATGCTTTTTGAACGCTTGCATCTGCACTTTTTTAATTTGTTTGTAGCAGCTATTGTCAATGGAAAAATTTGGAGTCGGGGTTGTTGGGTGCATCCAGAACCCCCCCCCCCCAAACACACACCACCACCACCACCACCACCATCTGACCATTTTGCATTGAACACAAGCAGACCACAATGACTTTGCACTTTTTCGGGTGCATGTGTTTGCAATTAAGGCCAATGTCAGGTTCTGGAGCAGCAGGAAAGAGGGGAGGAATGGGAGGTGTGTGGTGGGTGGATAGCTGCGTCGGGGGGTGTGGTGGTGAGGTCTCATATTTATGACTTCGATGGTCTGAGGGGCCAGGATGTCTGTGCGTGGCACCACCCAATCAAGGCTGAGTCAGTGGGGCATTTCTTCGGGGGGCCCTCTCCTCCATTAGACCCCAGCAGTGGGTTTTTATGACATGTCTGGTGGAAAAGTGTGTTAGCTGTAAAGTCATTGATTATTATAACAGAATTTGACAATGAAGTGGTTCAAACTGAAATAGTCTTACTTTCATACATACTATCATTTTATTTTCATTACATTTGTCACACCCCCCTGACCCATTCTGTGCTGATCGTGATGTTGATATGATGTGATGTGTGTGATCTCGCATGCTTTGCATGTTAGGTGAGCTCCCAGCCACAAGCCAAAAAACTGCCCTATATTAGAGAACTATTTGAAATGTGCTGTTATGTCATTCACAGCAGTCTGACCAATAGGACGCGGGGTGGCTCCCCGCTCAATGTCAAAGATACTGTATGGCTTTAATGAGAACCAGCTCTCTGTGGGTGGAGCGTAGATCACTGTGGTTCAGTCGATTCTTTTGAAAAGCCATAGAGGACTTTTGTTCAAACAGGCTTTTAGTTAGATGAGGCTTTTTTTTATGTCACTGAATGCCAAGCATATCACATCACTTGACTTTCACATATTCATGTGATTATGAGTCTTGTCTGACCTCCATAATTTTTCTCTGCCATCAGGCCCAGTCATTGGTACCTATACATGATTTTACATCATAAGGTATCTGATTTTATTCCTGCTCCTGTCTTTAGGTTTTCCCAGGCTGCAGTTGTCCTTCTATGGCGTCTCTCAGCAGTGATGTTCCCATCCTTTCCTGTGGTGGCTTGGCTAAACGCTGGCTGGTGCCTGGCTGGAGGCTGGGATGGATCCAGATCCATGACAGGAATGAGATATTTGGATCTGAGGTACATATATATAACATATATATGTGTGTATATGTGTATGTATATACTTTGATTGTACGATACTGTTATAGTGAACTTACTGACATGTGTGCATGTCTTGTCTGCAGATTCGACAGGGGTTGGTGAAACTGAGCCAACGCATCCTGGGAGCATGCACCATTGTGCAGGGAGCACTGGAGGGCATCCTCAACAACACACGTCAAAGCTTTTACAACAACACCATCAGCTTCCTAAAGGTAAAGATGGAGATAATGAATTATAATATATGCATTGTATCTTCTTTTTAATTTTGATCCCAGTAGCAAATTCAGTTTCATGAAAGATTAACAGCTCATTGTATTATTATTGTGAAACTTATTGTGAAAGTATAAACAGTTTTGAAGCTACAAATGACCTGATTTCTGCCTGAGCAAAGGAAACAACCATTTGTTCTTCACCATATTTGCCAGAAACACAATACTTCAAACATAACCTTGTTTTGTTTTTATTCTGAAATACAGTGATGCTCCACACTAATATGTGTAATGTGTTTTTTTCCTCCCTCAGTCCAACTCAGAGATTTGTTTCAGTGAGCTGTCCACTGTCCCTGGTCTGAACCCTGTCATGCCCTCAGGAGCAATGTACCTCATGGTCAGTACCAGAAGTCAGCGAGGGTCATTTTTGACATACACACATGCAGTTATTTTATTATGTCATTTGAGGAAGCAGTAAAACATCAGCTTACAAGACAACCACTGCAGTCTTAGAGTGAGAATGAACCTTGTGTGTGTGATGAGTCAGTGTTTGATGTGTCAGTCCAGCAAACATTCAGATTATTTTCTATTCTACTCTTTTCTTTCTGTCATTGTACAATATTTCATTGAGTAAACGTTTTGTTTTCTGTATGTGCATCTTTGTCCAGGTGGGAATTGACATGGACCACTTTCCAGATTTTAAGAATGATGTGGACTTCACTGAACGGCTGGTGTCTGAACAATCGGTCTTCTGTCTGCCTGCCTCGGTGAGACACCATCACTTTTTCTATCACTGTATCGTCATATCCGTTCATCCCTACATGTGTCTATTGCATCATTGCTTTAGTACCTAACAGTATCCATACTCTGTCCTCCCCAGGCATTTGAGTATCCTAACTTCTTCCGCATTGTGGTGACGGTGCCAGAGGAGATGATGGTGGAGGCTTGTGCTCGTATCAGGGAGTTTTGTCAGTGCCACTATCGGCCCCGCAGCCGCGACAGCAATGATCTGGACCAGTGATGGAGCTGAGTTAGACCAGGAGTCTAACAGTGTGGCGACCTAAGCCTAAAGACTGGATGAACTGTCCCCTGCTCAAATACATTCATAAGTCAAAACATTATGTCCAACACACTCTCTACTCATGCCACCAAAAAATAAGACCCCTTATAGTGACCTATTGTTAGCAGCAGATCCTTTAAGACCTAGGCTGTGTTCTGGGGTGGCTGTGGAGGAGTGTGTTGTTTCGTGTACTGGTAAGTCTGTAAAATACAACATGGGAAGTCCAGAGTATGGACAGGTGCATGTGTGCATATGAGAATCCAACACAACACCTTGACCCGTGATCTTGACATGCACCACTGGTACGAGATTATCACCTCATCTCTGTGCGGTCATAATGTCTTGGCTCATTAGTGTATGCTGAACTGGAATCAGCTTTGGGGTTTTATTCCACCATAGTCCACCATGTTATGAGGTTATAGTCACACAAATCTGTGTTAATATTCTCATCCCTGCGGCACCAAAAGGCCTCTGGGCAGTGTGTCTGATGGTCCATTCATGGTGTAATTTTTCATGTGAACCATATGAAATAAGTAGACCCAATATTTATATTTTATACAGGCAACTTGTATTAACCTCTACTTGTTTTTGTGTATTTATATAATTTGTGTACGGCTATTGTATATCTGTGTGATATGGCCTCTTCAATATCAAAGATGCATGATGAACACACCAGCTGGCTTCTTCGATACTTTGATACTTTACGCCTGTTCTTTATTTTCTTATCCACAATTAGAGGTAGTATATATGTATGTTTGCATATATATATATATATGTTTTCAATATCAATTTTTATAGATATTATGTATTGATTTGCTTGTGGTAGAAAATGACTCTCTCTGTACATTTGTATGTTAATTGTGTCATATTGAAAGGCATATAAATATATATTTTTACAGACACAAAATTTTATTTAGTTGTTTTGTTGATAATAACCTAATAAAGAATATGTTGATATGACTGGTGTTGATTGATATGAGAGAAAGTCATTTAAGGATTAGATGGGCTATGTAGAGTTTCATGTTCTCCCCATGTCTGCGTGGATTCTCTCTGGCTTCTCCAGCTTCTTCCCTAACACACATATATGAGGTTGACTGGTGACTCTAAATTCTCCTTACTGTGTGAATGTGAGTGTGTGAGGTTGTTTGTCTCTATATGTTGACCCCGTGATAGACCTGTTTACAGTGTACCCCACCCTCGCCCTATGTCAGCTGGGATTGGCTGCAGTGGTATAGCCAATGGATGGGTGGACGGATGGAGACTCGACTCTCGTGGAGCATTTTTCACATCAGTCATACAGACCCATGCAAAGACTACTGTGCACAGCAGTTAACAAACCTGCAAGTCATTTACAGGAAAATGGAACAGGAGCTGAATATCAGTTTTAAAGTGCAACAGTACTGATATTTTTACTTAACAAGTCTTTAAAATCAATGAAACTTGGAGACTCTCCATGTGTTTCCCTTCCTCCACATTCTACAGTGACTGTTATGTAACTGCACACGTGACTATAAATGCACAGCACACATATGGATCCTTACGTTGCAGTGTGTTATCCCCCATAAAAAAGAGTGTGGTTTCTCTAGCAAGAAGCAAGCAAGTTAGCCAATCCATGACATTTTGTTCACATGGTCTCTAGAGGATGAATCTTAATGACTCTGGAGATCCCCGGACTTTTAACCCCAACACCTAATTGCTGGACAGATTCTCAAACTTTTTATACTTACTTTTGGTTCTTTGGTCCTTTTTTGTCCTTAATCCCATCCACCTCAACAACATGCAGGTTCTGTGCAGCAACAGGCTCACATCATTCAACAACTTATAAATGTGCCATGTGTTGCTCTTTACTATGCAGAGGCACACCCACCATCTTATTGTACATCCTTGTTCAATGACAATAAAGGCTATTCTATTTATTTGTCAAGTATGTCTGAAAACAAGGAGGCCATACGTGCACTCAAACTGTTTTCATTTATCTTGATCAGTGATCAATCAACCTGTTCATTAGAATGTTACAATCCTTTGATGCTGTTCCAGGAAGTGATAAGGGATAAAAATCAACAGTCCTCATTTTGTACAAAACAGTTTCACAAACTTTGACTGAGGCTAAAGTTAAGTTTCAGTCAGCCAAGTTTCAAAGTCACACGTGCTTTAGTTTGTTTAATTCCCTCTTTCTTTTTTCCTGATGTAACAAAAACACCCTTATTTTGTAAGTTTTCCATTTGATTTGATTTGTTTTTCTGAAACTAACACACACTCATCATCCAATCAATATATCAGTGTAACACCGGACTTCATTTTAGCACAAAGATATGTTGGATTTGGAATATTCAGACAGCAAAGCTTTTATTTCTTCAAAATAAAAGAATGAAAAATGTCATCCTCAGTACATTTCATTTTATGCCTGTCCTGATCTGTGCAATTAATATGAAAATAACTTAATTAGTATTTAATGCTTTGATTGACAGAGGTGGATCACAATGGTAACAAATAACAAATAAATGAAACAAAATATAATGAATATTAAGCTAAATCATAAAATAAATTTACTGTTGGATATATTTTATCTGTGACAAGTTTTAATTAGTATCCATTATATGTTATTACCATGCTATTCTTATTACTACAGATGTCATGGTTAGTACTGTGGCTTCACAGTATATTGATCTAATATTGCCATCTGATGTTGAAATGGAGATATTACAACAGCATTTTAAGTACAATGTGACCCTGTCTGCCTCTGTGTGTGTGTGTGTGTGTGTGTGTGCGTGTGTTTCTGGTAATGCGCTATTACCCCTATGCTTTGAGAAAAGTGACCTTTGCAACATGCTCCTCCTCACCTACTGAGTATACACAGAAATACTTCATGCTGGTGAAGTACTTCGTATGTTGTCCAATAATTAACCCCACAACTGATAAGGCAGGAAGAGAGAGCGAAAGAAAGACAGTGTGGCGGAAGAGTAAAAAGCAGAGAGAGAAGGAAAGAAACACATGAGACAGAGAAGCTAAATCAGCAAAGAAAAGGGAAGGACGTTGATTCAGCAGAGGAAGACGAGAGAAGAGGAAGCCCTGACCAGTTTGCGCTGAGCCTCTCGTTTTGTTGTTTTTCACTGAGCGTGGTTAAATGTTCTCCATGGAAGACACACAGGTGGCCAGGACCATAGAGCTGAATGACGGCAGACAAATGCCAGTGTTGGGTCTGGGGACATGGAAGGTAGCCTCAGCACTCACTCACTCTCACTCTGTGAAGAATCCATTTAGTTGTCATGACTTTGTTTTCTTGCATGGCTACAGTTTGACAGTTTGATGTTGTATGTATTATGTGCTTTTGTCCACAGAGTGTTTGTTTAATGAAATCTGCCCAGACACACTGAAAAAACTATGTTTCACTGACAGTTTATTGGTCTTGATTATCATTGACTATTGATAATTCTTAGGGTTTTCATTATTATTATTTGGATCCCCTTTTGTGTCAAAGGGCAAGTGACTGATATCCCTCCTCCTTTATTAAAGGAGTCATTCAACAATTTGGGAGCTTAATGACCTGAAGCCAGGAACATTTAAAGCTCGACATGTAACATGTTTAATTCCTTTAATATTAAATACTGTGTGACTATGCGATTCTTGTCCTAGTATATAACCTCCTGTGAAACACATCTTTGTTGATTTTCTGTCAGATATAATGAGTTATGTTACAGAGTACAGACATGTTGTTCAACAGAACCAAGTTAACTGCCTTCCATCTTATTGATCTTGCCATCTAACCCTCCACCATAAACTGGAACAGTGCAGTGTTCACATCACACCTTTTCTGAATCACCTGCACCTGCTCCCAGTTGGGGCAGATTTTACAACCTGATGCTCACCACACCAACAGCTCAGGGACACAGTGGATCTACTGTGTGATGAGGCTATTTTATCTAACTGTCTGTGATCATATCTGACCCAGTGCTGCTCTTTATGATGCTTTCATCACATTTGTTTTCATGCTGTGTTTTATTGTGCTGCAGCAGCAGTTTCTGGCTGTAATAAAGCACAAGCTTGGTAAATCTTGGAGTGATACTTCAACAAGGTGGAGGAAAAAACACATATTTACTCTTTTGTACATAAATGAGAAAATGAATAACATTCTCATGTCAGTCTGTAAAATATAGTTAACTTTTAGTTTATAGTTTATTTGCTTCATCCACAGGAGAAATAGAAAAATTATACAGAGTACGATTTTAAGGGTGCTCATGCATCAAACTTCAACATCACCCTCTGGTAGAGCTTGGATACCTGTCATCCTCTATTTCCTGACCTTATGTTAAGCCAAGCTTAGTAGCTGCAGGCTCTGTAAACAGTATGCCTGTGAGCTCATCACTCAAAAGTGAACAACAGTCTCTTTAACCACACAACAGGAAGCTTGAGACACAAATATAAGAAGTCATACATTACTTAGAAACAGGACTAGAAACAGATAATTTCTCTTTAATGCATTTGGAGTGAACCTCCCTTGGTGACCATTATGGACCACCACAAACAGGAGTGAAGCCTTGAATGGTTTTATGGTTGTAGAACAAAAAAGAACTTTTTAAAGTGGTGTTCTTGTTGCAGTCGTCTTCTCGACCCACAATCCAGTGTGCAGTGGAGGCTGCCATTGCAGCTGGCTACCGCCACATAGACACTGCCTACAGCTACAAGAATGAAGTGGATATTGGTAAGGCTCTGTGCTCCAAGATGCAGCAGGGCATCATCAGGCGCCAGGACATGTTCATTGTTAGTAAGGTGGGTGCTGAAGACAACAGGTGTTGATCGATAATACATGATATGCAGCCATTACATGATTTTATTAATTTGTTTGGTTATATTTTTCTGTTGACCCCCCTGGTCTGCACATGCTGTGGTGTGCTTTACAGCTGTGGTGTACCCATCATGACCCAGAGAACATCCCTGCATGCCTGAACAAGTCCCTGAATGATCTCCAGTTGGACTACCTGGATCTTTACCTTGTGCATTTCCCTGTCGGCCTGAAGGTTGAGCATAACATCCCAAACACTATGACTATAATTAAAACTTTATAACATCCTCCTCCTGCCTGTCTAGGCTGGCTGTGACTCAGTCTGAGAAATCATCTTGCTCTAGCAGGCGGATTTCTTTCTTTTTAATATAAAAAGCCGTATTAAATGAACCTTGATGCACTCCAAACCAAACTCACAGATTAGCTCTGAGACACAAGGGCACATCACAAACAACAGCTGACAGAGGATCATGGCCATCCCAGTCAAGATACATTATAATGACAATTTTTGTTGCCGTTGCACAGTATTATACTGTACTGTATCCAAATACTGTATATAGAAACATATCTGGGTTTGAAGCTACAAGTTGCTAGATTTTTTGGGTGGTGGCTGGGGTGGTAGAGTTTCAGTTGTTTGATGCTGCTGAATGGGTTTAATATTCGAGTTCACTGGGGAAGTACAACATATATTCAGGTATGGTGTAGAGCCACCTCCACATCACCATTCAGCAGTGTGCTGTTTGTTAATTCATACATGAAGGGAAGCAGTGCTAAACTTTTAGGAGGACACATGCTGCATTTTTGTTTTTTTGTTTACCTTTTAATTTCTTCACAGAAAATGGGCGATGAGCTTTTCCCAAAAAAGGATGGAGAGATACTCACCTCTGATGTAGACTATGTGGATGTGTGGAGGGTAAGAGCACAGTACTCTCTCTGTTTGCATGTCCACTGTGTGCACACTGTTGTTGATTTTTCTATATTAAATATCTGAACACTGGTCCGGATCTTGAAACAAAATGAGACAAGACTTATGCAACTTTTGATAAGCTTGCTTCTGTGATGAGCTTCAGATCCCAATTCCACAAATGTTCACATAAAAATGATTATGTAAATGTAAATATTCATGCACAATATATTATTCTTACAAAGAATTTTGGATGCAACGCAAGGGTCCACAAATTCAACAAATACAAAATGACATCTAGCCACAAGCAGTAGTCTGGAGTTTCTCATTAAAAAGTTCAGTTTGAAACACAATCTGCCCAGATGCCTTTTAACGGGCGGGGCTATTAAAGGGGGAGAGGAAGATGACACCATGATTGGTTTATTGGATTTTGAACCCTTTGACCCTTTGAACCCTTTGAATGTGACACAAGTTTTTTTTCTGTAGCTAAAATAGCAGAAATCACACAGATGCATCTAAATGCACTTGTACCATGATCTTTAGACCAGGGAGCTTTGGGCTGTTAAAACAGAGTCACTTCACACACAAACCAAAAAAGTGGGTGGTAGACTTGTGTTTACTGTCACTGTTGTGTTTGCAGGGGATGGAAGCCCTGCAAGCTTCAGGGAAAGTGAAGAGCATAGGAGTGTCCAACTTCAGCATCCTGCAGCTGGAGAGGCTGCTCGCTTTGTGCAAGGTGCCCCCTGCTGTCAACCAGGTGCTGAACATGTGGTTGCATTACTGAACACTTCTTTCTTGCTTCTATGAATGTATGAAATATATGTCTCACACATATATATGTCATAAAAAGCCTTGGGTTACCATGGCAGCATATCTTGACATAACATTATGTATTGTCATTCACAAAACTGTGGGATCATGTGATGACGTCAAACAATGCTGTTGAATAACATGTAATGTAAATATAGGATGTAATTGCATTAGATCATATAGTTGTACAAATAGTAATCATTATAGTGCATCACCCATAGGTGGAGCTACATCCATACCTGGTCCAGACAGACATGATAGATTTCTGCAAGTCCAAGAACATCGCCTTGACTGCCTACAGCCCCTTTGGATCACCTGAAAGACCCCCACACCTGTAAGACACACAGCATCACTTACACACTCTACGTCTCGTACTCTACATGTCATCGAGACTTTAGAGTTTTTAGAGTTAGAGATTGTTTTAATGTGAGAATTGGCACAAGCTGCAGTTTTCAAACTACAAACAAAGCTGTGAAGTCATGGCACCCCACATCACTTTGTTTTATCTTTTCTGTCTCAGACTCAGAGGAGAGACTGATCCACAGAAGCTCCTGGAGGACCCGGTCGTTGCAGATATAGCTAAAAAGCATAGACGCAGCTCTGCACAGGTCAGTATAATGTCTGTGCTGTAGAATCCATGTCTATGTGTTGCATGTCCACTGTCGGTAACAGTGGTGTTCTCCCAGGTGTTGCTGAGGTACCATGTGCAGCAGGGTATTGCTGTCATCCCTAAGAGTGAGAGGCCTCATCACATTCTTGAAAACACAAAGGTAAGTGCACATACTCAGCAAACACCTGATAATCTGACCACAGAGGTTATCTGCCTGAAATATAGCCATGAATACCTTCCAAACCACCACATCACATGTTAGATACTGTTGTCGTCATTTATTACGAAGTCTTACAGCTGCATCTTTCATCCTGGTACTGCAGATACACAGTGGTGGCCAAAATTATTACAACAGCTGACAGATCTGAAAATACCTGACCTTTTTTTTTTTGCCTTCAAAACACAATTTCGTTTCATAATGTACATGAAATATCCAAATGGTTCAATCAGATGAAGAGAATCCTACTGTTTTTATCCACTTTTAACTTCAATATTTGGTATGTCCTTTTGCAGCAATTAGCACATTTCTCTGGCAGCATCAATATATTTCCTGAGAGCTTCAACACTAATTTTATTCCCTCATGCCTTCTGCTACTCAAGCCAAATTTGCTCGATGGCATTGAGGTCCAGACTATGTTAATAATTTGGCTTCCTCTGTGAAGGAACATGATGGTGTGACATTGACAGTGAAACAGGCCTAGCTTATGATGGCTCTGTTCTGTGGTTTACAGAGCATAATGATGATTAATGGACAATCCAACAAAAACAACTGGAGCCTCTTAAATATGTGTTCTAATAAATTTGGCCACCACTGTAATAAAACACTACTGTCCATGATTGTCAACTTCAGTGTTTCAATGCTGCTGGCATATTGTGCAGATCTTTGACTTCAATCTGTCTGAAGAGGACATGAGAGCACTGAGAGGACTGGACCGGGGGTGGAAGGCCTGCAGACTTGATGAGTAAGTGAGCACACACACTGTGCAGCAACAGTCTCCTGCAGGGTGCATCCATTTTAACATGTCTGTGCTGTTTTGTTTCTCACACAGAATCAAGTCCCATCCCTACTACCCCTTTGTCTGAGGAGAGTGGACTCAAGTCATCTACATGTAGTCTACCCACAGTATCACCCTGTAATTACAGTTTTTCAGAATAACTTTGATGCAATTGTCAAATCAGAAACATCATCTCACAACTGTTCACACAGTCCTCACAACAGTTCCTCTTTCCCCTTTCTCATGCTTGTTCAAGCCTCTATTGTTTGACACATAGTCTTTCTTTCTCATTGTGTTGGTGCATTTGATGAAAACAGTGTATGACACAGAGTAACAGACCTCTCACTCACTTTGTCCCTGTAGCGTGAATTCGTTCTACTATAAATGATGTTCCAAGTTTGAGTTCATCTTTTTGTTTTATGGCTTTGCCTTCTTCAGCTGCAGCAGTTGTGTACAGATCTCATGATTTCAAAGCCCTTCACAGAAATCCAAACCCTGCACACACAAAATGTGCTGCTGAAAAGGAAAACACTGCATTAAATACGTAAACACAACGCAAAATGGCATGAAATGCCAAAGATTAATTTCATTATAGTTAGTTTACAGATCAACCATGTTCTAAATCTAAAGCTTGTGGTTTATATATATCTTCCCATAAAGTGTTTGTAAAGTGTCAGTACAGTGACTGAGGTTGATATGTTTTGTTACATATGCTCACAGTACAGTGGACACTGCAATGCTGAAACAGAATACAGTTATTTTACAACATGTTACTGTTTTAACTCTAGTTAAGTTATTCTTATTTAGTGTCGGACTCTTGAAGCTCTGGTGAAAAAGTTTAATTCACTGCTGGTGACAATGTGGAAGCGACTGAGTGACACTGATGTTTCAAAACATATCAAAAATATGAACAAAGTTCTGGTTGTTTCAGAGGCTTTTGCACAGGTGATTTATTGTTATGAAAACTGCATTAACTGTTGTGAGAACTGCATTAAGGGATGTGAGAATGATGTTTCTGATGTGACAGATGCATCAGAGTGACTGAGAACAAGTGACCTGTTTACCCAAAAATGAGGAAATGTGAATGTGAGGACAAATTGAGGCACTGAAAAGCTATTTTCTGTAATGAATAAAGTAATATATATTCTTATCTATACAATCTGTGCAATGTTTTTACAATCTACAATACTAAATATATGATGATAATGATTTTACCTCATCTTTGTTGAACTTTTTGTTGAACTAGTGACACTAGCTGAATTGTTGAATCTTAACTAATAAGCTGTTAAAATACTCTGTGAACTCTCTGTGGGCAGAATATCCTCAGTTCTGGGGGAAACAGGGCAGCGCCCATCACCGGCAGCACAATCACAATGTTGAAGCACGATGCAAGCAGCATCAGGCTGTGTGTGTATGTGTGAGTGAGTGAGTGAGTGAGTGAGTGAGTGAGTGAGTGAGGAAGTGGGTGCTACCATGATGGTCACCTGACCCCACAGATACACTACATGAAGTCTAACTACAACTAATCATTAGCTCTGCTGTGTTTTGTCTTTGAAATCTTACACACACACATACAAAGCTCTGTAAATGACTATTTGTTAAACATCAGCCCATTAGCTATAATTCTTAGATGGCATCTGCCGTCTAGTTCGCTGACTTCTTATGGCTTCTAATACTTCGTTTTAAAAGGAGGAGCCTGAAAGAGGAGTTTTAACTCTCAGTGGTTACAAACATGTTTGTGATGCTTAGGTCAAACACTGAAAAAAGTCAGTGTCCTCATCATCTTCAGAACACAAGGAAATAAAATATCGTAATGGGGCACTATTACTGCACACTCCACACTGCAGTAGAAAAACAGTTGCTAAGCTATGGTTGGACAATGTTGTGCAGGCTGATGAGACAACTGCGGCTGGAATACATGATAACTGACTCCTGGTTTGAACAAAAAATATTTTTAATAACAATGTAACAGTGATGTCTTGGAAAACATTTTCTTACCTAGATGTGTCACCAGAGTAGAGCCTGACATTTCAGAAGTTATGACACTGAAGTGAACTCAGGTTTCTCTTTCTTATATTAACGACTCTGGACAATCAGCACCATACAAAGGGATTCACCAGTGTTAATTCGACCATTAGTCAACCAGTGGTCTTCTGCTATACAGCCTGATCCACAGTGCAGTCTGGAAGGCCTGAGTGCAATCACAACCCTGCACCTGTAACACATCTTCAAGGTTTACACTTGTTATTAATCCACAATCCAGTCTGTGAGTTTCTACAAGCTCTTTTCTCCCAACGTGTGTCTGTGGGAGACGCAACAGTGTGTTTCAACATTCAGACATGTGTCTGTCTTTCCAGGCATGAGCAGTCACACATACAAAGACCATCCAACATGTGATGTAGTACTTGTTAACACATAGTTATTTGCTGAGGAAAGTCAGTGTTTAGCATTGTTTGGTGCTGCAAGAGATGACGCTGACTCTTGTTTTTGGGATGTAACAAAGTATTTACCTCCTGTCAGAGGAGACTGAGGCTCTAGTTCAGCCCAAAGTCATCCATGACTGTTGTTACATGGGGCTTGAGCTTCCTTTGTCTCTTTGTCCCACCTTCTTCTTCTCTGGTGAGGTCGATGACCGTGAATGTTTTACAGTGCACACGCATGCTGAGGCTCCTGCGATACGTTTTGGTAAGTCAGGCCCTCTGGACCAGGAACCTTTGTCGGGGTCGTACACCTGAGTGGCTCTGGAGAAGGCCATGTTCTCCCAGCTGTAGCCTCCGAGCACATAGATCTTCCCTGCCCAGACCGAAAGCCCTGCCTCGCTGTTGGGCAGCAGCAGTGCCGACACCTGGGTCCACTGGTTGTTGCGTGGGTCGAAGGACTCGACCTGCATGATGTCAAAGCGCTCAGTGGTGTCCTCGTGGTCGTCGCTGCCCCCAATGGCATAGATGAGGTGATTGAGGGAGGCCATGCAGTGCCAGCCTCGGGCCAGAGACATGGCCTGACGCTCCTCCCACACATCACCATCTCGTGATGGATTGTAACTGAGGACGTCTCGGCGGTACGGGCCGATCTGATAGTCATGGCCGCCCGAGATATAGACCACACCATGGTGGACTGTCCCAGCATGGCCGTAGGTAAACCTGGAAGGGACAGTATTCAGAATGTCAGATTGTTAAAAACATTTAAAGAGCTCAAAGACTATATATTTATCTATTTGTTTTTATTAACAAATGCATGTTTGCGGTGCATATCAAGCATTTACAGTTCATGACTGTGACATAAGTCATGTATTGCAAAAGGGACATACTCAAGTGTATAAACTCCAGACATAAAGAGGAGTTTTGAACATCAGAAAAAAAAGAATAAGAATATTACTTCAACTTTTCCCATCCCACCCCCCACCCTTGTATGGCTCTCAACTTCCTTTCATTTACATACCTACACCGTCTATATACATTAACCCATCTGTACATATATATATATAAATCTCCACTCTACTCACAACATACATACCAATGAGGAAATTCTAATGAAAGAATCTATGGACTACAGAGGGTTAAGCTGAAGATGGTCCAGGAGGATATCACTCTGGTCAACTAAGTCCAGAGAAGGCAAGATGACAATAAAGGGGTCCTAGGTTTTCTTTGTCACATTATACAAGCTTAAAGAATATTTAACAAAAACTGAGCATGTAGAAACTACCTGGGAAGTTCTGCCACGAAGGACCAGCAGTCCTCAGCAGGGAAATAAACCTCCACTGAGGACAAAGCTCCAGTGTCGTTCCTTCCACCCACAGCGATCAGACACTCTCCCACTGTTCCCAGGTAAAAATCCACTCGTCGCTGGTTCATTGGAGCTCCCTGGAAAATCATCGTACTGTTACTGTGTCCCCATCCACACCTGCATATTCTGTGTATGATATAAGCACCTTATTTACAAAGTTAAACTGCATAATTAGGAGTGTGGGGGCGGCTGTTTGGTACAGTACCCTGGTCCACTGGTTGTGGCGGGGGTCGTATCTGTACAGCAGGTTGCAGGCAGCGTCTCCACCATTGTCCCTGGACGAGCTGCCACCTGCTGCAAAGATGAAGCCCCCCAGTACTGCCAGGCAGTGGTGGCTCCGCTGAGCCGGCAGCTCTGTCTCCACCTCCCAGCTTCCTGTCTCACCATCTAGCCGGCAAACGTTGGCACTCAGCTCCTCCCCAAATTCAGAAACCTCAAGAAGTAAAGACAGGAGGGTAGAGGATTTTTTTTTTTTTTTCACTACAAATTCAACAAATCAAACCAATCTTTATTTATAAGGCACTTTTCATACAAATGTGCAGCACAAAGTTCACTACATGGTTAAAAAGCAATGCCTGTCTGCACCGGGAGCTGATCACAGCCTGGGGCCACCAGGATACTGCCACGAGAGTCCACCCCGATACAGGCAGTTAGATGGGCCCACACTGAGGCCAAAAAGCCAGGGTGCACACCCCCCACCCACCCTGGCTGAGGTAATCCACGAGGCAGCGCCAGTGTAGCCAGGGCCAATTACAGTTCTCAGTGCAGAGGGCTCCACTGAGCAAACACTGGAGATATAAACTAAACCAGAGTAAAATATTAAAATTAAATGCTAAATGATGAAAAATCAGTAAAAGACCCAGCATGACATAAAAACATCAGTGAAAGTCTAAGAATGGCATTAAAACATCAGTAAAAGACTTCAGGACAATAAAACATCAATAGTCTAACACATATTAGTTAAAAGCCAAGTCATGAGTCATTAGCATGAATCTTCAAAAATTCAGATAGTGAAAGTGATCTCCCACCCGTCTATACCTCTCCTCCAATCAGCAGCAGCTGCTCCACTCCTCCCCTCAGCATGGTGCGTCCTGTCTGCAGGAGCGGCTGTGCACTGACACTGGCATGATATTCAAGAGCTTCCTCCACCAGGGACTCACAGCCGGCGTCCACTGGCAGCAGGGCCTGCACGGCTGGCAGCACCTGGCCCACTAGATCCACCAGTGGCATCAGAGGGAAGCGAATGTGGGAGAGGAGCTGTCTGGCGTGGGCCGTTCGCTCAGGAGTCTGGCTGAGCCACTGCATGGTGGCCTGGAAAAGTGCATGCTCACTGTCATGCTGAACCTGATGAGGGGGAGGAGAGGAGCTTCTTATGATCTCACCGTTCACTGCATCTCTTTCCCCAACCTGTGGATTTCATGTTATGTCATGATCAGATTGTGTTTGGAGGACTTACGTAGCTGCTGGAGAGGTAGGAGGAGAGTTTGTGTAAAGGAATGTCGTGAAGAAAGTCTGAGGTGAACGAGAGCGTAGTGAAGCGTGCGAGGATGAAGTGATCGATGAAGGTGTCGAGCCGCTCCAGGCTGTAGAGCAGAGCCAGTTCCTGCAGGTACAGGTAGTTGTCCTCGCTCACCTCCCACTCCAGGTACTGGCAGCAGAAATCCACCACCTGCCACACCTGCACACAACAGGTTTCAACATTTGACATTTGTTGAGTTTTAAGTTTGAGTTTTGGCTTTTTGCCTTTAATTGACTGGACAGTTTAGAGAAACAGGAAACAGGGAGACAGAGAGGGGGAATGACAGGCAGCAGTAAGCTTTACAACGCTCCTGTTTTAATGTTCAAAATAATAAGACACTCGATTTCCATCAGAGTGAATGATACTTTTCAATCTATAAAAACACTGACACTTGATGTCGACCTGTGGTATTTAGCATTGGATGGTCTAAAACACACTGCTACACTATTACAACTACACATGTGTAGTTGGGTGTCAGTGGTGGTGGTGGTGGGGGCAGTGTGGACAACACATCTGACAACATTTACAACAACACATTTAAACAACATCTCCATGTGACACACGCAATGACAAAACAATGAGACAACACAGATCACAGATGAACAAAGACAAATGTTGTGTCACATTTTCAGGTGTCACAGAGAGTGCACAAACCCAGTAGTAAAAAAAATAAGGACATCCCATAATTTCACACAATAGTTTTATTGAATGCTTGTTATTCACCATAAGCTATTTCAGACACTAACACTAAACTACAAAGGATGCCTGTTGTCTCCATTTAACATTGTGTGTAGAACAGAAAGTCCCTCTTTCTCACCTGTAGGAGATGGGCAGCTTCCAACACGTAGACAATATTTCCTCCATCCAATGGCAGCTCTCCACTGTACAAGAAGTCCACTACAGCCTTCAGACCGATGTAGGACACCCCGACCAGCTCCACCTGTAGATGAAAAGAAGCCACTGATGTGTGGGATGTGCTGTCACTCCGGATTAAATGAATTATTTCAGTAAGAGTCAGACTGGAATTACCTCCTGCTGGCGCTCCTCCCTCATGCCCAAGGTGAACATAGCATGGAAGTATGGGCTGGAGATGGCCAGCAGGGCTCGGTGAGCAGGGACCCGCTGGTCATCGGCCACCAGCACCACATCGCAGAACTGGCTGTGCTGCCGCTGCTCATTGAAACCCTGCAACACTACCACAGCTTGGTCCATCCATCGAAACACCTGCAAACACAAGAGCACAACACACTGACAACAGATTCACACAGTGCAAAATCCCACTTTTGTCCCCTTTCCAACAGTTTCAATAAAACATCCCTAAACCTTACTGCAGGCTCACAGTGTATACGCTTTTTACACGTAGTACTGCAAGATTTGAGGCATATCTGTCAGGGCAGATTCACGATTCAAGACTAAAAGGCAAACAAAATGTTAGAACTCATAATAAGATGACACTGACATTGGTTGCACACACACTGCCACACTGACCTTGGACAATTCACTGATCCGCTGAGGCCGACACACCCGGCTTGGTTTGCCATTGTCCATCATGTCTCGTCAGGCAGGTATCATCTATAGTACACACAAACAAGGTAAGAAAAGACTCCCTCATCAAGGATAGAACCAACCAGGTCTGATGTATGGTGGCCCAGTGAGCTCAACTGCAACGTAAGAAAACAATGCAAGGACTCAAACATGTAAAAAAACAACTTCATTGGTTTGACAAAAACTCACAACACAACAGAAGTGTTTCTGGGGAAATCAAAAAAAATGTGGCGGACCTGGCTAATGCTAAGATAACAGTAAATAATAGCAATAATCATGTAATTGGTGTCATAGTAAATCCAAACAAACTCACCTTGTTCTCAAACACCACTAACAGGTAGCTGACTTCTAAAGTCAAGTAGCAACGAACTAAAGTGTGCCCCACAGTCCGTCACCTTATGATGTCCCCAGAAACACGTCCATTGTATCGTGAGTTTCTGCACGTTTATGTCTTTGCATGTTTATTTTCAGCTGCAGCGAGTCGAGCTCTCTGGGCTTCCGTACTTTTGTGTATAAGGATGTACGTACCCAGTTGCAGGTTATCCAACCACTGGAAAACAAGAGGAAGAAGAAGAAGAAGAAGAAGAAGAAGAAGAAGAGGAGGAGGAGGAAGAAGTTACAGGTTATTGGACATGTAGAACACCTGCTACCATCATCCTCTATCATGCTAGCAACACACACCACACAACACAACACCACACACACAACAGTGTTACTGAGTGCGTGTGCTCACTGTTGGTCGGTTGTGGGGTCAGATCGCTTCAGGTCCACACTGATGGAGTCAACAGTAACATGTCGTGTTACCGCGGTGTTTAACGGGAAGGACAACCCGCTGCCATCTCTCCGAAAAGCACTTCACACCGACGACACTGACCACAGCGCCTCCTGAACAGGTTTCTCTTCTCACGTACATATATTCCTGTGAGTACAGTTTCCTGACGCGCAGAAAGAACTGCACAGTGTTGGCTAGCATCACTAGACTGAATAAACAATTACACTTCCGGTTTTTATTTTCAAAATAAATTCCTTTGTCATAAGTCTCGGGAATATGGCTCTACATCCATGCTCTTAAGACAAAGCATTTGCAGTAAATGCACAAAACAAACTGTATGCAGTGAAATATAATAGTAAAAAATGAATATCGTCGTATATCCCCTTCCTTTATTCTGTAACGATTTGGGGGGTTTATGTTGCTTATGTGATCAGGTGTCACTAAAGATTATTTGAAAAATACACAGTATTTCAAGCGAATATAGAAAAAAGACAGAGGAACCACTTGTCTCAAACTGTAACGGTTTACGTCGTTTTTACTTGCAAATGTCAGCACCCTTTGTTTTTTGCCGTTTTAATTTGAAGCTAAAACCTTTCAACCGGATGTTGTGACCAGCGTTGGCTAGCTAGCCTAGCGGAGCTGGACCAATCACAGCCAGCTAAGTGAGAGCACGTTCAAGACCGATAACGTCATGTTTTAGACACAATTTACTTCCCCGTGCTGTACTAATGAGTGAGTTATAAAGCGCGTTACTAATAAGACCACAATGGGTGCATGAAGTTAAAAGACCGCCGGCTTCGGTGATTCTTATTCTTCTCATTTCTTTGCTCATTTGTTTGTTTTTGGAAACACACGCAGACAAAATGTTCACTGCTCGTGCTCCAACAGTTATATTATTAGGGGAATCACGGATGGGCTTCTTGTGTGCTAGGCGGTTTGTAGACCAGCAGGTGGCGGGATGATACAGTGTCAGACAACGTGGAGCCACAAGGCTCAGGCCGGGGAAGTGGTGGTCTCCTCCCTAATCCTGAGGGGTGTCCATTATTAAAAAGCAGGTGGAGCCGCTACAGTCAGGACTATGACAGACCGTTCACCTCTGACCCCTCATCCTAATACTCAGAACCATCATGTAGCTCACATAGGCTCATACATGCAACCAACCTGTGGAGATAGATACTGCACTATATTGTGTACATAATTTATGTTGTACTGAAGTGTATAGTTGCACATCTAGTTTTGTTGTGCCTACATTGTTAAGAATCTTGCAGAACCACATTATATTCTTCTAAGTAGCACAGCACTGTTTTGTGCTGTGTATCTGGGTGTTGTATTAAAAATTCATAATTGACCCTCAGTTACAAGTGATACGAACCAATACCACTTGTTATGAAACTGTTAAACATAATTAGTGGATGGTAATACCTCTGCACTGAGCGCATGAGGCTGTCAAGTTCCACAATTTACTCAAAGAAAAGCCGGAAGTAGTTGTTTTCCCCTTCGATCAAAGTATGAACTGAGTCACTGAAAAAGATTAACCATGTATCCAATATTTTGTTAAAAAATAATGTAAAAGAAAAACACATAAATTCAGAACACCCTGGATGTCATGGATCAGATCTGTCATCTACATTTTCACTGCTGCCCTCAGTAGCAGTTATTTCTCTTGTTTAAGAGTTACTATTTCTGTCTTTCCCCCCTTTTCCTGTTAATTGTGTGTATTGTTTCTAAAGCCGCTATAGTCCAGTAAAAATAAATGACTGGTCTGTAAAACCAGTGGCACAAAATAAAAATGCAACCAAACTGAATGGAGTTTATTTGATGCTGTATTTTCTGAGTGAAATGATGTAGTTGCATTCTAGTCATATATTCATGTAAAAATATGAGTATGGTGTAGTTTTCAACTTTGTAAGGAAATTGAAAGATCTAACACTCAAACAGGGTACTACCTGCATGTCTGTCTGACAGCTATTGTGAGTTGTATACATAAAGCACAGCAGTACAATATCACAGATAGACAAATAAAAGAAAGAATGCAAATGAAAGATAAAGTGTGGAAATAAGTAACTGTTTTCAAGGGAAAGGACTATTTTAACTAAAGATACTACTTACATGTCTGACTGGTTTTGTTAATCAAATTGTTTTTTGTAATTAGTTTGTGCGACATCACAGTAGTATATAAAATGTTCTAAATGTGGTGCAACCAGGCCTCATTTTATTTTGAAGGCTCGTACCGGAAAGCGTACATGTAGGTTGCAGGTTGCTTGACTGCCGCCCTCGGACTGCTGATCGCTCTCAGAGGAGGAGGTGAATCCGGCGTCTGGGGGACTTCTCGGTCTGTCAGCTGGCAACCTGATTGACTAACATCACCAACGCCCATAAAGTGGCAATATACAGGAAATGAACGGAGCTGCTAGAAGAAGAGTCATCTCTCTCTGTTAAGTCTGACCGGCTCAGTTGTTTCCAGTGCGGTGGTCGTGATTTTGGAATGAGGATCGCTGTACCACACTGTCAGTTCTAGTTGTCTGATGTGTAGCATCAACTGCACAAGTTAGCTGCTTTATTACTGTGTAGTTAGTTCCCTCTGCTTTGGACTGAGACCGCGTACACTTCGCTTGTTTTACTGCAATCCACCCGAAAAATGGCAACCCAGATCGATAAAGAGGCTTGCAGAGAGGCTTACAACCAAGTCAGAGACGACAACACGGATACCAACTGGTGAGTGTGCGGGCATGGTTACGTGTCCATACCGCGTTAAAGAATCCGGCTATTTTATATGGCTATGTAAATTCGCTAAATTGCACCTGCCATACACACACCTTAAGACCTCATCTGAATACTGAGTGGCCATTGTTGCTTTCGGCGGCCATACAACACATGAAGCAGTCTGATTTACGGTCTGAGCAGTTAAAATTGCCTTTACATACCCGCCCTGCTGCGCTGTCGTGTCGGTGGAGAAGGGTGCGGAAGAAAAAAGGAGACTTTTTTTAAATGAAAGTTAAGATTTCTTTTAAATACATTGTTTCCCCCTAATAGTATATATGCCGATTTATACATGGATTCATTTCGACGCAGAGAATGTATGAACTGTGTTTTATACCCGATGTTTTTTGCACATGGACGCAGTAACCTAAAATTGCTGGATATTTGAATGTAGTTCAATGAAAGCCTGAATGCGCGCTAGAATGGCACACCGGGGGATCGCCCGCAATTGAGACCTTAGACCTCATTGTTCACAATAAGAACATATTACACACAAAGCTTTATTCCAGTGCCTGTGCTTATAACATCAGTGGTTAAAATCCACGAAGCTTTCAATGATGTGTCGCTGTGCTCTGGCTGATCTGTATTCTGGCTCTTCAGCGGCCACACACTGCACAGTTATCAGGCCCAGCGGGGCAGAAGTAATTTCCTTTGTCCCGTATTCAGAGAGGATAACGTTATAGTAGTGACACTTGCACATGGCTGACGCACAGCTGCCACATTGCATGGGTGTCTTAGGCATTTTGTGCATTGCTTCGGGTTGCAGAATGGGTTTAATGTGCATAATGCCGTCCTTGTGAATCAACAGATCATGAGACTGCATAATATATGGGGTAATAATGGTGGTGTTTCTGCATCCCTCAGGGCTGTGTTTAAATATGAGGGCTCCAGGATCGTGGCTGCAGGACAAGGGACGGACTATGAGGACTTCAAGAGGATGTGCACAGGTAAAGAGCACATTTTATTGCCACCTTAGCTACCTGTGTGTGTGTGTGTGTGTGTGTGCGCGCGCGCGCGCGTGCATGTGTGCATGCCTGCGTGTGTTTGCTCTGTCTCTGGACAGGTTAAACTGCCTATATGCCACACAGCTTGACTTGGCAGGGCACTAATCTTTTAAGACTCTGTGCTGCTCTTTCACCCATTGGCCTTGAGTTGTGTGACTATGGTGTCAAAGCACTTAACACTGTGGCCTATGCATTGCATTGCATAATCTTCACACATCTTGTGTGTGTGTTTTCTACAAGGTGAAACATTAAAGGTCAACCATTTGTATATCCATGCAGTTTTTGCTCCTAAATTAAAATTGCAAGATGCTCAAGTGCACCGTAAACTGGTTGAGCTGGTTGACATTCATCCAAGTTTATCTTATACCTGTCACCACCTGTGAGGTCTCTCAATTCTGAGAATACTCCCTCCAATGCAAATTGCTGTCTTTAGGTAAAACCATATGAAGTACTTGTTCGAAACATGTTTCTCTATTGATCGTGTGTGTGTGTGTGTGTGTGTATTCATCACAGTGACAAGTTGCATAATGTACATTTTTGTCCCTCACAAAAAAGATAAACAGCAAACTTCTTCATCTAATGGGGACGGGTTAGACTCACAGAGAAAAACAGCCTCACACTCTGATGTAAGGTCCTTTTTTCTGTGTCCTCTAGGGAAAAGCATCTGCTCAGATGTTGGGTGTGGCTGTTTCTGATGCTTGCTCTTGCTGTCTTTAAAGCTTGCGGCCTCAGGGCTGCACTCCTTTCTGTTTCATCAATATAGCTTGCATTCCTACTTTGAAACAACTCATCTATCACTGTACTTTACTACAGCCTGGCTGGTGCATTTGTCATTGGTTGCAGTTCAGGGATGACACACACATTATCAGACATCTCTGTGTCTGTGAACTCGTTTCCCTTATTTAGTGGTGAAGTTGTAACTACAGAGAAAAAAAATCATCTGAGTGTAGGAGGAGCTGGTGCAGACTCATCGTCTACTGAGCTTAGAGAGGGAGGGCCGGCTTTGAATAGTGATATTTAACTTATACCGCTGCAGGAAGTAAAAATAGATCAATTCTGCTGTGCACAACTTGGGTCAATGATTTGCCATCAAGAATTTTAAAATCATTTTTTACTGGCAAGATGTAGCAACAATCAATAAACTACCTTGAATCATAAATGAATTATTTTAAGCCTCCACACTGTCAGGTAGAAGAAAGTGTTTCTCGGGTCCCAACACTTCAAATAGAAACAGACCAAATAGAACTGTAGTGTTTATAGTCATAAAGCTCTAGAGGGGGCCATGTAGGTCAGTCTGCCTACCTCTTCTGTCCAGATTGAAATAACTCGACAGATACAGGATGGACTGTTGTGTTGATGTTCCCCTGACCTTTCCCCTCTCATGTAACCAGCAGGTCAAAGTTTCATTTGTCATGTAAAACATCCACTGGATGAACTGGAACAAAATTTGGTTTGGTTCTGGATCTCTAGTGCATGACCCCCCCTCCCTTTAGCACTAGCAGCAAGTCAGACTTGTACTTGTACAATGACATATCACAGTTTTCTTGACTGTGGACTGTCACTCATTCAGATATTCATGTTTCCCACACAATGTGTCCTATTGCCTTTACTGCCTTCCTGATCATGAGGTTGATATTTCAGGTTTGGAGTGAAAAATCTTTAACTATTTGATGGCCTACTATAAAATCTGGTACAAGCATTCATGGTTCCTCTGGGATGATTTATAGTCATGTTGATGATCCCTGTCGGGTTTACCACTTTGATTTATGGCCAAATATCTACATAACAAAGGACATTCTCCTCAGCTGCACTGGTCATGGTAAACACTACATCTGTTAAACATCACCATATCACCATTATCACTGTGAGCATAAAGATAAAGCTGAGGGTAAACTACTGTAGAAACTCTCCATCCTCTGGGGATCATGAACAGCCTCACAAAATTTAATGGCAATCTCTTTACAGCAGATTTATTTATTTATTCATTTATTATTATATAAGTCGTGGTAACACTAGAGGAAAGATCATAGGATCACCCAAACTGTAGAACTGCTCCCATGGGAAGCCACAAATATGAATATTATATATATTCTAGGGAAACATTACATTTCAATACGCTGTGATGGATCAGTGTTGGTTGTAGGGGAAGTTCTGCCGATCTCAGTGTTAACAAAACTAGCAGGATTCATTCTTTGCCCACCAAGTTGAATGGCCTAGTGACTAGCTGATGTGACCATGCTCAGGCCCTGATGTTTGCAGACATACAAACAAGACCAAATTTGGACTTAATTAACATGTTGAAAACAGCACTCCTCATCAAAAGCTCCTGACACCGTCCACAGGAGACTGCTTTAGCCTCTAGACTGTAGTGCAGGGAGACGCAGTGTGGGCTGAGGGAGCTCTGACAGGAAGCTCCGGTGTCACCTGCCAACCCTTGGTGAGCTGAAACAAAGACAATTTATGCAGACCAACGTCTTTCCAACAAAGTCTTTTCTGCTGTCTCATCACTGTGGTAGTTTCAGTGCCGTTTTCTCTGCTGCAGGGGAGAGGCTGGCTGCAGAGGACACCGTGGGGATGTGTGTGCATGCGTTTGTGTGCACATGCATGTGTGTGTGTGTTGCTCAAGGCAAGGTGTTGAAATAAATGATATCCTTTGTGTTGCTACTGATAAGATTCTTTACAGCGGCTGTTCACATTAATGTGTGGCTGATCTGACCTGAGAACAGTTCCTGAGTCTCTGCCAGGAAACTCTTTATCAGCAGCTTCAACAGTTACATAGAAATTACTACAAGTAGCACGGGTAGCAAAATCAGCAGATCTTTCAACACTGGCGTAACTTATATAAACTTGTTACCACTTTCAGGAAAATCCCCAAAGCTCTGAACAGTATAAAGGTAGAAGAGGACTTCTGTAACTCTGTGATGTCACAACAAGGCAGCCACCACCGTTAGCCATGCCCCAGAATGGCTGACATGGACCCAATGAGAATACTAACAGGATTTAGTTTCTCTGAGTGTTTAAAAGAAAACACAAGAAAAGTGTAGAACATGGGATTGTTAACATCATAAAGTGATTAAACACACCACCAAGTGTGAAGTTTGAGGAAAAAATAGCTCCTATCACATCCAAAGCAGGAAGTTCATTTGAATCAAGGTTGCAAGTAAATCAAATAAATCATCAATAACTTGATTTTTAATTTGAACAGACACTCTGAAGATGTTAAACAGGCAATGTCTTATGAAACATGCTGTCGAGTTGCCTTCTGGGAAATGTAAGTGTTTTGAAGCGAGACCATAGAACTTGACTCTCTGTCCCTTGAGGGTCAAACAATTGGGCAGAGCAGCAAACTGAATCGCTGACGTGTCATGTCTGGGGCCTTTTGTGACAGAAAGCCTTATGAATCGGGGGTGTGGATGGGGAATATGTGGTTGTTTTCCAGGAAGTAACAGTCATAAGTAAAACAGTACTGAGATGTATTATGTGGAAGTGTAGCACCCACTGGTTCTGACAAATATCATGACCCTGGCTGCCTCACTTCTGACCATTCTTTCTGTCTTTCTTCAGCATTAAAGCAGAGCCACACCAAGCAGATGGTGCAGTCAGTAATGCAGTAGACTGTGGTAAAGAGACACACTCAAACTGTTTCTACATGTATCTTATATGCGTTTGCCACCATTAAAAAACAGCTGAGTATAATATTGGTGCATACAGTGTAATGTTTCCCAGACTCTCACTGCAGCAGTATCTCAGTCAGTGGTGATGAGCTGCTTTTCACTGCAGCTCTACTTTGAGTTTTAGGGGTGGTGTTATGTAAAAGCGTTGCCCTGTGTTACGGCCGTAGTCTTGCTGTGCCTTGTGTGTGTGCCGTCTTCCCAGGTAATGCCCCTCCTGCACCTATTGATGGAGCACAGCAGATTCCAGTCGCTCATTAGGCCTTGCATATAAGCTGGAGGCAGTGGTGCCAATGGGCCAGCAGACAGCTCTAGAGTATGTGTGTGTGTGTGTGTGTGTGTGTGTGTGGGCCGAACCACCACTGGTGAACCGGTTGTGTTGCTTTGCTTTAAAACTTGCCAGTGACTATTTCTGGATGTGTCAGTCAGTGGTGTCCTCTGTGCTGTTTGTACAGGAACACTGTCTTTGCTCATATATTGATAGGATCACATCAGCCAAAACATTGAAAAGAGGTGATTTAACTCAAGATTTTTGAGCCCTGAGAGCTCAAAACACTGCAGCTTAGGAAAACACATGCAAATGAGCAAACTCAAAAATGAGTTTTACAACAGAAAAACCTTGAAGTTGTTCTCTGAATTTTCTTGTGTTTTGTCTATTTGCATATGTTTTCTTAAGCTGCAGTGTTTTGAGCTCTCAGGGCCACCGAAGTTGGGGATGTTTTTGCACTGCAGCTCAGACTTTAACATCTGGAAGACAATAAGGGTCATTTGTCAATGTTGTTGCTGCACAATGATACTGTGAGGTTCCTCAGCTCTACGTAGTACATCCTCCCCCCTCCTTCTTTTGGTCCAAATCAAGACTTTTAGTTCACTTTTCCTGACAGCCTCCCTACAAATAAAACTGAATGCAGTTTCTCAAAGAATGAAAATAACCATTTAGGGAACGATCACCACACAACAAAACCTTGCTTTTCCTCTGAAGTTACAGTGCGTCTAAGCGCTGATATCTGTGTATTCCAGTGATGCTTATTAGAAACAACAAAATGATACCTCCTCCACACACACAGTCTCTGATTAGTGGAAATGGATCATTTTTTCATTTTCAAATATAATTACTTGCTGATACGACAGAGAGAAGCATGTTTCCTGCCTGCCAAAATGATGGCTGTTAACAGTGATGTGAAGTCAAGCACAGGCTCTTAATAGAGCACTCGTTACACTCATTAGCCATTAGTACAGAGAAACTCTGCACCACTGCTTGCTATTCATGATTCATGACAGTGAAGGATTTGTCAGTGTGTTGTCAGTTCAGTCTTTTATGAAAACAATAAAGACATCTCTGTCATTTCTTTCTGAACATGATGTTTAATCAGTTTCCAGATGTTTTTGTTATTATTATTATTATTATTATTATTATTATTATTTTGAATGAAGGACAGAAATCTTGAGTTGAGTTTGAGGGAGACTACAGCTCATAGAGGTCAGCCTGTTGCATATATGGAGCTTATGTGCCACGCTGTCCAGTATGATGCACATATCATAGCTACTTTATCCATGATGATCATGTTAGTTAGTTATTTAGTTATTTAGTTAGTTAGTATTCATAACACTTTTACAGGATATAAAGGGCAGTCCAGGACTACAACTGTGGTTACTGTACATATAATTACAGGTGTAGTGTTACTAAAGGCTGACCCTCCACCATCAGTCTCCTATCTTACCAACGTGTGACCTGCTATAGTGAAGCTCTGTTGACCTGTGACCTTTCATCACAGGTGGCACACAACACAGTGATGCTCTCTGATGACACTGTTTTGTTTAAATCAATTTCAGAGACCTGAGGATGTTTGAATCAAAAAAAACAGAGCAGCAGAAACATTTTCTCTTTGTCAGTCTGGTTGTATGAATTCAGACTCTGTTCACACAGTGTCAGGTCTGTAGTGGACCACCGTGACAGTGAGAGGTGTAGCCAGTCAGAGCTTAGGGACACAACTAACTGTGAGGCTCACAAAAGCAACCTTTAGTCTATTGACCTAAATACTTCCTTGTCTTTCACACGCACAGACACACGCACACACACTCCAAAAAGCTTCACTCTGCTGATGCAGTGCAAAAGCAGAACCAAAGTGACCTATCTTGAACCCCCGGCTGTGCACACGTTGTCTGTTGAGCTGTGGGTTGAGTGACTGTAATGGAACGAAGCTGCTACACTGGTGATCTATTGTATATTATTGATCACAGACATTTTGTGTAAGAGATATGAAGCTTCTTTGCAGTGTTTCACCATCGGGAGAAAAAGAGAGTGTAACTTCACATCACATGACAGGCGGTCACTCAGTGCCTGCCTGTTGTAACACCAAGAAAATCATTTACTGCTGTGTGTGTGTCCATTACGTTGCGTCTGACAGTCTTCTTCATCTCTTTCCTCAGATGATGCACGTCTGTTTGGCTTCGTCCGGATCACGACTGGAGATGCCATGAGCAAACGAGCCAAGTTCACCCTTATCACCTGGATCGGTGAGAACATCAGTGGGCTGCAGCGTGCCAAGATCAGCACCGACAAGACACTGGTCAAAGAGATCGTGCAGGTCAGAGACACTTTATTTTTTTTGTGTGTGTGTGTGTATGTGTGGGAAGATGTAATTAAAGGACTGGTTGTCATTATGAGGATAGGATAAAGTGAAGCTTTAATGGTCCCTCAGGGGAAAGTGGGTGGTGACAAAGACAGTGTGGCAACAGGGAGGTGGATACAGTGGCAACAATCATTGAATGCATCAAAGGATCGAGATACACAACATTTGAGATGTAACATATCACAGCAAGAGTGAGCAAAATACTGTCAGTGTAATCAGTGCCATATGTTCCTGTGTTGAACATGAAGCAGTGATATTGAAATTTCTGCTTCCCAGACAGAAGCCAAAATGAGAGTAAATATTAGACTTAAAGGTCCGATATGTTACATTTCCATCAACTTGATCCACAAGGAGATCTAGTTGTGATTTTTAAGAACCAAAAATCATCTCAAAGTAGTTTTACATCTCATCTCTCAGGCCTCTCTCTGGAGCTCTAGTAACAACAGGTGGCTGTCAGCCAATCAGAGAAGAGGACGCTCTGAGTCTCTCATATGCTTGTTCCACTTCCACCAAATGGCCAAAATCACTTCATTTGGTTTTAAAGGTCACCAGTAACACAGTTATATTCACATGTTCACCAAACGCATGTGCAACACTTTTGTACCCAGAAGGCCTTACAAACTTGTTGCAAGTATTTACATGAGGTAAATTAAAACAGGGACATCCAAGATCTGCTCTGGTGAGCTACTAACAGTCAAACACTCAACATGGCAACCCTACAAGTTGCAGTAGTTCCTGAACAAGCCATGTGAGTAGTCATTCTGTCACCAATCTACATGTAAAAACATGCAGTAGTTCCTCCATGCCACTTTCTGGAGTGCCTGGGCCTTTAGGTGACTGGGTGTTCATCATCTGCATGGCTTGTGGTACCAGCTGACATGAGACTGCTGTGTCATGTGTCCAAAGCTGTTACTAGGTACTCAAAGACTATATTGATTTAACTGCCCAGATGTTGTGACACTGGACTTAAAACACTGATGTTTGTCATATAGTCTGAAAAACTTATTCCCAGAGTCATTGATTGGAGTAAAACTTGGGTATTGGTTTGGCTCTGGTATTGAAAGATTTCAAACATTACCCATTTTATTCTTTTTGCTCCCATCATGCAACACATTAGGCATTTTCTGAAGTTTTGATGTAAACTGTTTTCACGCCAGGTACATTTATCCTCAGGTCATACTCTTCCTCACTTCAGTGTGTTTTGTTTTTGCAGAACTTTGCGAAGGAGTTCATGATCAGTGACCTGAGGGAACTGGAAGAGGACTATATCCGCACAGAGCTGAAGAAGGCAGGCGGAGCCAACTATGACGCTCAGGCCGAGTAGAGAAGTGCCACGGTCCACTGGAAGGGTCGGGGTCAGGGGGGTTGGGTTGTGGTGGGGTGGGTGGGGGTCAGGTTGGGTGGGGCGGGGTGGGGTGGAATAACTGGGGACAGGGAAGTGTTGGAGGCAGGGCTGCTACCTCTTGGGGAGAGGGTGAGGCAGGATGGAGAGGGCAAGTGACGAAAGGTAAATGCACCCACTAACCACACATGTTTTACTTTTAAAATGACATCATGCAAAAAGACCTCATGGTGAACAACTCTTTCATTTGCAAGAACACGCACAAAGCAGAGGTGCACCAGGAGCAGTTTGTTGAACCAGTCTAAATGTTTCAAATATTAACCAACCGTTGTTTATGCTACCTAATAATAGCTTCTAATAAATCAATAGATTGCTAGTTACCCAGCTTGTTAATGCTCCCTCCATAAAAGCCTTACTCAGATAACAGATCAGAGGTAGTGGAGTTGAGTGTTGGCTCAGATCAGACAGGAGAAATGCTCATGGTGCACCTCTGAAGTGGAAACATTTGCATTTGAGCACTTTTAAAGAAAGAACATTTTAAAATGTATGCATGAGCTGCACTGTGCACATTCTTGATTTCATGAGTGTATCAGGAAGATTAAAAACTGTCCCTGAATGACACTGGAATGTCATTCTTTAACATACCTTTACTGAGTTGTTAAAGGAATAGTCAGATATTTTTGCGAACACACCTTTTTGCTTTTTATCCTATGTAAAATGAGACCTTTGGTGGATCCTGCAGCTGGTTAGTTTAGTTTAGCACAAACACTGGGAGGAGGGAAACAGCCTGGCTGCACCTACCAGCAGCTCTAAAGCTCACTAATTAACATTTCATATCTTGTTTGTTTAATCCATACATAAACCAAAGTGTAAAAATGACATCGTAGCAGTTGCTAGGCAACAAGCAGAGACTCTAGGAAGTCACTGCTCATGGCCTAGAAATAGTCCCATGTGTTACCCACCATTCGGCAGCAACTTGTCAGTTTGACACTGTGGTTTTTGTGCTGATTTAATACATGAGATGAAATGTATTAATTAATGATTGCGTTGTTTTATTTTATTTATTTACACATAGTCCGAGCCAGACCAGCTGTTTCACCATTTTTCTATCATGATGCTAACCTAAGATAACTGGCTGCTGGCATCATGTAACATAATGGTGAACAAACAACTGTAAGCGTGGATCTCATTTCCTTTTCATCCACTTGAAAACAAATATGCAAAATTCAGTCTGTTCCTGTAAGAGGCTGCATCTGATCAGAAAAATCAACCCTAACAGTGAACACAACACGGCTGCTTCCACATTCGGCATTTACACTTCTCAACTCTATTTTATGAGGATGTACGCAGTCAACACTCTGAAATCTGCAAGATCTAGCACATGAGAGCAAACACACAAGTGCTCATACAGGTCACAAAGCTCCGCCTTCTCTCCTCTCCTGCTCTCTGCCCTCTCCCCAGTCAGCTCATGGTTGGTTATCTACTGTGCTGTGCATCATCATCTCACACTCATTCTTGACTCAACTGTGCTGTGGTTGAGCATCATGAAGTTACATCAAGGCTGCAGCACTGTTTGATAGGAATTTTTAGTAAAATGGGGATGTGAAAGACTGAAGGGTTTCACTTCAAATAGCTGTACTGTGACCATGGACCGGGTTGTAGACTGTTAATAACATAAGTAGTTGGGAATTGACGTCACTGATGAAGACAGATATATGGTTTTGAAATGAAACCCTCCACTTGCAGGCATGTGACTGACACCAGAACATGCTCTTAGTCATGACACACTGTACCGCCAGGAGGAAAAGATCTCCACTTCCTCACAGGATCCTCACTGACGGTGGGCAGCTTGCTTTGAGTCATAGTGCTAAGTTCTCATTTATCCACCTCTGCATTTCCAGCCAGACAGCTGTGTTTGTGTTACAGCCTCAAACATTACATCCATTACGTCAGCCCTGAGACTGACTCCATTTTGTCTTCTTTTCTTCAAACCTGTTCTTTGTGCTGTGAAGCACTAGTGTGAACATTGTTGTTACTGTTGTCCGTCCAGTTTTTCTTGGACATAATCAACCTCAACAATTACCAGAGCTGTGACAGGCTTTGTAGAAGAGTAAAACTGAGACTCCTCTCACAGTGTTGTTTTCTGGCCTGTTGATATATTGACCCGTAGAAATCCAGAGAACTGATGTATTGATCACTTAGCAGCACTTTGGTCAACTATTGAATGTTCCCCCAAAATCCCAGGATTTTGAGGGTGGAGATCTTTTCCTCTGATGTCTCATCTCACAAACTACCACTTAAAGGTATCCATGCATACTGTAACCTACTGTGTTTGACTGCCTTAGTCTCCCATGGAGAGAGGGGCATCATGGGAGTCTGTGGACACTACACTGTGATTGGCTATCCTCCTTACATGTGGCTGGGACCTTGATCAGCATGTGGATCGTCATGGCCTGGGCCTGGGCTTGTCATTCTAACCCAGCCCAGGAGGAGCCATGTCTCGGTTGTAGCATCTCTTTTTTGTTTAGTTTAAACCCTCCCTCCCCCCTGCAAAAAACAGGACTTTTTTTTCTTGTATTTTTCTTTTTGTTTTTGAGATGAATTTTATTTTCTCTGCAAAGTTTTACCTTTTGATTTTATTTTTAAGAGCATTGTTATCTTGAACATTGGTGGAAGCGATTTTCAAAAAAAAATAATGCAAAAAAGGAAGAAAAGTGAATGGGCACAATATCAGTCATTTCAAAATAAAAATTGATGTTTTTTCCAAAACTGGCTTCATGAAGTGTCTTTTGTGTGTCACTGGAGATAACGTTTCACAAAAGGTAATGACTTGTTCTTCAGTTGTCGTAGACATTCAGGCAGTACAGTGCATTTTGACTTCTAAATGTGTGTAGCCTTTATAGCTTTGAATTTCATTGCTTGTTAATAAACTCCTTAAAGTACTTTATGACATCATAGTAATAATAACATAACTTACCAAAAATAATACAAATTTAGGGCAGACTAGATGTTAACTTACACAAGTAAAGCAAGTCACCAGATCCAGTTAAATTGACAGTTCACATTGGTCTTTATCTACAGCTTTACAAAGACTTACTTCCACCAAGCAGTCAACCAGGAAATATGGTCACATTCTCCTTCCTGAGTTACAGTGGTGAATACAGGCTAGAAGTGTTTTTACAAACATTATGATGTCACATTGAAATTGACCTTTGACCCATTCAATATAAAATGTCATGATTTTGTCATTTTATCCAATAGAAAACCTTTTGATTCTTCATCAACACACTACAACAACACTACTGACTGAACTGTCTGTGATTAAATTGCATTGTGGGTAATGTAGGCAACATGTTTTGACAAGGAAGACAAATGTGTGATTTTATGAACTGTCCAAAGATGGAAGACTCTTTGACAGCTGAGTATTATGCTATCAAGAAGATCTAGTAAAGAGTTCTTCACTGTGGCGTGCCGTTAGACAAGTTGCGGTTATTCAAATTGTTGTTGTTGTTTTTTTTCTCTCTCTTTTTGTTACCAGTGCAGGATGAGGTAATGGGAGCATTTTGGCACTCACAGTCGAAGTCCGCACAGCAACCATCTCTGGGAGCTTCAGGACTCCCAAGGGTTTCCATGGTCACTGCTGTAGCCGTCATGCTAAGCCAGTCAGCGGTTGGTAAGGAAAACAAAGAGGCCTGATCCTGCAGTGTCTCAATTAGCTCCTCACTATCCGAGTATTCGCCCTCCCAGATCCCAACTGTCATTTTGTTAGCCCTCAAGAAATGAATACATCACTTATTAGTTGTCAGCCATTTCCGAGGCTATATTATAAAGTTACTTATTAATAATCAGGAACTGCACTGCTGTTTTCTGCTGTGTTTCTGTGATCCTGTCTGCCAATTGTCCAGTAAACGATCAGATTAATTGTTTTCTCCCACTGCCCTGCACTTTACCAGTTACCTTCCATATTACTTTTCACCAGGTTAGGTAAATATATCACTGATAAGTGTGTTACAATTCCTAATGACTTAATCCACTGTAAGCCTCTTGCACTCTGCATTCACATCATGGTCAGGTGATAAGTCAGCGTGTTCAGGGATGGTTGGTGACTTTCAGCACAGACCTACTGTTCATGCTTTATTGTGGCATAAATTGCCAGGGTTTGTATCAGGTCAGTGTGATGGCTCCCAGCTGCTCAAACCCACACACCATCAGCATGTGTGTGGTGCATGTGTTATTCTGTTACAGCAGTCAGACGGATGGATTAATGGTTCGTCTGGATGACTCAGCCACTGATCAAACATGACTGCTGCAGAGTGCTTGTGTGTGTGTGTGTGTGTGTGTGTGTGTGTATGAGTGTGAGTGTGAGTGTGTCTGACAGGCTGGCTGCAGTGATCTAAAGAGACTAATACTAAGGTGGGTGTATAATGACAGAGCTCTGCTGTAGCTCACTGTGGCTTTAAATAAGCTGTGAAGAAGTTGAGGATGTATTTTAGGCGTATGTTACAGTGCATGTGTGATATGTGCATGTGTGACAGTGGGAGTTAAGGCTAGCTGAAACAGGTGTGCCATATAGGGTATATATATATATATGTGTTTACATAGATTAAATTGGCATTGATACACACAGAGAGCTCCTTCCATCGATACTCTGTTTTTTTGTTTGTTTGTTTTTTGTTTTTTTGTGCTCACTTTCCAAAGAATGAGGAACCAATGATACTAACATCCACTTCGTAACATGAAGACAAATCTTCCAAAATCCGAAGCTGCTTCCTCATTTTTGTTAGTTTGTTCTAGACAGGGCAAGAGCACCACTACACTACACCAGCTTCAATTCAAGCACAACAACGTTAACACTCTAACAATGATCCTCTGGCATGTTCATGTTGAGTAGGCTAGGCACAATGTTTCCTGGCTGAGGGGATGAAGTGGGTCAGTGGTTTGATCCCTGGCTCCTCCAGTCCACATGTCAAAGTGTCTGTGGGCAAGATACTGAACCCCAGATGTGTCATCAGTTTGTGAGTTTGTGCATGAGAGAAAAAGCACAGTATAAAGTGCTGTATGAGTGGTTGAAAGTATAAAGCATTTTGACTGGTCAATACGCATTATATAAGTCGAGTCCATTAAATAGCTTCTAGTGACTGGAACAAGTTGCAACAGAGGCTAAGCTCGCTCATTCCCTTTTCTTCCTTTACAAACTCTGTGCGAACAGTTGTCTGGGATCGTTGCTCCTGCTGCTGGTTGCCCTCCAGAATCAGAATTGCTGTATTTACTGTACATATTATAATTTTACATTTTGATATGAAATTGTGTAAATTTGGATTCCTTGCCACAAATGCACCTATGTATGTTTTATGTTGTCTTTGTTGTCTCTGGGCCAGGTCGTCATTGTAAATGAGAACTGGTTCTCAATTGACTTACCTGGTTAAATAAAGGTTAAATGAAGTAAATAAAATAAAATAAAATAAAAGCATGTTAGAACTAATTGGCACACAGTACAGCTGAGGTTAATGATTTAATTGAATGTTAGTAGTTTTGCAGGTCATGACACAAAATAGTGGATAAATTAAAGCCTGATGGTAGCCACTAGATGTAAAATGAGGGGTTGATCCAGGGACCAATTAAACAGAATGTCAGGCTCATGTAAATGCATGAAAAAAATCATACGATCATGCAGGCCATCACAATACATCAAAGTCTGTGTCGAAGCTGTAAAAATAAGGCACCGCCATCCAAAGAGCTAGGAACATTACATCTGTAACTTCCCTAGCTGCAGGTTGATCATTTAATGAAAAGGCACAAAATAAGACTTGTGAAGGCTGATAGTCAAATAAGGACCACAGTATACAGCACACCCACTCACACAGCCCTGTATCTCAATTTCATCATTAACCACTACTTAAAACATGAGCGGTGATCAGCTGCCCACACAGAGTGACTTCCTCTCAGTGAAGAGGAGGCCAGACAGAGGGGTGTGCAGCTGGTACCAGGTCAGTGGAGGATGAGAATCCAGTTTAGATTCAAGGCCAAGATGAAACCACATACAAATAATGCAGCTTATTGTGTAAACTGACAAATGTTTAGTGGACAGAAAGGCAAGAGACTGTCCTCGAAAAACAAGCCAATAAGTCATAAGTCATTTGTCCAGTATGTTATTATGACCAACAGTTATTTTTTGTTGCTTGGCCACATCTAGTTGTGTAGTAAGAGCGGTGGGTGGGTCACAAAAACATAAAACTTTGAGACAAGAGAGTGAAGTGGAACTCCCATCTGAAACTAGCAAATAAAATCCTGAAGTTTTTCTAAATCTAACCAAGTAGTATTTGTGTGTGTGTATAATCTGTTATGAAGGTAAACATGATGATGATCAGTGTGCTGGTATGGTGTGTTTATTTTAGTAGACATGACACACAAGGTCTGTTACACATGCTGCTGTGGGGACATTATTTCAGGAGACACTACTATTAGTCATATGAGAGGGTTGAAAAATGACTGAATGTATGGTTGTGATCTGGTGTTTTGGAAGCCTAAATGGGGAACTGTATTGAAATGATAATGTATTTCCACAACAGCACTATTATTGTCCACATAGATTGGAGGACTGTTGAAAGGAACAATGATGACCAGCACCAAGCCAAGCCAATGCAAAACAAAGGCAATATTATCATCATCATCATCATCATCATCATCATCATATTATTGGCAGATTCTGTGATTCTTTATGCCTCTTTACATGAAAAGTGGTTTATCATAAGAAAACTCCAAAATGCAGCAGCTGGATGCAGTTCAGCAACAATAAAGCAGAGTGCAGTGCTGTTAAGCAGCTAATACTTCTAAGTAGCTAATGGTACATATTTGCATATCAATATGGCCATGAGCATGTTGCTGATGTAAGCATTCAGCTCGAAGCACTGTGGTGACAGAGCTGATACAGTGTTTCCAGACTTGAAATCTTGTATTCACTGGTTTACAAAGGTGTGATATACAACCACAATATTGCTTCTCCATCATCAGTGCATAAAGCTATGCTGCTAGCTGCTACACCCCCTTGTTACTTTCACTTTACAGTCCTCTGTGACACACATGTCCTGATAGCTCCAGTCAGTGTGGCCAAAGGTAAATACAGACAGTACCATTAGTGTAAGTGTGGCAAATACCCAGTCTGTAAGTGTGTGTGTGAGTGTGTGTGAGAGAGAGGGAGGGAGAGAGGTAGAGATGTTAGCATACAGGACCTGTAGGAGTGTCCAAACAAGGATTGTCAGATCAGTTCCTGCAGAGCGATACCACTCAGATCCTTCCTGCATTCCTCAGACCTCCTCAACACAGCAGCATATTTTACAGCCCACAGCAGGTCATGTGCTCTGTTGGAGCATGTGTGCGCGCGTGTGTGTGACAGAGAGGGAGAGAGAAAGAGAGAATGGCAAGAATTGTTTTTTCATAGCCACCCAGTGCCTCCACATGTTTGTGTGATGACATTTTGACTGTATTTTTTTGTATTTTATCTGCATAAGAATCGCGGAAATTTTAATTTCACTGAGAAGCTTTCAGGCCTTTTAAGCCCCAGCAGGAAGGAGCCAACTCTTTCACTTCCAACCTGAAACCACGTCACCACAGTATGATTGGGTCAGTGTTATTAGTCACAGCTCAGCAGGGTCCAAAATCCAAACGGACCAACGTTCGATAACGCTCCAAGTCGTCTGTGCACTAGTGAATGATGTTGAAACAACCCCTCACTCAGGGAATGAGCTCATAATCATCATCTCCTAGAAAGAAACAGGCGGGGGCTCAGTGTGTGTGTGTGTGTGTGTGTGTGTGTGTGTGTGTGTGCGCCTGCGTGTGTGTGTGTGAAAGGGGTGGGGGTACAGGAATTCATTTGCTCAAGAAAGGCAAACATATCTTGTATCTTGTATCAACATGCAACATGGCTGAGTTGCTCTTATTGGTCAATGCTTTCTGTATTTGATGATATTTTCTTAATTACCTGCTGGTTATGTGTGCGTTAAGGACCTTTTAGCATCTTTGTTTTGGTTTTGTGTTCATGTGTTCATGCATATTTACATCTACAATTTATTTGTAAACAAAATATTTTGCTAAGTCTTGAGTTGCACATGACCTGGATATAGTCACAGGGATTTGTACTCTAACCAAGAAACCCTTTCATTTTTGTTTTGGAATGACATTACTAATTAGTTTTAACATGGCAATCAGTCAAAATAAAATGTAAATTGGGAATTCCTTGGACGCCTCACTCAGACCTGTTGGTAGTGTGTTTTTTGGTGACCCCAACTGGGTAAAGAGAGAGAGGGAGGAAATGAAAGGGAGAGAAAGATAATAGCTGACAGGAGGAGCGAGAGGGGCTGGAGGTGGGGTGGGGTGGGGGCTTGGAAACTGAAATTTGCGCAACTGAGCAAAGCAAATGGGGGTGAGAGGTGGGGTGGGTCTCTTTTCAGATTCTTCCAGGCCATGTGAATAGGGAAGAAAGAGTGACACAGAGGGAATATGAGTGTGAATGGGTCAGTTCTCAGTGCTCCTGTGTGCCAGTGCAGCACAGTGTTGGCACAGAGCTGCCATTGACGGAGACTAATGAGCTGAGGGCCACTTCATTCTCCCACCCCAAATGAGCATCTGTTTACTGAGTTTACTGAGTACATTTACATTCTAAATACAAGGTGACAATGGGACCTTTGTTTGCTGTGGTGTCACTCTGTTATTGGCTTTCCATCACTACTGATGATCAGTTCCTCTGAGTTTAGCTTTCTTCTCCCCCATGAAAGCTTAGTACAGTTTGAATCTTGTCATTTTTGTTGCCAGATGGGTGTTATCTGAAATTTTTCTCGTAATCACCAGATCTCATGAAGGGGCCAAAGGCCTTTCTACATACAGAGTACACTGAGGTCAGACTTGGATTCTTTGGAGCTCAGGTTTGGCAAGTTGAATGGGAATGTGAATTGGGAAGTGCATGTGTAGTGCTCAATGTCCAACTGAGAAAACTGTGTTTTTGCTAACATTAACAGCTGAGCTAACCACAGGTGATTCCACGTCAACACAAGCTCATTGTAACATTTTCATTTATATCATTAAAGAAGGCCCCATATTTTATGCTTTCTAGTGCTTTATTTGATTTGTTGGTCCATAGGAAGATATGTTAGCACGATATAAAAACCACCTTAGTGTAGTTTTACTCTCTACTCTTTACTCTACTATACTCTGTCTGGAGCTCTAGTAACTGGTAACTGGTCAGTGTCAGCCAATTGGAAGAGAGGAGACTCTGGGCCTGTGATCAACCAGAAATAAAGCAGATTTCAGATACACAGTCAGAGAAGCAAAATACTGCAGTGTTGTATGGTTGGTCCAAGTAGATGTGGCTTGAGGCAGGGGTGTGACTGCTTTGTTATGACATCAGAAAGTTACAAAGTCGAAGTTTGTTTCCACAGTCTAATACATGGGCATCTGCTGAACTGTACACTAGAACACGTGTTTGTGTTGTGTGTATAAGAAACCAGAAGATCCTTATCTGCGCCTGTTTGTGAGGAAGCCAAAATGTGCAGCTCGCTTCCTGTTTCAAAGGAGAAAAGTGAGGTTGATCCTCAGGGATTGTATTCATCATGGTTTCTTCCTGATCCAGGCTGACCATTGAAGTTAACTGGTCAAATTCATTTTTACAGAATCTGGCTGTAGTACCTGATCTGCCCCAAGATGGGCTAGGACTAAATACCTCTCAAATATAATCCTGACTGGAAATCTAAAGCAATTGCATATTTTCATACTTTGTTTTGTTTTACACTGGCAAGGTCAGGATGTGGCAGACCTGTGTAGTATAAGTAATGTGTCTGTGACCATTTCTCTTTTGATTCATGAACAGCTGTTTAGAAAAGCATAATTTATATAAAATCTAGAAATGACATGACATATTGTGATACAGAAAGGGGAAAATGCCCTTTCTGTACCACAATAGGTCATGTAAAATGTACTGAAAGAAGCCTCTGTGTTCATATGATCTCTCTGTGACCTGTCCAGGATGAAGGGATTGGATCTCCAACATCCCCATAACCCTCAAAAGGATAAGTGGTGTAGTCAATGGGTGGATTAATGCAGTGATCATACTGTAAGGCTGTAGGAATTTTAATGAGTAAATGGTGTTGTTTTGAGTTACATATTGTATCAATGTGTATATTTTCTTATGTGACTGAGAGTGGTAATGTACTGTATCATCAGTAAGTCACTGTCAATCATACCATGAAACAGAGTTGTGGATCTCAATCTATCGCAATGTACTTGGATATTGTTTTATAATGAGTGTATTGTGTTACTGTACTGTCTCATAGCACCATAAAACCAGTATTATATGCACATACTCATATTGTATTAAAATTTCCCTGTTGCATAACGTTTGACTCATTAAATCAATTTGCATCTCTTTGTATTGATGGACCCCCTTTCACTATATCACATCATATATACATATAGTCAGTCATACATATTGTGCTTTATTACTGTATTACATGTATCATCTGTATTATATTGTGTTGCATCATGTTACATTGCATATTCATTTTATGCCACACTTCATTATCATAACTTTACACTTAATGCCATCATAATCTATTTTATCATCATTATCTTACTTTGCATCACATTGTCGTCTCACATAATTAGACATATTGTTATATTCTGTAAATGTCTGACATATATTATTGTATATCAATTACACTGTATAATCTGTTAGTGAGTATAACAGCATGTTATAATAACCCTATAGAACAATGTTCACACCTATTCAGTCAGGAGAACTGTTTCTGTACTATCTGTGTTCTTGTGAGTGTCACATGTCTGCGTCACACCGCTCCACACCCCATCATCTCAGTATTGTACCTTCAGGCTACACATATTTACTTTCTTCCACCTCTTCATGTCTGACCATCTTTTTTTCACCCTCTCATCTTTGTCTCCCTCCATTTACTCTGGTTGCTGATACACTGTACAGATCTACTTCCTGCTGAAGATTCAACTCCCATTATAACTGAACTATAACTCTCTGCTCTGCACAAATTACAGACACCCAATGCAATAGCTATTCATTTACTGAACCTGCCCTTTTGCCACACTGTGCCGTCTCTGTGGTCAGGGAGGTTACAGTTAAAGGTCAACTGCCTCGACACACAGACTTTTATTATAAGAAGAGAATGGCTGTGCATGTTAATGGGACTCTGAATGCTTCCTGTTTTTATAATATCACTGTAAATCAAGGGTCAACTGAGAGCTATCTGAGAGATCAGCCACTGATCTGTAAGTTATGCAAAAATGTAATAGCACTTCAATTTAATTTAGATTTTTTACTGCAGTTTCTTAGTTTATCTGTTTACAATAGGAGCTCAGCATGTACTTATGATACATGAGAGGTGAAGCGAAACATTTCAAGACAAACAAAGAGATTTGTGAATTAAGAAGCAGTGTCATTACCCTTGCATCGAACAAAGTTGCAGCATCAATCCCACTAAGGTTGAGAAATGAGTAATAAACCAGAATACAAGATGCACCTACAGATTTTTGAACACGGACTGATTTTTTTTTTTTTTTTTATTAATTTATTTTTGCCTTTAATTGACAGGACAGTTAGAGAGACAGGAAATGTAGAGACAGAGAGAGGGGGAATGACATTCAGCAAATGGCCACTGGGGAAATCAAACCAGGGCCACTGCGGTAAGGACTACAGCCTGTATATGGGCACCTGCTCAACCCAGTGAGCTATACAACATTATTTTTTAAAATTCTATTACATATTCTATTAGAAGTGAAGATCCTGCATTCATCAGTTTAAGCTGAAGAAGAACAGGAGTATGGTTAAGAAAAGAGTCCCTGCCATAGATTCTTACTTACAGTATAGTTATGATATCTGATCCAATCAAACTATTAAAGCAAATTCAACATTCTGGGAAATACAATAACAAGAGTGATATCAGCCTCTCCAAAATGTTGTATTTGTTGTAAATCATTTTAATAGTAAGGAACAGCAGGTGTTGCATATATCAGTAATGATGCCTCCTGGATCAGTCTGCACAAAACTGATTTGACAGAATGAGTTACATCCCATCTGGAACATTCAGGCTGCCCTGCCTTATCAGTGCACTGGGACTGCTTTCAGTAACATGTCTTTTTTCTTTTTACAGGGTTGCACTTTACAGTCAAGACCAGAGAGCAGAAGTCCCAGCACCCACATAAAAGATGTGATGACATTCTGCATTCTTTCAGCTCTGAATCGGGAAGCTGTTCGTCACCTCTTTCTTAATAAGTGTGTCTTACAGTACACTATATATATATGAGTGTATTTACTTGCTTGTTTGAAGGTCTATGCAAGTATTTCCGTTTACCTTGTGCAATTTGAAATGGTCTCAGTTTCAAAAGAATGATTCAATAACAGGTCACGTTGCATTCAAACACCAGTCATGGCCATGTCATGACCATGGCCTCCCGTGCTCAGCAGAAACCAAAACATATTACTACCTACAACAAAACTGTATTTTATTTGTCATCCTCCAAGAAACCACATAGCAGTGAGAGAAATTTCTATGCCAACCTGAGCTTAGCTCAGCTGAAGCCTGACATGGTATACTGCATTGCATTCAAATACACACACAGAGGAAGTCATCGGGTTTTCTGTAAGACACCAAAAACCATCCTAGACCCAGAAGAACATCATTCAAATCCTTCAGTTCACACATGCAAAGCACTAAGACAGAGGAGGTGAGTGTATAGGGACATACAGTTCCTTTGTGAATGACCTCATATCTCGACACAAGAACTAAGAACTCGACACAAGGATGATAATAACTTATATAGAGATTATTTATTTATACCCTTTCAACTGTTTTTCATTGTATTTATTTTTTTTTTTACAGCAACTCTTTCAAGGAGCAAATTAAAATTTCTTGGGCTCTAATGTTTGTGGTCTGGGCCCATGGACTGAGAATAAAAACCACATAGAAAAAGTAGAAATGACTACAATTACATGCGGCAAGCAAGAGCAGAATTTCTTTTCTTGAAATGAATATGCAAGAACTCTTTGAAGTTGTGTGACAGTTTCATTCTGTCAGAGTATACATGTGGTTGTGGCTTTTTTTTTCTTCTTCTTCTTTTTTTGGTATTCAAATGGTGGATTTCCTGTGCAGTCACTCTGCAATAGTCTTTTACCATATAGGGATGCAACTGAAAGGAGGGGTAGTGGGCAAAGGGAAGAGAAAAGAAGAACTAACAAGACTCACTTCTCAAGTCTTGACTTGTTGACAGCTGATTCATTATAGTGGAGTGAACACAGTGACTGCCAGAGATACTGATAAAGCCAAGTCTCCCAGTTTTTATTGGAGCGTGTGCGTATACACAGTCGTATATCAGTGAATCATGCGTGTTGCCTGGTTCTGTCTGTACCTGCTGGAAACACCAGAGGAAGAAAGACTGAACAAAGTGAAGAGAAGCCGATGGATAGAGACTTGTCCAAACTGTACAACAATGATCACACCTATATACTAAACTCACACACACACATTGTAAACATGTTAATTAGACTATGTAATATCTAAAGGAAAATAACACACTCTTCCCCAGACAAATGGCAATTTCACTGAGTCTAATATGACTGGCTGCTGATGTCAATATAAATATTGATAGGTGACACTGTATACTGTATTTATATGATAGAGAAACCCATCCACTCATGTTCCTGTTACATCAGCACTTACCATTATCCCCTAACTATGGCCGTAGGCTCTTTAACCCAGTTAATCTTTTGTTGCAAAGCGGTGTAACAGCAGCAGGTGAGTTGTTGCACTGGCCAGTCAGATGCATTCTTGGTAGATTACTTTGTAATGTGAACCCAGTATTGAAAGTTCAATGAGGAAGTTCCTTCTTTCTCTCTCAATGGACACATTTCTGCTATTTCCTCTAGTTCTCATTTTTTTCATCACCTGCTAATGTCGGTACATCTTGTACAATACACTTCTAATAATTTCTTCATAGTGAGCCATTTACCTGAGTGTAACAGCTTTATGAAAGATCTAATTATTTTCTCTCATCGTCTTCTACTCTCCTGTGTCACATACTATGTCACTTTTATGGATTAATCATTTGACCACTATGCTATAAAAGCTACACAATGTCAAAATCACTTTTTTCATTAAACTCCAGAATTAATGTCCACATAGTGTGCAAACTTGTTTGATTCAGTTTGGGGGTGGGGGGTGTAAACCAGGAACTGGCAGCCACAGCAGCTGAACTGTGACATGATGTTCAGTTATTTTACTTTTGCTTCACTCCTTAACTTGCAGAGGATCAAACTCCAGTTTCAGACTGTTTTAATGGAACAAGACATTTTGTTCATGTAAATGATGTGTTTTATTTCAAACCAAAATACAAATATGTTCTGTGTTATATTATGCTACATAACTATGCAAAAGAATAATTATTGGACAGTATAATGTCCCTTCAGAATAGTTCCTCTGCAACAAGAGTTCATGCTTTTCAGTGTAAAACTTTATATTGAATTCACCAACACATTACATACTGAACTTTGCACATCCTGCATCAGGCTACACTCTTTCGGAGAGTTGGGAGTGAGATGCTCTGCAGCACTCATGAGATGTGTAGCTGGGGACTGAAAGCACAAGTAAACTATGTGGCTAAGCTGCCGCATGTTATCTAGATACATATCAACACTGGTATGATACAAACAGAAGGCCAAACTTAATAATGCTAGTGTTTCAGCTCTATGACAACTAACACACAGCTCAGCATATTGGGTCTTGACTAGCATTTACTCTTCATAAAAGATAAAAAAAAAAAAAAGTTACGGGCTTCAAAAGGGACACGGTCCACCTCGTTCATTCATTCAGAGTTATGACCTAGTTATTAACTTTGAGACTCTAACAGTCACTGCACTCAAGAAACTCTTGGTTCAAAGTGGATTTTCTAGCTCTGTGTAGCAAACACTGATTCATCATGGTATCCTGTTTACACCAGTGGGCAAATGGCTGCACGTCACCTTCACACTCAGCAGTGCTGATGTGGGTGCATCCACTGTCTTGTAAGGCTTCATTACAATGCAACACACCCAACTCAGTGCACTCACAAATCTCATGCCCTTAAAAGGAGTTTTTTCAACTGCCTGCTGTTTCTGCAAAGAGTCCTCGATCTCTCTCTGGTTGCTTCTGTGCACACTCTACTGGTGAAATGTGGGACATGACTGTATCACTATGATGGGCCTCTGTGTGGTCTAACACTTGTGTATGTAATTTGTGTCCTTGCATTTGAAGTCAGCAAAAGATACTGTTACAGAAGTAATATGAGCATAGCCTACATTATTCAGTCTGTTTTGCATTTTTTGCATAAAATAATGCTTAACACCATAATTTTCAATCTTATTTAAAAAAAAAAAAAGTATTTCAACAGCACAGCCCAGTATTTGCATCATTCACATGAACATTTCGTTTCTGTGTGACCATGTTAAATTTAGCTTGCTTGCAGATATCCTAAATTTGCATGACTTTCTAAAAAAGATTACCATCTTCACTGCACTTTAAGGTGTGAGCTCACAACTGCACATAGAGAGGAATCCTGGGAAGTGAGGAAGCAGAGACAAGTTTGTGAAGGAGCAGGATAAGGAGAATATTTAACTTCAACTCATTGTTTGGAGGGAAATAATTAACTGCGGAAAGAGTACTGGAAAAGAGTGACAAAATGAGTACATAAGTAGAAAGGGTATGGAGCGGCAGGAGGACGGGGACAGTGAACAGATGAACAACTTGAACAGAACAATTTTCAGGAGAGACTAGATGTGCTCGGGTGACAAGATGGAGGGGAGAAAATGGATGACAGGTTTCTAGAAGACTAAGTGCAAGATTGTAGTGGACGATTAAGACCAGAGAGGGGCAGTACTCAAAGTTAATGGATGTCAAGTACCATAAACCTCCAAAGAGGAAGACAAAGTACAGCCGTCATGAATATTCAGCTCATTTCATTGGCTGCCTTCAGCGTCACGTGACAAAGACCCGGAAGTTTACATTGTGCTGTCAGGAGAAGCAGGATGGAGAGTTGAGCTGCTGTGCTTTAACAGGTCAGCAACACACAGAGACATTATTTTGAAATTGTCCGACTTTCAGAACATCGAGCATGACATTACAACCAAAGTGATCAATTCACGGCCGTTTCCGGCGGGGAAACAAAGTGCTAGCTAGATAGTGCTAGCTAGCGTTAGCTACCTATACGATGTCCAATGAGAAGCTTCGTTTGTGAACCATGGAGACAGCTTTATCATTGAAAACTGCTTGTTTTATTGGTTGTAAGCAAGCTCAGAGATTAATAAAACACAGGAAGCAGCAACACACAGCACTTTATTACTCAGATCAGATTTAACATTTAACATTGGTCTGTTGTGTCATATCATCGATGTGTCATTTGTCCATGAATGAAAATGACAAAACAATAATAATAATAATCACAGTAATTTAGTTAAGTGTCAACAGAGATTTGAAAAGTCATTGCTGTATTAACTAGTTCAGGCACCAGTTAAATTTAAGGATATAAAACATGATTAAGTTGAGGGAATCACAGGATGAAAAAGAAAGAAAGCCTATAAGAATTCAACTACAGAGACATATGCTAAAGATGATTGGGAGTCACTGCCCTACGTGAACAATAACAAATCAGCTCAGTAAGGAAAACAGCAGCCATGATATTGTTGCTGAGATGGTGACATTTTGATCGCTTTGTAGGCTTGTCTGTCTAAAAAGGTCCATCATAAATTGATGGTCAAACTCCAGATTCATTTTATTTTCATATCATCACCACTGTGCAATTAATTAATTCTACATATATACAATATACACATATACAATATATTAATATGCTGTCTAAAATTAATATAGCACAAGATGTATGGTGTTTTAAGTCCCAGTGTAGAAATATAATGACACTGGGTGCGTTCTGCCATGCATTTATGTTGGACTGTAGAGCACCATGGGTAACACTGAGAGTGTGGTGGTGCAGAAGCGGCTGGCTCGCTTCCGTCCTGATGAGCGGCCTGTGGTTGAGGGGGTCTTCAACAGGCTCCAGGGAGGTGGTGGGGGTCCCTCAGGAGTCCCTGAGAAAACACAACAAGGGAAGACTCTAACACTTGCTATGCTGCAGGTACCACTTCGATCTTATTTCATGTAATGCATATATATAATTTATCGTTGCTTTGGATTTTTACTGTGAGGAATACGCTTTCACATTGACCATGTTTTACATTCTTGTTCCACTGACAAAGTGTTGTTATAGTGTTATAATTAATATCACCTTTTGCCTCTGCCAGTCCTCAATGGGCAGCCTGGCATCAGACTCCATGATAAAGAGGATCTACCAGTGCATGTGCAGTATTGACTCCGGACAGGCAGTGCCTACAAACTCTGGGAAGACCAGTGCGTCTACTGTCTCTGGAGTGGGTCGGGAGCAGTTGATTATCTTTCTAGCAGACACCCTTCGAGGCACTGCAGAGGAACGGGCTCCCCTTGTCATGGCCATGTCCCAGCATGGAGCAGATGCTGCAACAGTTGTCTCATGTGAGCAGTTAGCAGAGGTGAGCAAACATAAATTTCAAAACAAATTTAAATAGTGCCAACGTGTGTTGCGTTTCTCTTCTTCTTTACTTTGTTTACATCATGCTCGGCTGCCTACATCCTATCATACTGACATCCCACTGTACTTGAGCCCTTTTCTTTTCTCCACAGTTCCTGCAGGACCTAATCTCTGCTGTAGTTCAGATTCTGGTCCACAGAGGGCGCTTGCAGGGCTGGAAGCCGGAGAGAATGGGTGATGGCTCCCTCGGTGTCCGGCTCCTCGCAGAGCAAATGTGTTCAGAACTCAAACCCTCAGGTAATCAGGTGATTTGGAGGTTTTTGGGCATGTCAACAGTAAGAAAACGTGACTACTTACAATGTTTGACTTTTAAGATCAGGGAGGTTGTGATGTGTCCTGTCTGGAGGACTGGATCTTCAGAGTCTCCCAGGTGTCTTTGTACCTGGAGATGCTGGTAGCTGAAGGCCTAAATGTGTCCCTGAGTGGCCGGCCAGCCCCGATCCTGCTGCCCCCCTGCAGAGAAACACCCTGGAAAGATTTAAAGTGTCTTCTGGATCTTCCCACCCTGATGTTTCTGGCACCACAGGTCAGAATACATATGTTTTACACTGTCATGTGTGCAGAATGTGCAATGAGCAAAATGTGTTTATTTATTCTTCAGTTTGAAGTCTTGATGACAGTTTTAAAAACCACTGTGAAACTTGGAAATTTAGACATGTTTAATGCACCACCATCAGAGGAGTCTTTATGTTTCAGTACAGATTGTCTAAGGGTAAAAAAAAGATGGAAAAAACTGACAGGTCACCCTTTGTTTCCTCTCTAGTTATCTCTATAACAGGAACTAACTGCATTGAGAGCATTGTGTCAGGAGCTAGAGACCCAGGAAATCAAGTGGCAAGAAGAGGAACATGTTCTCCGTCATATATTAGATGTTCAGCAATAATATGATCAGTTCCACCTTCCTTGTTATCATATGGTTTTATTATAGCGTCAGTTTCACATGCAGTTTCAATAAACACATCTTTCTAAAGGCACAGTTTACTGTTTTAAAGGTAAAGAAAATTCTTTTAAAATAAAATTTAAAAGGCATAATTTATCCTAAGACCAGGTAATTCTACTGCTGTTCTGTAGGCAGTGTCAGATAGGTCAAAGTCATATGTCTGATCTGGAGTTGCCATACTCTAATGTCACACAATCACATGTTGAGCAGGGCATCATATGCGCTTAATGGACTGAAACTATGAAGTATGATGTCGGTTTTCACTTTGATTATATTCATTTGTCATATTAAGCTTTGTTTGCATGTATTTATTTGAAACCAGCTGCTCCAAATGATCAACATAGGTCTGTATATATTTAAATTACTTTTATTTATATTGCATTTTTTCCTCAATAACAGAAAATGTACCTATTGTATTTTTTTATTTATTATAAAAATGCACAATTCTTTTATATTGTACTGTAAAATGTTAGCTAGTATCCACACATTTGTTGTTGATTAATCTACAAATAAAGGATAAGTCATGTCAATGATTATATATTGATATGTCTTTTACAGGATGATTGATATTTTAAAATGATCACAACTCATTCACAGTCAGGACTGTGTTTGTGTGCAGACCATCTTCCTCATTCCACTGTTAGTTTCCCTCCTGCTTGGCAGAAAAATGTACACCTTTATTATTTCTATGGGATTCAAGTGTTGGAGCCTAATGTCAGCCTGAGTGCAGCCCTCATCAGCCAGAACCCTTGTGAGCTGATGCAGGGTTTCTCAAAATGTAAATATTTAGTGTATAACTGTCCATTTTTTGCACACTGTCATTGTACTGCTTACTTACATCCTTCCCTAACTGTCCTCTATCTCTTTAGTTGCCAGACAGCTACACTGCCCCCTGGAGGCTTGTATTCTCCACACACCTGCATGGGGAAAGCTTCACCAGGATGGTGGCTGGCCTGATAAAGCGTGGGCCCACTGTACTGCTGGTCAAAGACACAAAGGGACATGTCTTTGGGGGCTTTGCTTCTCACGGCTGGGAGATCAGGCCTCAGTTCCAGGGTAAGAGACGTAACTACTCTGTCTGATCCCACTGATCCTACAGTAGTTTCATACTGTCTGATTTACAGACTACTCATTGTCTCAGCTAACTTCAACAGTTCTACTCTTTCATATTAGTCATATTAATAAAAACTGACTGATACAGGATGCTGATGGGACTTCTTAACAAAAACACACAAAATGGGCCTTTACATTTAATTATTGATGGGGATATTTGGAGGGAGTTTGTGTATTTCTAGTGTTCTGCTCTTGATTTTACCAGTAATAACTGAGTGTTTTGAAATGTGATGGTCAGAAAAGCAGTTTAGACCACACTTGTTCAGACAAGGTTCTGTGTTAAATGATGAAATTCAGTCTGTCCATTGCACCAGTTCTAAATGTAGCAACATGGGAATCATGCATATTACTACAATTAGGTCATTTTGACAGACTGATTATAACACTTTGTGTCAGTTGTTCGTCAGATGTCATTATCTGACAAGCCATGGTGTTAGTTAGCTGGGGAGCTAGTCAAGTAAAGTACCAGTTTGCAAATCTGCCACAGACAGGTGAAATGTGTTTGATAGATAATGGTGAATTTAGGTTTTAAGTCCAGAATGTAGTAGTAGAGACTGTACTATCATGTTGATGTGGACCAGAACCTAGATCAGGACTAGCACTGATAAAATGACTCATTCAGGAAGTAATACCACTTGTTTGAATACTGTAGGCTGTCACTTGACTTTTCTCTCAGATCTTTATAATTTGTATATTTGTGTATGTGTGTGCAGGTGACTCCAGATGCTTCCTGTTCACTGTGTTCCCCAGACTGAGAGTTTACACAGCAACAGGATACAACCAGCACTTCATGTATCTCAACCAGAATCAGCAGACCATGCCCAACGGACTGGTGAGACCACAGTCTAACAGAGCAGTGCTTAAAGGGGCTACTGTATGTAAGGTTTCTAATATAGCGAACAAAGCCTTGTGCCTGCTCAGCACTAAACATTTAGCATCTGAAATAGTCTCATTTTTATTGTGGTATAATTTTGCAAAAGGTTTGTGTCAGCTCAAAGATAAAGAAAAAGTAGAGTTGGTTTTGTGCCTCTGCCACTCAGACTGCTCTCAGTAGAGTCATAAAAATTATGAATCGTTAACCTTTGTCTTAACACCTGACTGACATCTTGAGTTATGGCTAAAAAGTGTTATGTGTTGGTTTTGAGCCTCAGTTCACATTAGTGCTGTATGTGAAGAGATTTCCTTGAAGAGGGATATTGTGTTCACAAGGCCAATATGATGATATGTTACATTGCTGTGATCTTGATCTTTGACCTTTTGCCAAAAATCTGATCAGTTCATCCTTGTGTCAAGGTAAAAATTTGTACCAAATTTGTCGAGGCTCCCTCAAGGTATCAATGAGATATTGTGTCCACAGTAATAGGACAGGTAGGACAAAAATGAGCCTCGGCTTAGGCTGAAAACATTAAAACATGAGTTGTGAAATTTTAAATGCGAATGAAATTCCTACTTCTTGACTTTAATGATACATCATTTTATTGCAATTACACATTTGTCTTTTCTTCTTTTCTCTGTATCTTTTGGTGTTGATGTTTTCTGGTCTTCATCAGGGGATGGGTGGTCAGCATGGCTACTTTGGCCTGTGGCTGGACAGTGATTTTGGCCGCGGTCATAGTCGTGCACGGCCCAAGTGCACAACCTACGGCAGTCCTCAGCTCTCTGGAGAGGAGGACTTCACCCTGGACTCAGTGGAAGTGTGGGCGGTCGGAAAACCTCCAGAACCAGAGGAGGTCAGAGGATTTGTTCAGTTTATTTATTCTATTGATATTAGACACTGTAGTTGTGGAGCAGAAATGCAACAGAGGTGCCTGGCTACATGGAAACAGGGGCAATGTTATCATGTCATCTCCATAGTAACCATTCAGCAGCGAGCATTTCTCAATTTATTATTCATCCTGCCAGTGACTACTATAGTTATAAATTCAAGTACAAGTAAGAACTACTGCTTGAGCACTGAGCTGGAAGTACAACCAGTTACCCACAGAGATGCATAATCAGCAGAATTACAGAAAACTCCCCAACCATGTACCACAAATGGAGAACCTCATTTACATCCTTGCTTTTTTTCTTTTTACATTTTACAGCTGTTTCCTTTAGAATGTGAAGAGTAAAACCCAGGCTATTTCTGTAAGTGTCTTTGCTTTGTGGTTCAGGGCGAGGAGGGAAAGGGCAAGAAGAGTATCTTGGATGCAGATCCAGAAGTCCAGGCCATGATGGAGATGACAGGGAAGACGCTGCACAGTCAGGGCCTCAGGGAGCCAGAGGAAGACGAGGATCAGTGAGTGACAACGGGACAACAGGCTCCCAGTTCACCGGGTATTAACACATGGTGGGATTTTATCATGTGGCATAAACACACACAGTGGCATCAGACTTCTCTTTCCCTGCTTCAAATTCTCCGTGGATCAACAAGACACTAGATCAGCATCCTCCTCAGGTGGAAGACATGAACTCAAGTCTGAAGGCAGTTTATAGGTCTGTATAGTCTGATCTGAACACGTCACACACAATTACAACAACATCCACCACTGTGCAGTCTTCAAGTGTGAAAAAATAGTATGTCACGGGTGTGTTCACACTGCATTGCTACTCAGCTTCACTGGTGTTTGACCAAAAAAAAAAAAACGTTTTGAATGAGTAGAAGAAGCAGCCTCAGACGACAAGACTGAAGTATTAGGACGAAAAAAGTAGGCACAATATAATGTTCAATAACAGCATTAATGATTATATTTATGCAATAGTATGGGGTATTATCCTAAAGGCCAGATTTTACAGGGGGAGGGGAATCCTCTTGAATTCACTTTAAGAAAAGTATAACTGTGAATTACTGTGCGATAGATTATTTAATCGCTACACAATTGAAAAATCTTCATGTTTCTGAGTCATAATCTGAGCTGTTAGCCACTCTGTTTCCACTTGATTCACTTTCTGATCTTCCCATGACAAGACCCTTGCGTGGTGAGCATCTATATTTAGGGATATGACAGATTTAGGGAATTTATGATGACACTGACCGCTCTTTCAGATTCTAAGGATGATAAGTACCTGACAACTGAGGATAAACTACTTTCGGTACATACATCACAACCACTTCCTCCAATGAGCTATTTTTACAAACTGGACGCATTGATTAATATTTTTCTTTTATTTATTTTTGCTTCTTGCTCAGAGACAATGACTTGGCCACCCACATTGTGACCTAGACTTTGTATGAGAAGTTAGACTGAGCAACAGAAAAAAGCTTTCTTTTCATGAGAAAATCTGACATGGAACAAAATGTACATCAGATTGGTAAGCACAGGAAGGTGTGTACCGGTTTTTATATATATATGTATATATACCATATATGTATGTGTGTGTGTGTGTGTGAGTGATTGTACATTTGTGCAGTGTGGCCCTGTAAAGTTGATTTTATTAAAGTATGAGTGTGAGGGTGTGCCTACTTTCACTTGTGTTTTTTCCCTTAAATGAACTGTAACAATTTGCTGAGGGGGTTTGTCTTCGTTAGATCGAGCCTGACTTTGCCGGACAGCCTGTAAACTGTTGCCATAAACATAAGTGATAAGATCCTGGCCTCAGCATTGCTAATTGTACTAATACAAACACCTGCTCAAAGGCTGAAAGGTAACTCTGTATTCGCCCTGCTCCTCCTCGTCTGTTCTGCTATCATGCAAATTACTGAGGCAAGTTACACATGCAAATCTGTTATATAATCTTACAGCAATCCACACGGTGGTATGATGGACATGGTCCCATAAAGAATGTTTACACGTATCTTTTTATTTGTGTATGGAAATGATTTTATTCTTTTAGTGGCAGAGCTGTGATGATACTTTGAGCCTCACGATCACCTAATTATATACACTTACACTCGTCTATATTGTGTGGATGGTCATCCTCTGTCCCTTAATATATCAGTCAGTCAGTTAAACCTTACTTTATCAGGCCAGGGGCCAAGGTCTTTAAAGGCCACTGAGGAGCAGACATAACAGAAGAAATGCTGTTAGCAGGAAAACAACGGAAGACCAGTAAACAGACACAATGCATACACAGTGCGGTGTATTCAAAAATGTATTATTTTAGAAATATATTTCAATAAATCTAATAACAGACCTCAACCCTTTGTTTACTTAACTCTGAGACCCCTTGTTATCAGATCCTTATTTCCTAAAATCCCTTGTGGTGTGATTGTGTAAAATTCAGGGATACCAAATCTGTTGTGTCATTTGAGTCATTTTAAGGGTCCTGAAGATGTAAATGTATCCAATAATTTACCAGACAAAGGCAGGCATTAGAGGAAACAGGAAATAAATGGCTTTCTCTTCTATGGTTACACATTTCAAATTATTTCCTTAAACATCTTTTTTTTTTTTTTTTTTTTTTTTTTTTTAACATAGCACCTAAGAGGTTTGATATTTGATACTGAACAACATAACTTTCTTTAAGTACTATGATCAAGTATGTTTTAAGTACTAGCTACAGAACATTCACTGTAGTTCCTTGAATACTCCAGTGTTCACTGTGTACCACATGGAGACACTGTATTTTTTACTCCAACATGACAGCTGTCTTTTTACTCAGCAGACTCAGAGCTTACAGGTTAATGCACTCATAAAAAATATCTCAGCATGAATATTCCTGATAACTGAACTCTCCTCTTCCCTCTCAGGTAATTTCCAGTGAATTCAATGACTCTGGACCAGTTTAATGAACACAAAGTAGTCAAACATTGGCCCATGGATCTAGTCTGGTGTCCTCAGCATCACAGACAGAGGACTGTGGACATGTTTGCTCACACAGTAAAAGGCTGTAAAGCTCGGCCCTATACACTTTATTTTGAAAAAAGATACCATATTAGTTTTCATCCTGACAGGTCAAAGTGGCAGCTCTTATACCCTTCCGTCCGATGTCACTTGCATAGTGTAGTTTGCATAGATACCGTCCTTGCTTCCGGCCCTTTTTTTTTTTTTTTTTTTTTTTTTTTTTAAACTCGAGGGCTATGCCTATAATGCAAGTTAACTTTTACTTCCTTGTACACACAGATAGAGGAACTGACCGTTTTGCGGCTGGCCTTTTTGTCAACACTCTACATCCTCTCCGGCTTCATTTCAAAACTCTCAAACCATGATTATATAGAAAACAAGCCGCAACCTTTTGGAGCTGATTGAGAATCGAACTCACTCGTAAGGTAAGCTCGTTTATTTCATTATAAACACCTGTTTTTAGACGTGTTAAACACTGTGTGCCATGCCAGGGTGAGGAGAGCAGTGGGGGGTGGTGGTGGGGGGGCTCGCCTGTTACGGGCAGCAGCGGCAGTAGCGGATCTTCTGAGCAGCAGATGATGTGTGACCGGGCAGATGCAGCCCAGTCAGCCCTGTGCACCGGTCCACACTCACATGCGGCAGCCTGAGAGCTGCCGGCACCGTAACACTACACCTGCTGCCTCCGCCGCCTTACTGATGGCTTTTCCCCGGAGTAAACATCCGAAAGCTTAAACTTATAATGGAACAAGTGTTTATCAGGATAAGCAGTGCAGTCCGGTGCAGTGTGGTGACACTTGCGTGTAGTTTGGCGCTGTAGAGTGCGGAAACCATCCGTTCCGTTCCGGTCCATATAGGGTCTACTTTGCCGAGTTCATGACAAAGCTTCACAGACATCTACCACGCGCTCGGCTTATTGACACATCAGCCCCAACATATGTGCTCCTTGGTCCTCGGCCCGAGTCTGGGCCATGTTACAGTACTTCCACATCTGGGCAGATTCCGGCTGTTATTTGTAGGTATTAGCTGATGAGAGGCGGAAGCTTTTCTGACTGTGCGCCAGAATTGGGCCACATGTAGAAGTAGAAGTAGTAGCAGCAGTCATGCTGGTTGTGGGCCAGTTTTGGGCCAGAAGATAACAGCATGTGGCCCAAAGTAGGGGCTGGATTGCAGGCCTGCTATAGCACCCATGAGCACCTTAATGAAGCTTTTAATGTTAAGTTTTTGTTGAAAGTGTTTTGCAGTCACCACTGCTCTGGTACAATATGTTGCTGACTAAACAAAGTACTCCTCTTTAAATGTCAGCAGCTTTCCTGAATGTTTCCATGTCATTAGCCTACAATGTTACACTGACGGTCAGATCATGAAGTAAAAACTCACTAACCCTGGGAAGTGGAGCTGTCCATCCCATTGGCAGAATTCAGCAGTAAGTGGGACCATTCGAGAGTCAATGTACTGACTATGGTCTGGAGCCTACACATCTGCTGACTGCTAACACGGTTCAAAGTGGGTAGGAACCAAATAATTTACCCTCATGGCTGAGTGTGTTCTTTTAATTGCAGATATATATATATACATTTGCAGATAATTTCTACTTGCGTCATCATGACTTCTATTGATCTGCATGAGGAGTTTGGTTTATCCAGAGGAATATGATGTGTGCTTGAGTCTGTTAAAGACGCATCGATAAATTTTTAGGTCGGAAGAAGAAACCTCAAACGCACCAGTCCTGACATGTTTCGTGCTTCATCATTTTGCTACAGCTTCTGCCAGCCATTTTCCTGAGTACACATCCAGCAGAAACACATTGAAATGAAAAAATATTATCTGACATTTCTTTCCATCTCATGAGTTTGAGTCCAGTATTCAGTTTTCTTGTAGCTACATTTTGAACTTAACCAACATCTGAGAAATAATATACGGCTCGTCTTCATTTTCTTCACTTGCTGCCAGTGGGTGCACAGCAGGTAGTGTTTTGAAGATGAAAACATTGTTGGTTAGAGCACAAAATAAATGTTCTGCAACATCAAAGAACCAACCAAAAAAAACTGCTTTTCTATTTTCTATTATATATGCGGCTATTTGTCTCTTTTTGTTTGAGGGCAGTGCTATTTTTCTTTACTTTAATATTCAGAGTTTACATTCACTGAATTCTTTATAAAGTAATGATTGATTTAGTTTTATAATTCATTCTGATTATGTTTGTAATGAACCAATTACAGCTAGGCCTTTCACAATTATGACATAATACCTGACTGCAATTATTTTGTATAATTATTGAAATAGTTTCCATTCATCTGTATAAAAACAGCTGGATGAGGCGCTTATTAACCGAGGCGCTTAATTTCTGTTATGTTAATTAGCATAGTTTGACCTGGTGCCATTTATCACCAATACTGCTTTAAACTAGTTTGAGTGCAGACAAATGCATGTTGTATTTGGGTCAGTGTTACAGGGTGTGACCAAGGACTGTCACGAAAACAGGACAAACACTGTCATTCTGCACAGCAGATTATAACATCCTGGTTTCACCAACAGCAAACACCTATTTTCCTAAAGCAGGGGTGTTTGTGCGCCCATGGCATGAACATACATGGATGTATTGACACAGTATGTGTGTTATGTATTGGTGCTGCAGCAGTATGAGGAAATTTGATAGTCTAAATAAAGCTGTAACAGGGACATTCCCCTCACAGGGTTAAAGGTTGCAGCAGGGAAAGCAGGGGAATAGTTATGCAAGACTTCTTTTAATCATCAACTTTCAGAGCACTGAACAACACTTCATTGTTTTTATATGTCAGGTTTCTCTATATATACTCATTAGTTTATGAAAGTGCCCAATGGATATTTACTTAGGAAAAATATGTTCATATTTCTTATTCATTTGGGTCACCAATCAGCATGACATTAAAACAGCTGTCTGGTTGTATTGTTGTGGCAGACGGCTGTAAATTTGTGGCCTGTTTTCAGAATTCATTCTGAATCATCAGTAACGTAATGTGTGATTGAAATTATTTTCGACATAAGTTGTCTCAGTCAAAACTTTACGTCTGCATTGTGCATTTCTAAATGATTTTTCTCACACCTAGTTTTTATGTTGTCAGCAGCTCCTCCCTCCTGTGTTGTCAGCTGTGTGTGAGATACAGAAAACAGTGAATGGGCCTGAAAAATTTCTGAATCCACTGTAGAACAAGATGGATAAATATTGATGCAGCATGTGTGGAGATATCCACACCTTCACTTTCTAGAATGAGTCAATCTCTAAAATCGCAGGATAATGGATTTCCCTTTATACAACCATTAAGAGCTTCCCATGTGATAAGCAGCCATAGTTACATCATCAGGGTCATTTTCTCAGGCTCCTCCAGAACCACAGAACACATCCAACAGCTGTTTCCTCTGGATGAGGAGGATTTAACTGGTAGTCATCTGCCTTTTTTGAAAGCAAATCAAAACCTCTGACGTCTCAAATCTTTGGAAAGATGTGAGGAAAAAAATCCCCAAAACACTACCACACTGACTTACATGGAATTGAGCTGGTTCAATGAAAGTTCGTAGTTAGTCATCATCAGTGCTTGTTACTGTAAGTGTGGGTATTTTTTTTTTTTTACACCGGCAGCAGCTGTGAGTTAGCAATGGATGAATGTTTGTCTCTCTCTCCCATCCTGTCTCGGCTACAGAGATGGCTCGTTCGGGGCAGCAAGGCGAGATGACGGAGTACAGGAAGATCCTGATCAAACGGGACCTGGAAATGGGTGTGGTCATGACGGTGTTTCGGCAAAAGTTGGAGCGACTCACCGTACAAGTCATCATGGAGACCCGCCAGGTGGCATGGACACGCACTGCAGACAAAACTGATGGTGTCTGTAAGTATTAATGGAAACTCATCATCACCTCCATGAAGGGTTTTCAAAAGAGTGAGTGTTTTGCCCTTAAATTCACCAGGCTGATAATGTATCGTATGTTACATTATATACATGATGAACACACTTAATCTTTCAGCTCTGCAAAAGCAGGGCCATCACTGTGTTGATGAGTGTTGCTGAGTGAATGAGTGATCACCTTCCAGTTACAGTTACGGAGAGGTTTGCTTCAGGTTTCTCCTGTGCACTGTAAACACATAGCTCTCCAGCTTCACTGTGCTTTTGTTTTACATTGCATTTTACCCATGCTAGAGACAGATCCTGTGATGTTGTTCAGGGATGTTCTGATGTCACACAAATTAAACCATGGCTGCTGGTGACGACACCCAGTGTGTAGTTCAGAGATAGATAGATAGATAGATAGATAGATAGATAGATAGATAGATAGATTATAATAGACATGTAATAGAAAATTGGAAAAAATGTTACTTGTGGTAGACTCTCAAGAGGTTTCTCATGGTTCACAAGATGTTTCGGTGAGACACAGTGAAAGTAGACAGTCCTGTATGTTTGCATGGAATGCCCCAAAGACACTTTTAAGCCAAAACTTGTAAAACTCTTGGAGAAAAAAGTCTCAGGTCACTGTGTGTAAAAGCAACTTGAGTTCAAGTCACAAACTGGAGTCTCCATTTCTGACATGGTATTGATAGCAAAACTGTATTATATGCTCAGTATGGAAACACTGTCTTCTGTCATCTGCCATAATATACAAGTCATGAAAGTGATTGTTCAACCTTAAAAGAATGAGATTCCACTGGCCACATGATAACTGATGGATTTAATAGCTACTGTGTTTCTTAGTGGTATTTTAAAACTACTGAGGCTCAGAGAAAACTATGTTGGAGTTTTGACGAATCTTGGTGATGGTCTTCACTTTCAGGCTTCTCGACAGCTCCACACAGTCTCCGCACTGTATGCTCATCCATGCTGTATTCCAAACTGCTATCAGTATTCTTCATCTTATCATTAATGCTGCTGGCCCCTGCCCAGCTTCTTCTGTGACAGTGAGGAGAGAAAGCTGCTCTTGTCATTTCCTTCCCCACATGTTCTCAGCTAGAAACAAACCTGATTCTTAACTCAGCTTTTCAGTCAGAGGCAGTCAGAGCCAGAGGCATACTGTCTTCAGCTCCGTCCCATTCTCGTCAACAAGATATCTCAGCAAGGCCTTGAGGGAGCTCCTTCAAATGTCGATATTGCACGCACCATTCCAGTATCAATAAGACTTCAGTGCATTGTTTAGCCCTAGTCCAGTCCAGTATTTTGGCAGTTACACAATTCTTTTTCTCTTCAGCACATCCATGGCCAAGCTGTGTGTCCTTTAAACCTAGTTGATTCAGAATTGAAAGTTGCCATTAGATTTAGACATAGTTGTCTCTCAATATGGGGCCATAGAGGGGACCATGCATGCGATGATGGAGAGATAGCAAAGCAGGGCGGTTTGTCAGAAACAGATGGTAAAACACACTTGTATGTAGAATGTAGACAGCGTTAGCGGCTCAGAGCCCGCTGTGGGCTACTGAAACAGAAATCAACCTCTGTAAAAATGATGCAGGGAGGAAAGCGTTGATAATGGCACAGTGGGTTAAAGTGGCTGTATCTCACATGTTTCTGATGTGCTGTGTCTACTACACAGCTGTTTCTATTAATCTATATTTATATATTTCCTGTGTGTGTCGAAATATCTTTACTTGATCACTGAAAATGATCAGAGCATAGAAGAGCTGTTGTGTGAAACTGAAAGGGAAAACATGTTGCATCTAGCATCACTTATGTTTTGTGATTCTGATCACAGATGATGTGTCAGTTTTGAAACTAATAACCACAATGAGTCTGTGTTGTGTGTTTTAGTGGACCTGTTTGAGATCAGAGAAATTCGTCCCGGAAGGAACTCTAAGGATTTTGAGCGCTTCAAAGACGGCAAAGACAAACACGATGAGAACACCTGCTTCACGATCTTCTACGGCTCACAGTTTGTCCTCAACACTCTCAGTCTGGGAGGTGAGTGCTTTACTGAAGTTTTATTTTATAGTCCTATATGTCTTTGTAGGCCTTTGGATGTGGTTGATGTTATGAAGACTAATACCAGTACAGATTATTATTTTCAGAGTTTGTCAGTTAGACAGTTTTTATTCATTTATTTACACACTTGTTTGGTTGTGCTGCAGAATTAATTTGTAAAATTTGTGATAGAAAATGCATTTGGAAATTTATGCAAATTTACTATGAATCAAAAAACTTAAGTCTCTAATCTAGAAACATATTCAGATATATCTGCGTAATCACCCCCAACAAATTCAGATCTATCTATGAAATCAACCCCCCCACCCAAGCTATGAAGGCATGAAAAAAAACTGAAACTGATGTAAGTTTTAAATTATTGTTGATTCAAAGTAAACTCTTAAAACAGGTCACAGATTTCAGCAAACTGGCCCAACAATAAAACCTTTCACCTGCTTTAATGTTGCAGCTGATTGTTGTAGATAATGTCCCACCGAAAGCCAAGCCATGGAGCTGACTGAACTCTCTGTGGTAAATTGTGGTGAGAAATGAATCAGGACGTAAAGCAAAACTGTATCCAAAGCTCTGAGTGTTCCCGGGAGTTAGTGTTAGCTGTGAAGCTCCACTGAGTAACACTGAGTAGCAAGAAGGGCCTCGAGGTGACCAAGAGCCCAGAGACAGTTTACGTGGAGTTTGCCAAACATCTTATAAAGAAGAGACGAAATGTAGCAAATTAGTTTAAATCAATGAGAAATTGATCAGGCTGGGAACAAAAATGTGTGTGAACTGCACAGCTGGAGTCAGTACAAGGTTACCCTAGCTTAGCAATACAGACTGGAAGATAGAAAATTATACTTATCTTGGTTCGACTGAGTGTTTCAAAATACAGCTGACACACCTTACCTTGTCTTTTACTGTTGTGCCATGTACAATCGGTGAGAGCTGGCTCTGGATTTGGTTTCTCTCATGGTACCAAATCTGGCAACCTCACTGTGGTGACATGACTCCTCCAAACTGCACACTGACAGTGCCTCCACCTGTTGTAACATGACTTCCTACTACTACAGTGACTAATTGTGGTTTTTAAACTATAGTTTATGATATATTATTTATTATAGTTGTTAGCTCACATTCACATTTTTTGATTAACGCACCTTTTGCACTGGTTCTTATCCCACAGTGATTAAAGTCTGTAATGTTATGTAATTCTTTCTATTCTACTCATTTCCAGCTGATTCTGTGGAGGAGGCTCAGAAGTGGCTGATAGGACTGGAACTACTGAGGCAAGAGACAGTGGTAGCTCCAACTCCAGTTCTTATAGAGAGGTACACACACACACACACACACACACACACACACACACACATACAGGTGTCAGGGATTAAGACTCATTGTTGCTGTTCTCTCCACAGCTGGCTGAGGAAGCAGATGTACTCTGTCAATCAGACCAAAACAAACAGGTACCATACATTTAGACGATCTGTGCAGTATCACTTGAGTATGTGAGAAGTGTTTTTCTTCTACATGTTTTACATACAATAATGCCTGCAGGCCTGCAGGTTGTTGTTTATGACAACCAACAATAACAGAACACTACACGGAGATGTGATGCATAATCTTTCTCTGTGTCCTCACCAGCATCTCCATGAAGGAGCTGAAGGCTTTGCTTCCTTTGCTCAACTACAAAGCTCCCAGCTCTCGTGTTCTCAAAGACAAATTCCAGGTTCTCTTCTTCTCTTGGTGCCATGTTCTCCTCATTGTTGATTTTGAATGAAATTCTTAAACAGGACCTTCTTAGACATAGACAACCAGTGACACTCACTCTTACTCTACTTTTATTTACTTATTTTTAACAGGAAGTTGGAGGGAAGAAAGATCGTCTGGACTTTGAGCAGTTTCATAAATTGTACAACCTCATAATGTTTGAACAGAATGAGGTGAGTCTAAAATCAATCACTGCAAATATAAACCTTATAAAATACTGTGCATATGTTCTTCTAGCATTTTTATTCATTTTATTTTTTAAACTCAGATCCTTGATGAGTTCAAAAAGGAATCATGTGCTTTTATTCTGGGGTGAGCGCTTGTTTTTCTCATCTTAACTCAACACTTGAATCACATGATGTGAATGAGAGGCAGACTGTAAAGATAGTGTGTTTGCTCCTGTCATTTATACAGTAACACAGATAAACCAGATGCCTCGGCAGTTCTACTCCACGACTTCCAGCGATTCCTCATCTACCAGCAAAAGGTGAAATGACCTTCAGTGAATGATTGGTCAATCTGACGCCAGAGCCGTTGTTTAACTTTGCATGTCCGACTTTTTGCATATCTGACTCATTTTTTTTTGTGCCTGTCCTATATATATATATATATATATATATATATATATATATATATAAAATATATATGTGTGTGTGTGTGTGTGTGTGTGTACATATGTATATATATATATATTTATGTAATGATAATATAATGATTTGATAGACCAATAGCAATAAATCAGTTCAATTCTAGCTTATTTGGTTACTTCCTGTTATTGATTATTTAACAGCACCACAGATTGTTTCATCTAATTCTTTACAGTTACTGTAATAATCTTAATTTCTCTTCATCCTTCAGGAACCCTGGGCCAGTGATCTGAACCAGGTCAGAGAGCTGATGACCACCTTCATTGACGACACCATGAGAAAAACCAATGACCCAGAGTTCACTGTCAGCGAGGTACACTGCTATGAGTCTGAAGACTGTGTGTAGGAAGAACTTTCAGTCTGAATGTCAGTTACACTGAATCCGACAGGAAACTGCAAGTTAAATAGTTAACTTGTATAAATGCAGCTCAGTTCATTGTATCACAGCAGTGATGAGGGACCTTATGTTAACCCACTCTTAGCTCTGAAACCTCTCATCTCCTCTAGTTCCTCAGTTTCCTGTTCTCCAAGGAGAACTCTGTGTGGGATGAGAAGTTCTCAGAGATCAGCAACCTGGACATGAACAATCCTCTGTCTCATTACTGGATCAGCTCCTCACACAACACGTCAGTATGACTTCACTCATCCTCACACACTTTGCCTGCACTGTCAATAATGGTTAAAAAAATGAATTAATACAGCTGCAGTTCAGCTGCCATTCATTCATGCCATTCATTCATTCATTCATTCATTCATTCATTCATTCATTCATTCATTCATTCATTCATTCATACACCTTTTGGATGATAATGTTTCAAATGTAAACACTGATGGTTAGAGAAACAATTGTGAAATTCATTCAGAAATACACAGATAATGCATTTGTTGCACAAAACATCCATGACCTTTTGTTTTTATATCCTTTATTTTAGATAATTTACTATCTTTGCAAATGGCTTATTAGAAAGTTTGTTAGAGGGGCTCTCGGCCAATTTAATAAAATTGGTTTATTCATTATGAGGAATATTACTTATCCTTCTAAAACCACTTGTAACATGTAACGAGTGTAGCTGTGGAACTGGTTTGTCTTGTCTGAGTTAATAACTCAGATGATGTTATAAGAGTTTGGACTTGAAAGATGTGGCATTTAACAGACATGAATTGTCTAATTATGAGATGATTAGATCATTTGGATTTTTCTCTGTGCTGAAAGTCAGGATATTTTCTGCTGCTTTGATTTCACCTTTTCTTTTTGGTCTTGTAAAAAATTGTACTGCTGGTGCTTAACATAATGATTCATTGATCATCCGAATATTTAGGTCTGAAGTATCTCATTGAGAGTATTTCTGACATTTTCCAGAGCACCCTCCTCTAAGACATTTGGATGTGTGAATATCTTCATCAAGAACACACTTATTTTAAGGCAACACCTGCAAATACAAGTTTATGGAGTGCAGCACAAAATCTAGACAACAACAAAAGTTGGATTCATTGCTTTCTTATAAGTGAGCTCTTAATTAGTAGTTAATTATTTATTATATATGTGATACATGTTTGAGTTTAGCCATTAGTTACATACAATAAAAAACTTTCTTGTAATATTATTTCAGTTAAACTGGAAAACCAGACCAGAAACAGGTTTTATTCTTGTGAAATGCCTATATGTCAGCATGTCTCTTGTCTTGTGTTGTTCCACAGTTACCTGACAGGTGATCAGCTTCGCAGTGAGTCGTCCACAGAGGCTTACGTGCGCTGTCTGCGTCTGGGATGCCGTTGCGTAGAACGTCAGTATAAAATACTACACTTGGATCATGGATGGTTGTTTTTTGTCATTTATTTATTTCTCTAGTACTGATTGACAACCATTGCATGGTAGTTCAGTGATTGGTCTACCTATGTTGCTTCGTGCATCATGCATTATGTGCATTGTGTGTGTGGTGCTGAATCTTATCCAGTGGACTGCTGGGAAGGGCCCGGGGAGCCGATCATCTACCACGGTTGGACCAGGACCACCAAGATCAAGTTTGAGGATGTGGTCAAAGCCATAAACGAGCATGCGTTCGTCACCTCAGAGTAAGACAGACAAAAAATTTCTGTCACTGAAGTGTATAACTAAGCACCTTAACAGTATGTATGTGTATGAATCACCTACACCTACTTGAATGTTTTTTTTTTTTTTTTTTTTATTTGCTTGATGCTTGATTCAAATGAAAGCTCCTCAAGAAACTTAAAAAGATAGAATTTTAATCACGGCATCAAGTCCTAATTTAGATTAGGTGACAGTGACCCGTTTCTTAAACTCATCTTGACCCCCAATTTTTTCTCTCAGCTTTCCAGTGATTCTGTCCATAGAGGAGCACTGTCCGCTGGAACAGCAGCGTCAGATGGCTCGCATCTTCAAAGACGTATTTGGAAACAAGCTGCTGACTGATCCTGTTGAGCAGATGGCTGAGCAATTGCCCTCACCTACACAGCTGAAGGGCAAGATCATACTCAAGGTTCTCTCTCTCTCTCTGTTTCTCTCTGTTGGTATATGAATAACAAAGTGTCTTGTTGAGTGATTTGCTGTCATTAGTGTTGGTTGTGACTGCTTGACTCTCTTTGTACAGCACAAGAAGCTCAGTGTGGAGGGAGGAGGGAGCAGTAAAGACCTGAGGAAGGGGCAGAAACAGGGAGACCTGGAGATCTGGGACCCTGTGGACAAGGTACTGTTCGAGGGGTCAGGGGCCAGCACTAAGAAAAGGTGTTAAATGTGATGGGGAGAACCTGGAGAAAGATGATGTGGCAGCTGGAGGGAGTGGCAGGAAACAGGGGCAGAGGGTTTTGGTGCATTTTTTGTTCAGCTCCCAAAGTGAAGGGAAAGACTGAAGATGAAAGATTGAAGAATAAATGCCTTAGACCATGCTGGTACATGATAGGCTGATTTATTTAGTTACTAATACATGAAGCCTCACTTGTCTCCACCTGATTTGTGTTTTATGGCTCATTTGTAAATGAGAGTCATTGTAGCTATAGCAACAGCATTAGTAGCTCTAGCCTTATGCTGTTGTTAAAAGGAATTATCGCTACATGCTTCATGTGACATTATGAGTTTTATATTTCCTATAAATACATCTCACGTTGTTTGGATTTACTTGCAGAGAAATAACTTATGTTTAAATGTCTGAATTGAATCTGCTGTTTGCTTTTACACTCTACACCATTTCTCTGCCTCAGCGGTGGAACAAACATTACTGTGTGCTCCGTGATGACAAGCTGTATTACGCAGAGGAGGACGAGGAGCAGGAGGAAGATCCCAGGAAGGTAAAAGACGGGCCACAATCAATCAGCTTGAAGTGGCTCACTCCAAAGGTCTGAGTGTGTTGAAACTTGATCCAAAAATTTAAAGTAAAACCAACATTTGCACTGGAATGTGCACTCTCATTTTCTTTTTTCTTAAAGTGGGTTTGATAAAATTGATATGGAAAAAAAAAGTTTAAAAATCAATAGTCAATAATCAATAATCAAATAGAATCAAAGTCAAGCTATTGATATGAAATATTTTTGAGCAAAACCCCATAAAAGAGGCATGTTTTGGGGCATGTTTTTCACATCATCCTGAAACAAATGCACACGTGTTGTTCTCGTCTCTTTCAGTACCAGGAGCTGCACACCTCGGAGCCGTGGTTTCATGGCCGAATGAAGGAGGGCAGGCTGATGGCTGAGCGACTAATCTATGATTACTGCGCAGAGACTGGGGGAAGAGATGGCACTTTCTTGGTCCGAGAGAGTGACACCTATGTGACAGACTACACTCTCTCATTCTGGTACAGCATCCCATTTCTTGAAAAACTAAAATACTCAAGTTTTGACTTTTGTGTATATACGGTCCCAGGTGGGATTGCCTCTTCCAGAGAATGTGGCAGATAAAAGTGTGGCTGAACCTAAGCCTCCTCTTCAAATGAGATTCACTACAGTGTCACTTATTTATCAGTTTCTCTCCAAAATTGGCCAAAGGATTGTTGCATTTCTCAGCAATATTTGAAATGGGATATAGTCAAAGCATTTTCTTCTAACAACTCTGTTCAGATATGTGAAAGGTCCATGTAAATGTATTAATATTTTGTAGTGTGATAATAAATCAGCACTGGATTTTATTTTAATACTGTGAAAGTATCAAAGCCTCAGTCCACAGAGAAACGCACACAGCAGTGAGGAACTCTGTAACTTTGTGATGTCATAACAAAACACTCACCATACTTAGCCACACCCCAAACAATTCCCATGTGGACCCACTCTCCAACACCTGCAGGAGGGTTTGGTTTACCTAAGATCTACTCAGAGCCTCCTCTCTTCTGATTGGCTGACACTGGCCTGTTGTTACTAGAGCCCCAGACAGTCTTACTATAGATCAACACACAGGAAAATATAGACTACGTAACAGTTCAGTAACATCCTTCATAGACATAACTGTTATATAATGTGTTACCATTGAAAATATTTACTGAGATCAGTTATTTCTGAAATCTTTTGATCTCTAACTTGATCTTAAACCTAGACACCTAGACACAGAGAGGAAACACACTTGGGTCCTTTCCTGTCCTGTTTTTAGATTCTAAAAGACACTTTGTAGACACTTTGTAGACTGTATGTGTAAACACATCTTTTACATGTGTTTCAGGCGCAGTGGGAGGGCCCAGCACTGTCGTATTCGCTCTGGTTCAGAGGGAGGACATACTTACTACTACCTGACACCAAACCTGCACTTTCCCACTGTGTACGCCCTGATCCAGCACTACAGAGAAAACCCGCTGCGCTGCCAAGACTTTGATCTGCGCCTCACTGACCCTGTGCCACAGCCCAACCCACATCTACAAGAAGGGTTAGTTACCTATTAACCAACCTGAGTCTGATATACTTAAAGTTATCATATAGTGTCATTTAGTGAGTTGGTAAGTCTGGTAGATTAAGGATCTTTTTCTTTTTCTGTACACCCCGACATTTAAACACTTGAAGTGGCTGTTGATATTGACATTGTTCAGTGACATAATCTTCACAAATGGACACAAACTGTTCTTGAAGCCTCAGTACAATCAGTGGGAGTAAACAGCTAATGTTAGCCCATCAACCAACGACTCTACGGTCACATGACTTCAGCGTCAGCACCACAGTTTCCTCCTTTCCTTCCACAAAGTTTGCAACAGTCTGTAAAAGTGTGAGTCTCAACATAGCAAAGCTGTGAAGGTGACTGGTGCGCGCAGCACTTCTCATGTTGCTGTTTAACATCCCTGACGACTTCTGTGGCTTCATTTGACACTTCTTTTCAACGAGCCTTCTCAAGAAATGTGAGAACCTATAAGTGAATCAGAACTGGGCTATTTACTGACATTTTATGTCACCGAATTAAACATGAACATGTCTTGAGTTTGAATAATCAAAGCAAAACCCCCTGACTTTAGGACACAGGAACTGGGAGAGCAAAAAAGCTCCTGTCCTGTTGTAGGATTTATTCCTGCAGCAAATTATTACACACATTTCTCTTCCTTCCCTCCCTTCCTGAGTCACTGGCACACAATTACCCACAATGCAAATCGACAAATGTCACATTGTTTTACAATTCAGCATGTTATGCTATTAGCTGCTAATGGATCCTCAAAACAGTAGTTTTAATCAGAGAAGAGGATTAGGCTGAAGAGATATGGTGAGATCGAGATTCCTACTCCACACAGACAGATCATTATTTATTTAAACCTCATACTAGTGCCAAGCAACGCTGTCTCAAGTGACAACATTTAAAAAACTGCTGCTCTAATTTAAATATCATGCCCAGCGAGGCTATGAATGTCACAGTCATCATTCTCTCCAGGACATACAGAGGGTAGATATGAATCTTCTTATCTCACCTCTTGCCTCACTGCCAGTAGCAGCTCAGGCTGAGAGGGCCAGACACAGACACACAAAGTCAGGCTGATGCAAAGAAGCTGGTTGAAAAGAGGCTTCCAGGCAGATGAGAAGACAGGAAACAAGTCACTGAATGTGAGAACAAAAAAATTACAATGCAACAACAAGCTGCTGGTGATGTCAGGTTTAAATACTGGTGGGCGTTGATGGGGAAACTTGGAACAGGTGAGGATCAGAGAATGGCAGGTGTGGCGAGGTGGAAGGAAAAATGACCTGGGTGGATATATACATATATATATGTGTGTATACATATAGTTTTTTTATTTGCTATTTTCCCCATCACTCTGAGGAACACCCAAGTCCTAACAAAGTCTGACGCTTAAGTGATATTTATGGCGATAATGTATAGAATCTAGTCTAGCAGAGAAAGTTTAGTCTTTGACTGTTACTTTGGTTAAGATTCATGTTTCACACTTTCCCACACACACACACACACACACACACACACACACACACACACACACACACACACAGACAGACACACACACATTTCAACCACGCATGCAGTGCTTCTATTTTTCACTTTTCACTTTCACCTAAACACCCACATACACACAGTAACTTTTTCCTTCCAACTGTGTTCAGTTGCTTTTGAAGTCATTTACCAATGTATAGAGCAAAACACCTCCTTTATTAAAGCTCCGTACTGTGATGTCACTTGACTGTCTTGACAAATACCATTGACTTTTGACATAATAACACTGATAATCCTGATGACACCTTTGACAGCCACAAACATGCATTATGTAACTCCTGTTGAGTGTGTGTTTGTGTGTTGTGCAGGTGGTTTTACAGTAACCTGAGCAGGGGTCAGGCAGAGGATTACCTGCTGAGGATTCCCAGAGATGGAGCTTTCCTCATCCGACAGAGAGAAGGAGAACCGGACTCATACGCCATCACATTCAGGTGCAGAGATGCTTTTATGACTATTCTTCTGTCATGACTCTGTTTGTTTCTGTAGTAATCAAAGACCTCTCTTTCAGGGGTGATGGTAAGGTGAAGCACTGTCGGATTGAGAAGGAAGGCAACATGTACCTGCTGGGCACCACTACAGAGTTTGAGAGCCTGGTGGAGCTTGTCAACTACTTCAGGAAGAAGCCGCTGTACCGCAAGATAAAGCTACGTTACCCCGTCACCCCTGAGCTGGTTGACCGCTTCAGCACAGTGAGTCACAGTCGGAGAGATGCAAGGCCAAAGGAAACGTTAACAAAGTGGAGAAGAAAATTGAGACATGATAGAAACATTTAAAAAATTTGTCTGAATATATTTATTATACTGACTCAGAGCAAATTAATCCAGTCCACTAAATGTATTCCACTGAGGACAGTTCACTGTTTATCTAACAAAAACTGAGCTTTTATTTTGGTGGAGATGAGAAAAATGAGAAGTCGAAGTGATAAGAAGAACTGCAGTGATGTCACTTCCCTCTGATGACAGCCTGGCAAAGCAGTGATATTATCTCGTGTTTATCTCGTCCGCTGTGGTCTAAAGTCATATGACATTTGCTTATGGGCCCTGCTGTGCATTGGATGGCGTTCAAGGGGAAAACAGACTGAAAATCATATCAGCTACAATCAGCTACAAAGAGAGACGAGCTTGGAGCTGTGTTTTATACAAATGTTACACACAGATGTGATGAGGACTTGTAGGAAGCCATTGTCCAGGCTGTTATATTCAATATGATCAGCAAGGTAAACAGAGATCCACGCTGGCAGGACACTGACGACCAAAACGACTCAGAGCAGCAGAACCAGGGTGTAGCAAAGGGCAGAAGGGCAGAATATGACCCCCTTGTCTTCAGCCCCCATCCCAATCTCCATGACTTCATGTCATGGAGATTGGGATGGGGGCTTTCCTCACCACTGTATGCAAACTTTCCTCACAACTGTATGCAAACAATATTGAGTGAAGAGGCAACCTGCACGTCAGCATGCAGCACACCCTTCACTCCAGGACACTGTTCTCTATGTGTATTTACTTTATGATTTCTCAGTGCTCAGTGCAGCTTTAAGAAACACAATTTACCTTCTCGGATCTAAAAAGTCGAAAGATGTCTGATGGGATTTCCTGTCCTAAATAAACAGAACACAAGAGTATGAGAATTTTTTATTTAATTTATTTTTTGAAATAGGTTTTATGCTCAAGCAAATAGCTTTAAGTTGCATAAATAAATACCTATGCAGCATTAATGCAAGAACAACATCTATGTAGTAGCCTAACATAAAATTGAATGACTGCAATCACACATTTAACATTAGCCCTCCATTTTCTTTCAAACACTTAGCAAGCACATATAACTGACTCCACTGATTGGTTTGAAAGTGGAGCATGTGTCTTTGTATCTTGTAGTTGCCCAGTATGAGTGACAACTAACACATGACACAACAAGACAAAGTTATAAAAGATAAATTACACATTACATTACTATAACTGTTAACTAGATGTTTTCCTACCTCTGCACTGACAGGCAGCAGTGGAAGAAGCAGCTCTGTGCATACACATAAGTTACTTCACTGTACCATAACTGTGCAACATGTTGTGCCAGCTGAGTCGATGTGAGATAAAGCTTACGCCTGCTGTGATGGCACTAGAGGAAAAGAGGAATGGCCAGGGGATCGCCAAAGTCAGTAGGATTTATCCTCTGGGGACCATGAATATCAGTCTAAAATGTCATCCAACCCAACTGATAGAGTGACTCAAATTGTAAACATAGCCTGGCTGTAAATTTATATTTTAAATCATAAAAAGACAAACTCTCTGATGTCTTCATAGCTGTGGTTCTTATATGTTGTATCTAGTTCACCAATAAGGTAGTCATCGATATGTAAACGAGTGGCTTTTTATTTTGCTCACTGGTTTGGCTCATCTTCTGGAATTTACGGTAAATATCAGGTCGGTGTATCTGGTTATAACTTTTCCTTTAACTTTACCTAACAGTGAACTGTTCTTCACAGGAGAAAGACTGTGCCTCTCTCTATGAGGTGAAGACATATGTGGAACCCAATGAGATTGAGCCCTCACTGGTCTGTATGCCACTGTTTAACTTGGCCTGTCTATTATCTTATACTGTTTCCTCAGATAAAGACATTCATGATCATGTGTGTTTGTCTCCTTTAGCCTCAAAGTACAGTCAAGGCTCTATACAGCTACCAGGCTAAAAGGCCAGATGAGCTCACCTTTAATAAAGGAGCTTTGATACACAATGTAACAAAGGGGAACAATGGATGGTGGGTACACGCACACACACACACACACACATACACACACACTGGTATCGCCTTATCACATTTATGTTCATTTAAACACACATAGACACAAATAACAGACAGAATGTTCACATTGTGGTCTCTTACTGCAGGTGGAAAGGTGACCATGGTGGAAAGTTACAACTGTTCTTCCCATCGAACTATGTAGAGGAAGTTTCCAACAACAAACAACCTGACATCAGACCACAGGTGAAACTCAGAGTTTAACTTTAACTTTCTTTAACTTTAACCAGAGTAGAAACTGACTGAACAGATATGTGTGTGTTTGTAATGTGCATTGAAACAGGACATGGAAGATAATCCACTAGGAGAACTATGTAAGGGTGTCGTGGACATCTCCAAGTGCAACATACAAAACTGTGAGTGCAGATTATGTTTGTGTCTGTTTGACATTCACATTCCTCTGAGCTGGGTGCTACCTAAACACATACTGTCAAATCTAAAGCCCTGCACTCCTCTAGATTAAGCTCTAAAATATGAGACTTGTTTCTTCTTCTTCCCTGTCATTTGCCGCCACATTGCTTAATTTCCTGACACCTCTACCACAATATGTCAGTCAGTAAAACACCACAAACCCACTGGAAGGAGTGTATGTCACTGGGCCTTGTGATTTTCCCCTGTATCTGTATTTGGTGCACTTGCACCAACAACCCTGTCAAAGCTTTGCTGTGCTGGTGGTCACAAACTCCAAATGCTTTTATATCCCAGTATATGATCTATGCATTAACAGCTATGCCCCGCTGCAGTGTACCTTTCATTTTTAATTCTGGTCATTTTCAGCCTGACATACTGTTTGTCTTATACATGTGACCACTATGACCGGACTTGTTTTTATGACCTGTGAGATGTGGGGAAATAAGGGCTGAATACAAAACAATGTTGATACATGATACTCCTGAAGTTTTCCAAATCAACAGGAATCATCATCACTCTTATAAGCTGTGCGTAGGGTACCTGTTATACTGTATGTCAGCTAGTGGTGGACAGTTAAATTCACTGTAGGTCCCTGTCAGAGAAATGGGGCTTTCCAGGGGCTTATTTACTTCATGGACTTGTCATTTACCATGTCATTTAGGCCACACCGTACACAAGTGCGGTTTTCTGTGGTATCACCTCACTGTGCCTCTTCCCTCCCTCTTTTATAGTGAAGAATGGTAAAAATGGGAAGCCCCATGTGTTGACCCTGCAGGATAAGGAGCAGGACAGTCTGCAGTTCGATCTGGCAGCTGGTTCCCTGGAGGAGCTGTTTGAGTGGTACCAGGTGGCGTGGGACATAACACAGAGAGAGATGAGCAAGCAGTACAATAGGGAACAAGAGGTTGGTATGTCACTGTGAATGACAAAATGTGTATTGGAAGTGGACACCTCAATGGCGGGAACTCACAGGGGACACCTGCACTGTGTTGTTACGCAAGAACTCTGAACTTCTGGAAAATGAGGTTGTCTCATTGTCAGTCTGCTCACATTGTGGTTTTACATACTGGTAGTCGGTGTAACATAAGTTCAAAGCAGCTCAAAGCTCAGTGTGTGACTGAAATAGACTACACACTCTCCAACCACAAAAGGCTGTTTCACTGGTGTTCTGTCAGCATCACTGAGCAAACAGGAAGTGGTTTTTTCGTCCCATGTCAGATGAGACAGCAGGTGGAAGTGGAGAAGAAGGCAGAAGTTGCCATGGAGATGTCGGACCTGGTGGTCTACTGTCAGCCACGCAGCAAGGAGAAGGACCGCTTTGGTAAACACATGCACATGCACATACTCAACACAAAGGCCTTTTTCACACCCACACAGTGGAAAAAGACTCAGACTGCTACAAACTGATTGAACTGGCGGCATGTGGGCCAGCTCCAGCCTGTCAATCAAGGACTAATGTTAATTGTTTGATTAGAAATGAAGTTTTCGCTACAGCAAATCCCATTAACTGCAAAGAAATAGAGAAAATAGGTTATTGCTATGTTAAAGTTTTATCTCACTCGCTCGCTCACTCGCTCACTTCTGTGTGCTTAACACTGGAGAGAGAGACCTTTGTTGCACTCTCTCAGCACACACACACATGCGCGTACACACACACAGAGCCTGCTCTTTGCGACGAAGCTAAATGTTCAAAAGCGATCTATCCCATACAGACGGGGAAATGTACAGTTTTCCAGTACACATACAAATAGAGTATATCAGACCTTAAATGTTGAACTTGTTACTTTTTTTCAGTTAATTAGCTGAATATAAACTGTGTGATTGACGCACAATGTCCAAGCCCACAGACAGGTGTAAAAACACATGCAATAAATGCAGTATAACAAATGCATGACTTAAGAAAGCTTACACTTAACAATATATCAAGCAATATACCTTAAAGTGTAAGTGCAAATCTATGTGGTATCACTTAACACTTCACATGTCAAATAGGTGAAGATAGTCATCATTTTGTTTAGTGAAAACAAGTAAATACAAACCTTGCAGTAAACATACAGTAAATAAAAAGCCTTTCTTGCAGTCTTAATGCATTTACATCACAATTGGATGCACATTACTTTTTGTTTATTTTGAACATAACTCTAAATAAGAATTAAAATTACCAATAAATAAGCACATAAGTAACCATCTGAGTAACTAGAGTTCTGTTGAGTTGATGATCTGAGACGGCTCAACAGTGTGTTTCAGCCCTTTAGACGACACAGTTGCCCATAAAGTTGGATTAATGTTGTTTTCATTTCTCTTTTTATTCCTATTATAAAGGTTAATTGTGGTTTAATTTGTGAGTGATGTGTTTGGAAGAGATTTATCAATAAAGTTTTGAGAAGATATACACTTTATCAAGAAAAAGTCACATTGTCACAATCATTTCATGAGAAGAAGTGAAAAATATTTTATTCCAACTTTATAGGCAACTGTGTGTTTGTAATCTATAACATTACCAGCTGACATCATCAGCTATCAACATATAAACAGCTAACAACATGTTCAGTCACCTGGCATGCTATGATCACTGGCAGCATCTTGACCCTTTTTCTCAGCTACCGTAAGCAAGTAGCAAAGGTGAGATCTGTCTGTAATGTCCATAACGTCACGATCAGCTAACAACATGTTCACAACTAACAACCAGACACCAACATACAGCTTAAAGTACGTTAAGCTTAGTCTAGTTCGTTGGCCTGTTGTGTCCTCTGATCCAGCCTGAAAGCAGCTTGTTACTGTCTGACCCTGGCTCTTCTTCTCTCTGCAGACGGTTACAACTACAAAGAGATCCGCTCCTTTGTGGAGAACAAGACACCAGGAAAGAGTCGCACCAAGGACTTCCTGCAGTACAACCGCAAGGCCCTGAGTCGTATCTATCCAAAAGGACAGCGTGTGGAGTCCTCCAACTACGACCCTTATCCATTGTGGAGTGTTGGCTGTCACATGGTGGCTCTCAACTTCCAGACTGCAGGTGCAGTAGTTTATCTGGACTGAGCTTAGGTTATCTTATCTTAGCTTAGATTAGTTTAGTTTAGTTTAAAGCTATAATTTCAATGTTTTTCTTGTCTTATGTCATTACTTCCTCATTGGTCATCAATTGAATTAGTGACAGCCAATGGCATGAGGGTGATCTAACTTTAACTTCTATCTGTATAATTGTCAGAAATACCAGACTGTGTACTTTATACTTTATACTGGAATCAAGTAAAACCCATAACATAATTATGATGTTAATGATGGCCATGTTCTGTTTAAGTATCTTAGTAAGCCATGACCATGTGACAGTGAGCCAACATGTAGCCAAATCAAGACTGAAGCAGCTGTGTCTTTCTTACTGTGACATGTCTCCAAATGTGGCACTGCGACAACAATCTATGAACCTGGCAAATCGAAAGGGAGTACGTGACATGGCCAGTATGAAACTAAACAGAGGTTCTTATAATGGGTGTTATAATGAGTCTTTGTGTGTGTGTGTGTGTGTGTGTGTGGGGCCACCCAGATAAGTACACCCAGTTGAATAGCGCCCTCTTCAGCCTGAATGGACGGACAGGATATGTGCTGCAGCCCGAGTTCATGCGCTCTGATACTTTCGACCCTCACCAGGACAAGAGGGTCAAGTACAACATTGTAGTAAGGGTATGTCTGCACACACACATGCACACACATGGATAATGTCAAGGATAATTAAAGTTTGGATTTTGATAACTCTTCTGAAAATATTTAATAATATGTTGTCATTATTGGTCTTTGAGTCTAGACTAAAATAGAATCTACAATGTGTTGAGAAATATACTCTCTGAAGCTCCTGTACATTTTCATGAGGTGACTGGCCAGTAGGGTCTTTTTTGGGATATTGTGACAATCAGACTGCGTCATCTGAGATGCTGAGTGACTGATATTGATTTTGTAAAAATGAGGCAATACAGGAAGAACTTTTGTCTCGTTGGTCTGCAGACAACATCCTTACAACAGCTGTGTTTGTCCTCTGCAGGTGATCGCTGCCAGACACCTCCCTAAACCTGGCCGCAGCATCGCCAGTCCATTTGTTGAGGTTGAGTTATGTGGACACGCAGATGAGAAGTTCAAGACCACCGTGTACCGTAAGTAAAAGGGAGGGGGGAGTGGGAGAGCTACATGTATGGACAGACAGAAATAAGACTGAAGCATGAGAATTACACACTCAAAGGCTTTGTAGGCCATCCTGTTTAAACAGAGCTGTTGTCCTGCCACCTGCAGGTGATAACGGTCTGAACCCAGTATGGAAAGCCCCAGCAGACCCTATGATCTTCACTGTGTATGAGCCTGAACTAACCTTCCTGCGCTTTGTGGTCAACGAGGAGGACATGTTCTCAGACCCCAACTTCCTGGCTCAGGCCACATTTCCTGTCAAAGGCATCCGCTCAGGTGAGAACACACTCACACTGCTGCAGCAGTCCTGATCAAGCAAGACTAATATATTCGTTCCCTTTCCACTTGACTTAGGTTTTTGTTTTTCAGCTCTAGTCTTTACCCTGAGACAGTTCAGATTATTGCAGGTTATTGATTCACACAGTCTAAAGACTTTCACACAGGAAATATCAACTACTTCAGATGATGTACACATCATGTGGCCTTCACTGCAAGAGTGAAAAGAAACTTCATCTCAGTAAACATCAGGTCTGCTTTTAAAACTTCTGTTACAAATTGATGAAGCCCAGTGTGCCTCAGAAAGTCTGTATTATAAAACAACAATGTAACTTTGACCACAGGAAGAGCAGAAATACAGTCAGCTGGTGTAGTCAGGCCACAAGGCCACCTACTTTCCCTATATAAGAGACCTCTACCTGTAGTTCTGGTTTCTCTCCAGCCAGGTCCCCTGAAGAAGACCAGAGTTGGTTGAAATCGGTCGGCGTTGTTTTATTAAGATGCCCTGGCTTATTAAAGGCTTTTATTCTATAATCCTTGGCTCTAGCACATGAGTGCCTGAAGCAAGTCCAGTGCTTTTTTGTTCTTCCAGAAATACAGTCATGTTAACTGTGATGAACTGAATTCAGGGTCTCACGCCTCATATTGATGCAGAAGACTGAAGTTCTTTAACCACAAACACTGCTTTACTTTACCATGTGCACTCCACACACAATAAAAGTATAGACAGATTTGTACTTTATGTATTCAGAATATCAAAGTAAATGTGCTACAATGAAATGTCCTCTGTGACTGAGATGTTATTATAAATTTTTTTATACAATACATTAGTCATCTGAGGGGTGATGAGATGATGAGTGGAGAGTAAAGAGGAAAAATCAAAGTTCTGATACGCAAATGTGGACTCACAAATGTGAGTTGTACAATTCTTGTTATTATAGTGCAGTAAGATATTCATTGCACCAGAGTAAATGTAATTGCTTATGGTCTTTGTCACCACCACTGCAACACACCTCAGACCACCTTAGACATCTGTCATCTGTAAATAAAATGGTGTTATAAATGTATTTGGTAGTATCATCATTGAAGCATTTGAAAAGTTTCCTGTGAGACAAACCCAGGGACATGAAGTCACAAAGCTTCACTCTGCTCTGAGCATGTGATAAAGACCCAAGACGACATGTTCCTAATTTAATTTGTGTCCAATCAAATTACCATAAAGTTGCTGACAGCCCTGCAGCAGGAGGGTATTCCAGCAAAGAGACAGTGGCAAAATATACTGTACCTGATGCATACTTCAGTGTAGCAGGGCTCACAATAACGTGCACAAATACTGGGATGAGCTGGTCATCAGTGGGGGCAGCTCTGTTCTCTACAAGCAGGAGAATAAATGGGTTGCAACGATCACAGACCAGTGTGGACCTTTAACTCTGCTGTTTGATTTGACTGGTTCAAATTGTACCACAGACTGAAGTGTGTGCACATGCAGTGGATTCACTGTCTTTTTATCAATTTAACAGGCTTTCGCTCTGTTCCCCTGAAGAACGGCTACAGTGAAAACATAGAGTTAGCGTCTCTACTGGTCTACATCAACGTACAACAAGCTGGGGTGAGGACACGGACACACACACTCTCACACAGAGGGAGAGAACATCAGTGTTGCTTTACATACTGTGTGTCTGCAGTGTGCAGTACTTCTCTTGTTGTGATCACATGACTCTCGTCACTCAGAAAGCAGAGGAGGAGCTGTATTCGTCCTCAAGCCAGCTGAGGAAAAAACAAGCTGAGGTCAGCAATGAACCCTTCCTGTACGACACCCACGCCAACATACAGCGCGCGGCTGCTCCTCGCCAACACAACAGCCTCACGAGAGAGTACAGCACCAGCGACAAAAACAGGTACGCCTCAAATTTGCAGTGTGCGGAGGAGACGGGTGTTTATATTATTCTGATCATCTCCACTGTGTTTTTGTTGTGCCCTAGGTCAAAGGAAAAGAAGATAAACAACAGCAAGTTCTACTCCTGAAGACTCTGCAGAACCTCAGCTGGCTCTGTCAGAAGGATCTGTTGTCTGAACGGTTCAGAGTTTTCCCCTTGTGACATTTAAAAGTTTGATTTTATACCAGAAATTTAAAGCAGCTACTGTTCCCCCAGATAGCTTCCTATTTATTTAACTTTTTTTTTTTAATTTGGTGTGAGCATTTTCTGAAATATGGAAATATCAAACATGTTAATGTTATTGTCAGGGAGCTTCCTTCAGAGGCCTTCTGGGAAACTCATACCTTGAACTGGTTGAGGCAGGTAGAGGCATCCCCATAGACATCCAATGTAGTGCTTAATAAATATGCATTCAATCTGTAATCAAACTGCAACACTGATGCTGGGATGGTATTTATTTTCACTTACAGATGAGTGTTCGCTGACTGCGATAACAGTTGAACAGTTTTTCATGCAGGGCAGAAGTTTGTTCATCTGTCAGGGAGCTTGAGTTTTTTTTAAGTCTCATTTCAATAGTAACTAATGTGAAAACAAAGGAGAAAAAAAACGGATGGAGTGGAGCACACAGTCTCCTGTGAGTCTGATGACGTGGGAAGGTTTGTTTTTGCTTTGTAGTTTTACCAGTGACATTGTTTTATCAGTGTGGTTTACATTGTATTCTTGAAAGTGACGTCAGATTAATGGAGGCAGACTCTTAATCCAGCGTAACGAGATCATTTCACGTATTTAATTCGAAGGCATTTCAAGAAAGCAAGCTGATGCTTGTACCTTTCCTGTGATTCCTCTGTGACCCTCTAATGATTCCAGTCAATAAAGTTTGCTTGGTGTAAGTATAACCTACGGCTCTATTTCATCTTTCTATCATAAGTTTAGTAACTGCACTCATGCCTTTAGTGCGTCCATCTACACCTACCACAAGACATAGCAGCAGGGTGTAAGATGCACCAGCAGGGGCTGAAGAAACAACAGGAACAGATGTAGAAGGTAAGGATCAATGTGTTTCCTGTGATAACAGGACCATTAAGTGCTGTGTCACCCAAGACAGGGAGAGTGGCTCCAGCAGACATCAGAGGTGTCCGTCCAGGAGAGTGGAGTCCTGGGAACAGCTTATATATTGTACAGGACATTAAAACCAATCACCTGTCACATGGGTGATATAAAAACTGTCAATACAGGCATTTCCCAATATTTTTCAGCTAGTGATATAACTGTGAGCCATAATGCAAGGACAACACTCCGTGCAAAAGTGACTTAAACAACAGGTGCTGCATGGCAACAGAGTCAGTTGGCAATAGAAGTCAATGCACCACAATGGGTGCAAGCTACCGACTTCCCACTGCCCCACCACACAAAGTAGGGCACTGGGCAACCACCTATGACTTTGACCCATTTAACTACACAACTTTAGTAAGAAGACCCAGCTCCAGTGATGACTTTGCCTCTCTGTGCTCACACATACAATATTTAAATACAGATGTCTGTCTGTCTCTCTGCCTTTCTATCCTTTTCTGTTCCTGTTCTCAGACAACGGAGCAAACTGGAATTAGTGACTAATACGTGGCTTTAACATTAGGACTTGTTCATTTCCAAACTGCTGTTAAAATTTTGATTTCATAATTGGGATTACCATGTCTGGTTTGCACAAAAAAGGTCAAAGTTTCTAAATCAAGCAATGAATACACTAATTGGTAACCAGTCAGTCAGGCACATTCCCCCTTACATGGCTGGCCTCCACTGTCAGGGTCCAGGCAAAAGCCTTTGTATTAGTACTGACATACATATGCTATCATTTCTAATCTACTTTGCACAGAGAGAAGAAATACAGGCAATGACTCATTTGTTTTATGGTTGCATTTTCATTGGTTTGAAGTGCAGATTGATGTTGCTATATTCTTGGTGCATGTGCACTCACTGTGCAAAACAATGTGATGCCCTTTATGTTCCTTGCACCTTTTACTGTACAATTACAAATAAAAAACGTACATTTTCACTGTACTGAACAGTAATAACTCCTGTTACGTGTGTCTTTATAAGAAAGAGCGACAGGTCGTTATTATACATTAATGTTTTGCTCACACTTTCTTGTATATTTCCACCATTGGTCTTTTAAGGAGTAAAGAAGAACACATGTCACACACAGCTGAAACATATTCACAGACAATTTATTTTTGATTGAAATTATTTAACATCATAGTTGTTATTTTTCCTGTTGAAGATCTTTTGTAGTTTTATTACAACAGCCACAGAGCAGCAGCAGCAGCAATAATAATAACCCAGCAGGAGAAGCAGATCAATGCAGAGAAAGACTGAAAAAGAGAGAAACATGATGAGCGCTCCTTTTCCAGCTGCCAAAAAAGATGTGACTACAAGGAATCATGGGAAATAGAGTTGTATTTTTTTCAGTCTGTCAGATTTGTCAGGCTGTGCCACATCTGATCCTGTTCCTTCCATAAGACATGAGCACAGTCGCACACACATTGGACATGGTAGAAACTCTTTACAGTTTATGTAGAAAAAAAAAAAACTATCAGAGAGAAAAGAGACATGAGGGAGGAATCAGGATGGGAACAGAAAGCAAAGCACAGTGAGCTCCACAGGATACGGAGACATGACAGAACAGAAGAGGTGTTTCTATTCAACCATTGGATGTTCTACAGTAATACAAAAAAAAACAAAAAAACAACTCCATTATAACCTCAACATGCTGGTCCCCACACTCACAGTTTGGACGAGTGGCCTAAAACCTATGGGACCATCTCAGTGACAGGCTTTCCCCAAGACTACCACCTGGTTTTAAGGAAAAGTTTGCTCTAAATGAAAAGAGTGATGCCTCTGTCATGTCTGTGTTAGCTGCCAGTCAGCTTAGCTTAACATGAAGTAAAATGCTAGCCTGGCTCTGAATTATGAAACCTGGCAGCCAGCAGCTATTTTAAAGTTGATAAAAAAAAAAAAAAAAAAAGGAGGTTTATGTGCCCGACTACTCCTTCGCTGATGCCATGACTTCCTGAAGTCTTGTTGTGACTTCTTCCACTTCAGTTTTTGCTCATCAAATCAGATATTACGTGCCAGACTAACTGTTTCCAGTATTCGTGTTCAAATAAGCTGCAGCTTAATGTTAAATTGACAGACATGACATTGTTATCAATCTTGTCATATGATTTTTCAAAAAACAGTAATGTACATGTTTCCCAAAATGTTGAACTGTTCCTTAAAGAGAAAACAAACATCATGTACAAAACAAAACTGCTTTAAAGTCAAACTGAAACATCAGTTTCCTGATGTGGTGATACCACTTTAACTTTATACAGCGATAATGGCCGGTACACCTTCGTTATGATGATGTGGCAGGATTAGAACAAAATTCTTGGACAAACAAGAAATATTTGCATTTTTTGATATGAAAACTTAAATAATGAAATCTCAGCTTGAGGCAGCTTCAGTCTAAAAGTACCAGTATTGGTATGGTATTGGCTTTTTTTTTTTTTTTTTTTTTTTTTTCTAAATCAATATCAAACCCCAAATGCCTCGACCAACAGGCTGTGTCAGGCATGGGTAGAGCCTGGCAACAACCAATCAGAAAACAGTTAGATGGCCTCTCTCCATTTCAGTCCTTAACCTCAGTGAGATAGTGATCAGACCCTTTATTATATTTCAACCTTTTATAAAACAAAATTACAAAATAAAAATACCAGATGATGCAGCAACATATACATGCAAAAAAAAACAAAACAAAAAAAAAAACGAAACAAGAACACAGGAAACAAATGTTTTGATTAAAGTAATCAAATCAAAGACGTCAGAAACTATTATGCATTGAAAACATCATTTTTTAGATTACAGTGCACTTTGTGTGAAAAAACAACCACACACATTAAGATGAAGGCAACAGCAGCCTGCCCCTGACGGGCGGCCGAGAAAAATCCAGAAAAGAGATGAAGAATAAGAAAAACAGGAGGGATTCAAAAATGGTTCAAAGAGAGGAAAGGAGGAGACGACTATATACACTTGTATATACATCATACAGGATATGAAAGAGAGCACAAGGTCCTAAAGCCAGACCCAAAGATGGCCGTACACAAACCAAGTCTACAGGCCAAACAGAAAACTGTCATGGCACTCAATAAATAGGAAACAAAGCATCTTATAGTGGACGGCATCCTGTCTTCTGCTGCAGCCTCTGCCTTGATCAACAAACATCTGGAGGATTCTGGTGGTTGATACAAATAAATAAAATGGATGGATGCAGTCAGGGCGAGGCCGACTGAAATTAGGGGGGAGGGAAATCTGACCTGTCCTGTGTTTTATGGGGCCACGACACAGGACAAATCAACCCAAACCACATCTAGAGAGGAAAGAAATTCTGACATAGTTGCAGTGTCAGGGCAGTTACCACATCATGTGAAATATTGCCACAATAAACAGGCAATACTTTGAGGGAATGTAGATGGGCAGATATGGCTGAAAGGTGCCTTTTTCTAAACGTTTGTCCCTTATAGCCCATTGTGTCAAAGTATGTACAATAATTTTGTCTCATCTTCTGATGAGAAGTATTTATCCGTACAGCCTAAAAATGTCACCCACGTATGGTGTAATATCATTACAGCAGAACCATTTAAAACATGAGGTGTGACAAAAAGATAAAAAGACAACAATAGGCAGCCCACAGCTCCACTAGAGGCACTGTGATCCTTCATTCAGACCTCAGCACGGGGACAGAGACGTGAACACAGACGGTGTCAGTGTCTCTCCACAGGCAGGTTACAACAGGCTCCTCTTACAATGGTCAGTCCTAAAACCAATGCACATGTTGGCTTGATGAAACAAGATCACAAAACAAAGACAAAATCTGATGAGTATGTTTGGCAAGTGTCCTTTCTTCTTTTCAAAACCTTCTTCAATTCAACCGTCTGTACAAAAGAGCCAAAAATAGCAGAGGATATGAAAATATACAACTCTCAGCTGGTGATGGGTCTCATTTTAAAGGTCCACTTTAGATTTACTGCAGTCCAATCTACAGGTTTATGTTACCACCATGGCATGGTGCAGAGAGATCCATGTCTGGGCACCCTCTTTGTTGGCTTCTCGTGTTATATGTTGCAAAACAACAGGGCCTGTGAGTGTACTTGATTAGTCAGGACAAAATCCAGAAGAGACACACTAAAGGAGGCTTTGAGGATACAACTTATAAATATGAGGCAGTCCCAGACCACCCAGCTACTGCTACACAACTGTCCAATTAAATAGTCATGGGAGATCTTCATGTATGTACACTGAAAACAAATGAAAAATGTTGCCATCACTGTTGAACTTTCCGACAGACACATTTCTGAAATGTCAGTATTGGGGGTTTTCTTCATGTTTTATATAGAAACACACAATATATGAAAGCACAGATGTTTGGAAAAATATGTTCATTCAAGTTGATAAAAACCCTTTTTTTTTTCTTTTTGTGTGTGAGCGCGTCATATATGAGGAATAGGCACAGTCTTGCAACTCTTCTTTTCTTGGAGGTAGCACCTCATTTTCCCAATGAAAGACTTTGAAAAAGCCAGAATTTGACCCTAAAAACTGAAGCCAAAGAGCAAAAGAGTGAGGACTGACGTGTTCAACAGTTCAACACGTCTGTTTGGAGAGCTACATCGTGGATAAGGTCGGAGACGAGACCTGCTGTATCCAGCCTTCGTCACATGGGGGGCAGGAGAGAGAAGATGAGGAAGGCTCTGAGGGCAGTGGGGTTGATTCAGGGTTTCCTCATGACACGGACACACAGAGATGGGGGCGACAGCTGGAGGGCTGGATTTAGACTGAATATGGAAACTGAGAGACCAGATATCAAAGACAAGGCGAAGGATAAAGGCAGAGAGAGTAAAGGGTCCCGGTACAGCCACAACATAGCGGGTCCTTGCATGTCCTCTGATCACATTGATAAAAACAAGGTCCTTGGAACATTGGGGACAGAAGTAAGGGGAGCGATGAGGTCCATAAAGATTTTCCACTTAGAAAAGAGCGATGCTGACATGGACAGTTACTTCCTGGTGATGACATCACTACAGGAGGTGGTGATGTCGCCTGAAGGTGACAAAATCTCCTCCTCCAATGACAATGTTCATATTTGCCAGAGCTGTTCTGGTTACATCAGGTGATCCTCACACTGGGATGATGTCAGAGTTCCTCGTTTACTGATGGTGATGATGGAGATGACATCACCACACAATTTTCATGTTATGTATGTTTCATGTCATGTGTGCATATGTTTGTGTGTGTGTTTGGTTATGCATGATGGGTGTGTGAGTTTTGGTTGATCACCAGGCCTCAGTGTACCGAACATCAACATCTTTCAAGTTGGGCAGTTTGGCCTGCAGGAAAAAAAAACACAAAGGGAAACTGCATCAACACCTTGAAACATGGACATTTAACAAAAATAAGCCTCTTTCCCCTTTCTCGAACTGTCAGCAGGTAAAAGTTCAGATCAGTTGTGTTACATAATGTAGTCTAGTGGGCTGATGATACCCAGGAGGTACTGGACAGCAATTAAAAGACAGCTCTGGTCAGCCGAGAAATAGTTCCATACATCAGCCTGCTCATCTGAGTTTGCAAAAAAATTGACTTCATCTGGTCAGAATTACAGGGATCATGGGGACATCCTTCTGGGGAACATTTGGCCACTTTACAAGATGTAAACCACACATATTAGGCCAGTATTTCCTGTCCTTTAGCTCTTTATCTCTGTTTTGGTCTCCACCATCTTCCTGTTCTTTAGCTGCTAAACGCTCAGTTCGGTTCGCCACCTGTTTCTGACTGTGTCTGCATTCTCCTGCTGGGTAGGTAAAGCACAGTGGACTCACTATCATGATGAGAGTAGTGACACTAAACCTTGATAGTGAAGGTCTAAAACTAAAACGATGAGCTGAAAGATGCTAAAATGCTCAGTAAAGATTAGAGGAGGTGGTCGTTGTCTGTGTGTACTTTCACATTACACATCTGTCTGAGTCCAGTGTTGATATAAAACACTGATTAGTTCAAATTTCAGTAATTTAATATATATAATAAAGTTCTCTTTATTATAAGAAACTGAATGCATGTACAGCTAACACAAACACCCATTCAAGATGAATGGAATCAGTCCTCTCTAGTTTTCTGTAATGAGAGCCAAATTACAGACCCATCAAAATGCTCCATGTCAGAATCTAAGTTATAAAAGGTGCTTTATAAATTGAGTTGATTCATTAATTTCATTAAAACAGTGCAGATTTCAACAATGTGATTACAGACCGCATCATATGCAATATCATATCATCATTGCGTCCAGCTGGAGAGCGCCACAATAGAGAGTCAAAGTCCATTTTTATTTTGACGACCTATTTTAAGTTGGTGAGTTGAGTTGTCTTGTAGTTACCTTGAGGTCCTCATATGTGTCAGCTGTGAGCTTGGTGCTGTTCATGTTCAGACTGCACAGACTCTTCATGGCTGAAACAGGCAAACACTTACAATCAGCTACAGTTAACGTCACTTCAACTCAAGTCTGAGTCTTATTTTTTATTTTCTGTCACAGGGTGTTTTTCAATATTACAGCAATGCAATTGATTTGGTGTGTGTGTTTCCTTACAGCTGAGAGCCAGCAGACCAGCATCAGTGACAGGAGTCTCACACAGGTTCAGAACCTGAAGACAGGCCAGATGCTCAGACAGCAACCTCAACCCCGCGTCACCAAACTGAAGAAAGATGGAGAGAGATAAAGGGTGAACAGTGAACACTTAGATATTGCACATACTCTGGGCCACTGGTTATTCTGTGTGTCTTCCTGTGGCTACTTGACTTTTTGTTGTGTGTGTGTTTATACCTGTGTGGACCAGAGGTTGAGCTGTTTGAGCGACGGCAGCTTGATGAGCTGCTCGGCACAGGCACTGGTGACGTTGGTGAAGGCCAAACTCAGGTTCTCCAAATTCCCAAAAGATCCTGAACTCAACAGGCGGGCCAGATCTGCATCCTGTGGCACGGTGAGGGGGAACATTCATTATTGATACAGTGAAAGTAATTTTGATGCACTGTCTTCTAACAGATGTTGGTCAGGCCAGAAAACATTAACGCTGTATTTGTGGCAGAGAAGGCGTCAGTGTGACCTCACCGTGGACTTTGAGGGCAGAGTCAGCCGGGTGGGGCCTCCTTTTCTTTGCTGAGGAGAAGAAAAAAAAGATGGCGTCTGAGCTGAAGGCCTTGCAGGAAGCTTTTCAGACAGTAGATGGGGTGTGTGAGCAGTCTCATGTCTCTTTTACCTATTTCTAATAGAATAACACCGTTTTAAACATGATGTCAACTGTTTTATCCCTCACTGTGGATTGGGAGAGAAAATCCAAGGAGATTTATTCTTTATTTTCCTACATAACATAAATGGTTGTGAATGAGATTTTTTGCCAGAGGATATTCGTGCTGCACCAACATAAATTAATAATTCTGTAATCATTAACTCATTTGAGAAATTAGGTTATAAATCATTCCTCAGACAGATTAATTATATAATAATAATTATTGTGATAATAATAATAATAATAATTGTAATTTATTATTACCTCTAAATGCCAAAAAATACATCCAGTAACATGGCTACCACATTTAGTTTTAACTAAAGTTGTAGAAACACTGAGAAAGTTCACCCTCAGTACCAACACCAATAAACTGGTGGAATAAATACAGGACTTTCTGTGGGTTTTCATAAGTTTACCATATTAATTTGTATCATTAAGTGGGGCAATATCATTTGAGTTTATTATTATTATTGCTTAATATTGTCTATTATATAATTTCATATGCAGCAATGTATTATAATATTGTATGTGAGACATTTAGGTTGCTTATATACAACACCCTATAGCGGGAGCACTTTTGGTTCCCACTTGCCGCTGTTTGCAGGGGGACAGGTGTGAATGTGACACACACGTGCTGTTAAGAGGGCAGAATAGAGTTGTGCCGCTGTGTTGGTGGTGATTATAGAAGACAGCTGAAAGACAAGTGTTGCCTGTTTGTTGCTCAGATCCTTCAACTGTCAGTCTGTAAAGGATTAGTGTGAAGCTGATCACATGTGAAACCTGTACGCTTGTTTTCAGACAGGATCCAGATGTGTTGTGCATCAACATTTTACAGCGTGTAATGATGTTGCATCTCTGACACTTCCTGCTGAACAGGGTCAGGCCCAGTTCAGACTAAATCACACAAGATAGTTTAAATTTCTGTTGAATGAAAAAAAGCTGAATGCGGTTGCTTTCTTCATGTCAGGTGCTTCCGGAGCTGAAATGTATGTGCTATATAGTCAATTTACAGACTTAGATGGTGTTTATTAGATGTTGGTTGTAAAGTAAAACCAAAAGTCTGAATCAGTAACCAACACCTCTGTACTTGTGGTTCATCTTACGTGTCTTAAAGAGTACGGTGCATGACAGTCATTTGGTTCATACGTCTGTAAAGATACATTTTTAGCCCACACATATTAGATTAGTTTGAGGTTTGATGACTTTTTTAAAGGCCACTACAACATGTGTCAGGAGGAGCAGGGGATCAAACACACATGACCCTTTCTTCTTTCACCCCATGATGTCCATTGGTGGAAAACTATTGGGACCTGTGACCAGTGGTTGTAATAGCATGAGTGCGTGCGTGTGTGTGTGTGTTGGAGCCGTTACTCACCAGCTCTTTGAGTTCTCTCTGTCGATCGCAGAGCTGCTCATACATGCGGAGCCCCACCTGGGTACTCTCGAGGGTGGAGATGATTTGAAGCTGGGTGTCTTTGTTGTCAATGATGTTGTACTCCAGCATTAGACATAAAATCTGGACACACACACATACAGAGAACTGTAACAAACCACAGCAGTGATGTTACATATGAGCATCAGTTTACATAATATGCAGGGAGCCAGTCTTCCTGCTGTATCCTGTCATCTGTGGTTGTGGAGGAGGAGAGGGGGTGGGGCTGTTAACCAGGCAGGGTGGAAGCAGTGAAAATGCTGTTGGTTGCATTGTGGGAAATGTAGGGTCCAGCATTTTTGTGGCTTGACTCCTACCAGAAGCACATACTTTGGCCACTGCTGTTTTGATTTTGACCAGTTCTTCAAAATATGTCTTTCCATGTAAAACTGATTCATTTAAATAGTTTCATTTCATTCAATTTAACCCTTAATGTTCAATACACTGTTTGGGGGAGTAGTCCCTCAGTTAAAACATCTGGGCCATATTTCAGAAAGCAGGTTCAACAAACTCTGAGTCAAATCCTGAGCTCCGGGTTGACTGAGCCTGAGCTGGAAAACTTTTCGGTTTCAGAACAGCTGATCAGAATTAGATCGATCAACTCTGAGTATGTTGAGCCTGAGGGAGGCGCGTTCACTGTGAGCACAAAAAGCCGTCTTCAGTGAGGCACAGATGACACGATTCACGATGACGGAAAGAAAGAACCAGAGCCACTTATGTCACTCTAACCCAACTGGAGATTTTAATAATGGCGTATGTGGAGTATGAACACATTAAAAATAATCTAAGTCAGCCAAAATTGCATGAGACAGCATGGGAATAAGCTAAAAACTCTGAATACTCAATGACACACAATGAAGCTGTTTGTCATATAGTTCTCTTGATATAACAGGTGCCTTTGATTCAGACAGCACGGATTTGAAACCAGCATTATGTTTTGGTCGTCATTGCATTTTCTCATGATCATTAAGTGGTCACTGATAGAGGCCTAGAGCTATATATATATATATAAGAGTATGTGGTTATGTAATGTGTGGCCTCATAAAAAATAATAATTTGATAGCTATATTGATTCATTTAGCTGTAATCTACTTCAAATCAAACAGGAAGATATTTTTCCTATACATCATTCTAGCAATATTTGACTAAGGTTCATTTAATTGCTGAATAGTTTAGGTTTGTTCTGTATGTTATAATATTGAACCCTGATGTTGACATTTAACCTTGGTCATATTACAACAGTTTATGCTGACGCGGTGACCACACTCCTACAGCCTCCTGCCACTGCAGATTCTCACCTGACTGTAAGTAAATTAATTTTCCACAGATTGTGTGTGATGGTTTTCAGAAGTCTACATCTAACATCGTGAGTCTTCTTTACCACAGGAGGCTGAAAAACCATATCTGTTGCTATGGGGGCTGAAGAACCTACAGTTTACTGTACATCTTTGATATGTGTAACAATTTCTGCTTGCACTGTCCCACATGAAAACCTGCATGGTCTTGTCTTGTGCTTTTACAGCTTGACAAGCCGTTGTCTTGCTGATGTTCACTGTCTCCGATGTAAAAAAAAAAAAAAAAAAGAATAAAATAAATAATTTAAAAAAGCTCCTATCGGTGAAGAATTGAATAGACAAAAAACCAAAACATAAAACCTCGTCCAATGATAATGAAATATCTCCACGATGTGTGGTGAAACAGTTTCTTTCATAGAGGTAATAAATCCACCAGGAGCGACAGAACATCGAACAGGCTCTACTGTAATGATCCGCTCTTAAACAGCCTTTAAATAAGTTTCATTTCGACGTCCACGACTTCATTCACAAAAGGACACGATGTCTCTCCTTCCTGCTCCACGCTCAGCGGGCGATCAACCTCAGGCTTAGATAAAGCAAACCTGACTTAGCATTACGCTGAGCCATCTCTGAAATGGAAAACTCGGCGTTTCCCTCATCTCAGGCTTACATACTCAGAGTTTTCACTAATCCTGCTTTCTGAAATAGGGCCCTGGTCATTTGTGACAATTTGTTTCTATTTTCTAACATAAACCAAATTATTCATTAATTGAAAAAATAACTTGATTGAATCGATCACAGAAATAATTGTTAACACAACCCCTACTACACCGAAGGCTATTTCTATTCTTACTTTGATCACTGTTTCAAAAGTATTCTAGTAAAGACACACTTGACACACCCAGTGATGGCTCACCTATAAAGATACTGCTGGGTGCCTGAGCAGTCTGCCTTTCTCTTAGGTTATTGGATTGGTTGGACTTTTAGTTGACTTATTTTTGGTTACATGTTCACATACTACAGACATGACTGAGAAAATGTGATTTTGTTTCCTTAAATAAATGTATTTTTGTTGGGCTGTTGTTAGGCTCAGTGGGATGAGGAGGTGCCTCATATGCAGAGGCTATAGTCCTCACCGCAGCGGCCCCAGCTGAATTAAACTGGCCCTTTGCCCTTTGCTGCATGTCATTCTCCGTCTCTGTCTCCCATTTCCTGTCTTTCTACAGCTATCCTATCAGTTAAAGGCCTAACAGACCAAAAAATACTTTGTTTCAACAAGTCATCTGCCATTTTTAATTGACCAAGAGGTCACGAGAAATTACTAAAAAATTAAATTAACATGAACAAACCTCCACCATGGTCTGGTTTCCACGCAGGGCCAGCAGCATGCAGGGCCCCAGCTTGTTTTCAGCCAGAGACAGGAGGAACTTCTTGGTCTTGTAGCAGGAACCCATCAGGATGTGAACCTGCATGAGAGGAAGAGGGAAGGGGTCAGGGTGTGTATGTGTGTGTGTGTGTATGAGTACATGTGTGTGTCTCTACACTCACCATACTGGCAAACAGCTCTCCATCGTCATCACAGGCAACACCCCCGGGACTATAGAGCTGGAACCAGCCATCCTTACCCGAGCGCACACTGAGGAGGCAGGAATGGACCTGAAAAACACACACACACAAGATGTTTCTGTTGATCAGTCCTAGGACATTTAGACTTTATTTAAGCTTTGGAGCTGCTTAAACAGTGGTTAACATGCCCAAACACACACTCACCTCCTGCCTTGGGTCCTCCGCAAACCTCTGAATAACATATTTCAGTTCCCTATTTAGACAGAGAAACATTGAGGCACAAATGTCAGATTGTTTTTAAACTGGAATCTAACAAAGTGTGTGAAGGACAGACTGTGATGCGTAACTTACTTACTTTGTAAATTTAGCGTGTGCAAGAGCCCTGGGAGGGAAGACAAAGGGAGATGTGAGACATTACAGCTCAGGAGAACTCAGTGTTTCTGTGAGGAGATGTTTGCTTCTCCAGCAGTGCAGCACAGATGTTATGTTTATTGTGAGCCTAAGTATTTCTGGAGCTTCAGATGATCATGTTTTGGTCGGAGTTCCTCTTCACCCCTTCTCTTACACTGATGTTACGCTGATGACATGGCAGCACAATGTTACTTTACAGGGGAGGATGCTGTCAACATGTTTCTGAGGGAGTGCACAGCTCATTTTGACCTTTTCAGCACGTGTACGCAAGACATCTGCACGTGGACTTCCAGGGATTGTTTGTTTCTTAGTAAGACATGTTAATGATCCCTGTGGAGAATCATCAAAATGATGATGTAAGAGGTGGAAGCTGTGACAATACTGGTGTAAATCAGGTCAGAGCAATGAAATGATCAATAATCCATTCAATGAAATTGTTTCCTTAAATTCCTTCTCATGTTGTTTTCTGCGTCAGTCTTTCCCAGCACTGCGGATTATGTGGTGTGAAATATTTACTACACCATCATTTATATGGCTGTTCACAATAACAAATCAAAATTGATGCTGCGCTTGAGAGGAGCTCATGGTTTTACAAGTTAACTTGTGGCTCAATCTGCCATTTTTGGTGTTTGTGGTAACTTTAGTGTCTCCAGTTGGATTTTAAAAGAAACTTTTGGAGTTTACACAAAGTTCAGCTTCATAAAATGTGTTTGTGATTATAAAGAAAAGGAATGAAGAAGGTTAGAAGAAGTCCATTTTGAGGATTTATGTTGTGTGAGCTGCTACATGGTGAAGGTGAAATAAGCATTAAGACATTTGTCACTATATAAATCTATTATTCTATTCATTAAGGGAATAGTTTGATCGTTTGATGCCAATGTAAAATGGTGAAGTGTCTTTTTAAACATAGTTTATCTTTTGGATTAAGCAGAGGAGACGTAATGTGTTAATTAGTGTTGTGTGTGCATGTACATGAGGTAATCTGAGCGTGTGATGTGACTCATTATACCCTCAGAAACAGACTGCTTGGGAGTATTGTTGCTTTTCCTAATGACGCCGGAAGACATCAACCGAGGCAACAGTGGCGCAGGTGAGCAACAGGTGTGTCCCAGCCTTGGTACAAACAACCAGTCCATACTAATGAAGCTCTGCTATAGCCAGACAATTATAATCAAGACCCACGGCTGCTTTTAGCCAATTACAATAGGCCCTCTGGGGGGCAGAGAGGCCGCCCCTCCAGCTCTTGACCCCCTGGGGAGGTGTGGTGAGGTATCTCACCTACGTCAGCACTGCAGCCGGGCCCCATTAGGACCCTGATAGAAACATGCACACCTCCCAAGTGACAGTGATATGAAAGAGTGACAGTAAAATAGAAAGGTGGGAGATGGAAGGGAAGAGTGTGCAGGGGGTTGTGGGTAACATTCTGGTTTGGGCTGCTCTGGGAACAAAAGGTCTGGTCTGCTTTTCACTGTCACAAAAACCCCCCATTACTAAAACCACAGCTGGTTCCAACCTTAACAGCTACAGCTGCAACTTCCTCTAACAGCAGAACCAGTGACATATTGGACATTTCCATCTACTTAAATAAAAAAAAGGAAAAACTCACTCTCTCCTACTGTATTTTCTTCCATGTTTCTCACAGAGCTACAGTGAGTGTGTGGTGAGTGTGTATTGGTCTCTGAGTACTGCTAAAAGACAAGTGACCTACACCAGATACTGCGCCTCACCGCATCCTGTGTTGACGCATACGGAGAAGTGAAGCTGCTGCTGTTGTGATGCTTTCACTGCACTGGCTGCAAAGACACTGTGCAGCTCAATGACAAACTACATCTTCACAGGAGAGATAAGGAGCAGCCGAGGCCTCCACACTGGCAGGCAGGCCCATTGGGGCACAGGTAGTTTCACAAGTTAGGTTCTCATATCAAGGAAGGAAATATAAGAAGTTATTTCACTTTCACTTTGGTGGAAGGTAAATGAGTATATTCAGCTCACAAAGGATATGTGGTACTTGTGCTTAGTGTAGTACAGTACATTAAATACACGTGTGCATTAAACAGCTGATTCTGAATTGATTATTACATACATACTGTAATCACTACAGATTTCTGTATTTTCACTAACTTCTCTGCTCTGGCTTGTGATGGCAGGACAAGTAGAGGATGAGGAGGAAATCATCGAAGAGCTGAAGAAGTTTTTGTTTATTTTGAGTATTTTGAGGAAGAGATTTGTACATTTGCTGCTGTGCTTGTTTTTCAGCTCCTCCTGCGAGGGGCCAGCAGATCACCATTCACAGAGTTGATGTGATTTGCCAACCTTTGGAATCAGCGGCCAACCTGCTCTACCACTGGTGCCATAGTCCCCCATAGAATACTCTGATTAATTAATACAATTCAGTGTGTGTGTGTGTGTGTGTGTGTGTGTGTGTGTGTGTGTGTGAATACTCACTCTTTAGGGAAGGGGATAGGCTGCAGCAAACTGGCCAGAGCAGGTCTCCAGTCATCGTAGTCTGACCTGACGGAGGCAGACAGTCGTGAAGAGAAACAGAGAGACAACAGTCAATGGAAGGACGTAAAGATGGGGATGTAACCCGGCTGAGTGTGACCGCAGGACAAAGAGACAGAGGGGCGGCTGAAACATGAGCAGCACACAGATGACGCAAACCTGCAGCGTCAATTTAACAGGAGCCGGAGCAGCATCACATTACTGTGAGTTAAGTAACACAGGCTTTGTTACAAACACACAGACACTGTCGCTTTTTAGGCCATCCTGTTCAGATTAATGTACCTACACACACACACACACACACACACACACACACACACACGCCTCTATATAACTGCTGCTCTACTTTCACACTATGCACTCAGCACTGGGGCAGAACTTCATTCATTTAGGCTATTTAACCCATTTATACTGATCAGTTCAGGTACTTGCACACAAATGCACATGCACACACATAATGTAATCTAAAAACATAACCAGTAATACATTTCAGTTACTCAGTCTGACTGTGTGTGTGTCTTACATGGAGGTGACCACACCATATTTTTGTTAATGAATTCTTTTATGAATCCTGTAAAGTCAAATCATGTACACACTGCATCTAACGTGCATTTATAGACAAATGTGAGACATCAGGCTTCTATCTGTGACTGACTGACTGACTGACTGTATCTGCTGATTGATGAAAAGCTGCAGTCTGCAAAACCTGTGTTTGTTTTTTGACATTGCTGATGATCACTCTAATTCTAGTTCTTTATAGTGCTCATACATGATGCCTATTGAAGCAGCACCACTTATGGCTTTTATGCAACATCCACTGCATCCTC